>BPTQ01000004.1:108414815-108463616 GCA_019973895.1 Chrysanthemum seticuspe
TGCTATAATCCACAATTCTTATTCTTGTAATCCAAAAGTTTAGGTATTCTATGGAACTTGTTTTGAATTTCTATTCTCTTGAGTTATTGGAATTACTTTGTTATTACTTGTGTTTAGTTATAATTATCATGGAGTAGTTCTTGAATATACTTGTGTGTAAGGATGTAGGAAATCATACTAGTGTTCTTATATGTGATGCATGTATATGATCTTGTTTAAATGAGTTTGTTGGAAAACTACTAGTCTTGTTTGATTTGTCGGTAAAACATGTTTTAAGAAAAAGGACCGAAAGTCTTTCTCTTGTGTTTTATTCCAAAAAGTTAAGTGACAAACTAGTATGGGGATATGGTGATTGACAACCACCATGTTTACTTATTAAAACAAGACTAGAAACATTTTCATCACGAAAGGTCGAAAGATTCGTAGGAACGAGTTTAATAAGACATTTTACAAACAAATGGTTTTTCTAGAGGATAATCATTAGAATAAGGACCGAAAGGATTACCTAAATGTTATTGTCTTTAAAATGATTTTGAAAACATAAACCATGGGTTGGAAATCATTTGCTTATGATTTGTGCATCACATCAAGAGTTTATACCAAGCCTTTATGAACACTTACTGTTGGGAATTAAGGTAAACTACTGATTCTGCCGAAGCATCTGCCGAATGGATTCTGCCGAAGAAGAAAGGATTCTGCTGAAGTACCACTTCAGCAGAAGTGTTAAAGCAGATATCGTGTTGCTGCTGAAGATGTGAATCCACGTAGG
The DNA here is from genome assembly GCA_019973895.1 of Chrysanthemum seticuspe. Classification (NCBI taxonomy): domain Eukaryota; kingdom Viridiplantae; phylum Streptophyta; class Magnoliopsida; order Asterales; family Asteraceae; genus Chrysanthemum; species Chrysanthemum seticuspe. Next base: position 108,415,585 of record BPTQ01000004.1, read on the forward strand.
AGAGATAAGCTCAGTTTAGAGTAAAAGTCAGCGCCGTATGTATAGGTTGGCGCCGTATTATGTAGAGCTTATCAGAATAAACAATATGATTAACAAAACAAAATGATTAGTTGCATGCTTGTCTAGATGCATGCTTAGTCTATGTTAGTATTAGGAGCGTAAATTGTCAACGCTCATTAGGGTTTCTTGCCTATATAAGAAACCATGTTAGTTTGTAATAGATAAGCTTTTCTCAAGTCTTACAAGTCTTGGAATCTATTCGAAACATAGAGTTTCTATAATCAAAAGATCCATAGAGGATCAAAGAGTTCTTAGTTATTGTAACTTGTATTTACTTTCCGCTACAATACGAGTTGTAGAGATCTTCTATTAGTTTGCTTGTGATTACATAGGCAACACTAACGATCTCCGAGTGCTTAAGATCTATCAAGGTCTTGGTTTATAACAAGTGGTATCAGAGCCTCGGGAAAGTCTCTACGATACTAAGAACCATTCTCACCCCCAAACAATCAAACATTCATTCACCATGCCTGGATCCGATAATGAAAATGAAGTCACCAACACAAACAACTCCAACACCACTTCCATGCAATAGCTCAGTCTCACAAACAGCAATGGTAAATTTCCTTATTTAAAAAGGGAAGAATATGAACTTTGGACTATGAAGATGGAAAACTGGATTTCCAATATTGATTGGAATCTGTGGGAGGTAGTAAAGAAAGGAAACAGTCTAAAGAAAATGATTCCTGACAGGGATGGGAAGTTTATCATGGCTCCACCAAAAACTGCTGAAGAAGTGCTGGCCATGCAGAGAGAGCATAAAGTGAAAACTATTCTGCTTCAAGCTATACCTGAAGATCATCTATGTGATTTTCACCATATGGATGATGCTAAAGACATATGGATGGCTCTCAAAGCAAGGTTCGGTGGAAATGAAGAATCAAAGAGAATGAGGAAGTCCATGCTAAGACAACAGTTTCAGGACTTCAATATATCAGAAGAAGAAGGTATCCACAAGGGATACGACAGGTTCCATAGGATCTTGAGTCAGCTGAATCAGCTGAATGCTAAACCGGATAATGAAGATTGCAACTCAAAGTTCTTGCGGTCCTTGCCGCCATCATGGTTACATGTTAGTATAGCACTCAAGGCTAAAGGAGGGTTGGACATGCTCACTTTTGATGAGCTGTACAACAGACTCAGAACTCTTGAACCAGATGTCAGGACTCCCTACCGTACATCTTCTTCTAACCATGCAGCTTTTGTTGGGACATCTCATTCCAACATGATGGTACAAGCTCCTAGCTCCAACTATTTTCCATCATCTCCTAGTTCCAACTACTTTCCAGCATCCAGCTCTCCCACCCCACCACATAACACTCGTCCCATTCCACAATCTTCACAACCTAAGACTAGTAGTGTGATGGAGGATGTTCTTCATTCGTTTGTTGCTGACTATGATACTCAGCAGTATCTTGCATATGAAGACTTTGATCAGTTGGACCCTCTTGAAATGGAGGAAATGAAGCTGAAAATGCAGGTGGCATTGCTGTCAGTGGACATCAAAAGGTTTGAAGAGAAGGCTGGAAGGAAGTTTGTTTTCAAGGGAAAGGAACCAGCTCGCTTTGATAGGAGGAAAGTCAAGTGCTTCACTTGTCATCAGATGGGGCATTTCTCAAGAGAATGCAAGGACAGAAAGAGTGGAGATGGAGCCAAATATCTTTCATATCAGCAGAAACAGCAGGAAACTGGAGCTTCAGCAGCTCTCCTCACCATGGATGAACAGGTCAACTGGACTGCACATGAACCTGTTAATGAGGAAGCTCATGATACTGACAAGCTTGGACTGCTTGCAAGGTGCACTTCGGATGAAAGGCATGATCAGTTTGCCTTGATGGGACTATCTCAGGATCATCCCCTTAAGCATAAGAATATTGGTATTGTTGATAGTGGTTGTTCCAGAAGCATGTCTGGAAACAGAGATATGATGCACAATTTTGTTCCCATAGAAGGAGGAGGCAATGTAACTTTTGGAGGAAGTGATGGGAGTATCACAGGGAAAGGCACCATAAAGACACCTCATCTAGATTTTGAAAATGTGTACTATGTTAAGGAACTTCAGCATTTCAACTTGTTCTCTGTCTCACAAATCTGTGACACTAAGAACAAAGTTCTCTTCACTGAGAATGAATGTCTTGTGCTGTCTAAAGACTTCAAACTCCCAGAAGAAACTTCAATTCTGCTGAAGGTTCCTCGTACTCACAATTTATACACATTCAACCTTAATGAAGTGCAACCAGGTGGTGACCTCACTTGTTTGGTGGCTAAAGCATCTCTTGATGAGTCCACTAAATGGCATAGGAGGATGGCTCATGTGAATTTCAAAACAATTAACAAACTCTCAAAAATGGGTCTTGTTGAAGGTCTTCCCACCAAAGTATTCACAAATGATCACAATTGTGTCGCTTGCAACAAAGGAAAACAACACAGAGCTTCTTACAAAGCTATCAATGCTATGAGCATCATTACTGAACCTCTTCAGTTGCTTCACATGGATCTGTTTGGTCCAACTCAAGTCAGAAGCATTGATCATAAGTTCTTCTGTTTGGTGATCACTGATGGCTATAGCAGATTTTGTTGGGTGTTCTTTCTCAGAACCAAAGATGAAACCTCTCAAGTACTGACTGAATTCATCACTCTCGTTGAAAATCAGTTGAACAAAAAGGTCAAGGGTATTCGGTGTGATAATGGGACAGAGTTCAAAAATGCAATTCTAATAGAACTCTGTGGGTCAAAAGGTATAAAAAGGGACTATAGTAATCCAAGAACCCCACAACAAAATGGGGTGGCTGAAAGAAAGAATAGGACCTTAATAGAGGCTGCAAGATCAATGCTTGCAGACTCTAAGCTACCCACTATGTTCTGGACTGAAGCTGTTGGCACAGCTTGCTATGTGCTAAACAGGGTCTCCATAACAAGACCTCAACTCAAAACACCTTATGAACTTCTCTTTGGGAAGGTTCCTGTCATTCACTACCTAAAACCTTTTGGTTGTCAAGTGACCATTCTGAACACAAGTGATCCGTTGGGAAAGTTTGATGAGAAGGCTGATGATGGCTATATTGTGGGTTATTCAGCTCATAGTAAGGCCTACAGGGTGTACAATTTGCAAGCCAAGAAGATAGAGGAGACGTTGAACCTGAGATTTTTGGAAGATAAACATAATGTTCAAGGACAGGGTCATACATGGTCTTTTGACCTTGACTACTTAACTGATTCCTTGGGTTACACTAGACACTTGGCTAACCAAAATGCAGGTTCTCAAGCTTCTCCCGCTAACAATGCAGGTCCCTTAGATGATGACTCTGACAAAGAGTTTGAAGATGATGAGCAACCTATACTTGTGCCTTCTTTCTCCCCTAACAATAATGCAGGTACCACCTCCAAGGATATTGCTGACACGAGTGATGATGATGACTCTCATTATGCTGAGGACCTTGCTAGGCTTCAGACTCAAGAGTTTGCTGCCAAACTTGAAGCAGAGAAACTGAATGGGGGAGTGGCTAATGAAGGAATCAGTAGAAACCACTCATCTGCTGAAGTTGACTCTGCCACTCCTACCATCCCCAAATCTGCTGAAGGCTATACTATTCCTGCTCAAGTGTCTTCAGCCTTTGGAGAACCTCATACACGCTTTCCAAAACCCTCCGATCTTGGAAATCATCAACCCAAAGCTGGCATTTTCACCTCACCCTCATATGATGCTGAATTTGAACCAACAATCACCAATGTTGATTCTTCCATTGAAGTCAGCCCCACTGCTACTCAGAGGATCAACATTGCTCATCCTCAATCCAACATCATAGGTGATCTTCTGGCACCTGTTAGAACTCGAAGGGCTATCACAAGTCCTCAATTTGGGCAGATTGCTTTTCTCTCTTATGTCTCCAACCAGCAAAGAGACAATCACACAGACTTCAAACATTGTCTGTTTGCTTGTTTTCTCTCTCAAGTGGAACCAACCAGTGTATCTCAAGCTCTTAATGATTCAAGCTGGCTAGAAGCAATGCAAGAAGAGATGCAACAATTTCACAATCAGCAGGTTTGGATTTTGGTTCCACTCCCTGATGGCAAATATGCCATTGGGACAAAGTGAATTCTGAAGAATAAGAGAGATGCTCGTGGTGTTGTGATCAAAAACAAAGCAAGATTAGTAGCGCAAGGCTTCAGACAAGAGGAAGGGATTGATTATGATGAAGTGTTTGCCCCTGTTGCCAGAGTAGAAGCTATTCGCATTTTCTTGGCTTATGCTTCTTACATGGGTTTCATGGTGTATCAAATGGATGTCAAAGGTGCTTTTCTGTATGGTGAGATTGAAGAGGAAGTTTATGTCTCTCAACCTAAGGGATTTGAAGACCCAGATCACCCAAATCATGTTTACAAAGTTGTTAAAGCTCTTTATGGCTTACATCAGGCACCAAGAGCTTGGTATGCTAGGCTTTCATCATTCCTGCTGAAGCATGGCTATAGGAGAGGTGCTATTGACAAAACTCTGTTCCTAAAGAAGAATTACTCAGACATCATTCTTGTGCAAGTTTATGTGGACGACATTATTTTTGGCTCCACAAATGAAGCGTGGTGTAGGGAATTTGAGGAACTGATGAAGGGTGAATTTCAAATGAGTGTTATGGGTGAACTTGCTTTCTTTTTGGGTCTCCAAGTTCAGCAGAAACAAGATGGCATTTTTATCTGTCAAGATAAATATGTGAGGGACATTCTGAAGAAGTTTGGTATGGAAGGTGTTAGGACTGCCACCACACCTTATGAAGCTCCAAAGACTAAAGCAAATAATGAACCAGATCTACCTGTGAATTTTCATCTGTACAGGTCCATGATTGGTTCATTGATGTATCTGACAGCTTCAAGGCCTGATATTACTTTTGCTGTGAGTGTTTGTTCTCGACATCAAGTCACTCCACTTACTTCCCATCTAAATGCTGTCAAGAAGATCTTTAAGTACCTCAAAGGCCAACCTCTTTTAGGCCTTTGGTACCCAAAAGAGTCTCCTTTCAAGCTGGAAGCATATAGTGACAGTGATTATGCTGGTGCAAATCTGGATAGAAGATCCACAACTGGAGGCTGCCAATTTCTTGGGAAGAGGTTGATTTCTTGGCAATGCAAGAAACAAACCATTGTGGCTGCCTCAACTACTGAAGCAGAGTACGTTGCTGCTGCAAATTGCTGTGGTCAGGTCCTCTGGATTCAAAACCAATTGCTGGACTATGGGTACAACTTCATGAACACTACTATTCATATAGATAATCAAAGTACCATCTGCATAGTCAAAAATCCAGTTTTTCACAGCCGAACAAAACACATTGAAATCAGGCACCACTTTATAAGAGATGCATATGAAAAACATTTGATAAAAGTGGCTAAAATCCATACTGATGATAATGTGGCAGACCTGTTAACAAAAGCATTTGATGGACCAAGGTTTCAACACCTCGTGGTCAATATTGGAATGTTAAACCCTTGACTGCATAGTTTGAGGGGAGGCATAGGCCTCAGGGGAGGCATATGCCTCAGGGGAGGATTTTGTACAAACTCTGCATTTTTTGTTTGTGTCATATTTTGTTCAATAAACAGTTTTTCTAAATTTGATTCGATCTGTTTGTAAAAACATCATTTTGCCAATAGTGATAGCGTTTATTTAATAGATTTTATCTTTTTGATTTTCTCTATTTGCATGTTTGCCTCTGTTGTTTATGATTCTTTGCTAACACTAACTGTCTAATTATTTGTTAGCTTGTGTTTGTGTTGTTCTTGTGTATTTTTGTGTCTGTTTTGCAGTTATCTGGATTGCAGTTTGTCCATTTCATGATCAAGTTCAAATTCATCAAAGTGTGACTCAATGGTACATGGTCAAGATAGCTATAAGAGTGTTGCTTGTTTCTTCTGAAAGCAAAAGTACTGAAGCATACAATTTGATTCCACTGAAGTTATAATATTGAAGAACAGAAATTGAAGTCAAATTGTTCATTCATTCATTCAAGAAACACAGTTTACAGCTTACAGCTTACATAAAGTCAACCTACTACTATGCATCTTCAAGATACGAGCTGTACAAAGCTAAGCCTAATCTAGTGTATATCTTTCATTCCGAAATCTAATGGAATGCTGGATATGCATTTGATGCTGGCTTTGCTTTCGTAGGTCTTGCGTAACCACCCATTCAGTCTAACTGGCTGGTTGGATATGCATGACCAGGACGACGAAGATGCTAAGGACCAAAATGGAAGGATGGATTGATGCAAACGATTGATGATGACGATGACCACGCAGAATGACGCAGAGAACTAACGTGTCCTGTGTGCTTCATCTATTCATTTCAACCAAAATGCAATCGATCCTCCCTCCTTAAGCCCTTCTACTATACGATGTGTGTTCATGCACCAAAAGATGGCGCAGTGAGACCAAGAACCACCTCTCTATCTTTGGGGAGTGGCGGATTCCTGGCACGAGGTCTTTGTTGAGACCGAGGTGCTGGAGGTTGGGAGTAAGATGTTCCCTCCTTATAGGAGTCATCAGAATCATCAGCAGATTCACTTGGATTCACTACACTGTCATCTTCTGAAGAAGAAAGAAAGGGTGATTTATTTGGTCGTGGGTAGGGTTGAGGAAAGTAATGGAACCATGGGTTTGATTCACCACTTGATGATGATGAAGAGGATGATGAAGAAGAGGAAGTGAGATCTATGATCTCAGGTTTGGTATTCATGGTGCAATTTTGGTTAATTGGGGTTACTTTGCATCTAGGGTTTGTGGTAATTATTTGGGGATCTTGATGAAGAATTGAGTTACATCGGGATCATTTTATAGACGGGTTCGAGGTTCAATGAGTTTAATGCGAGTGGGTGGCACAGTAATTCTAGAAACTTACCGAAGCTATTTCGTATCTTTGATGCATTCTGCTGAAGGTATAACTTCAGCAGATTGATCATGTGTTCCTGCTGAAGTGTTATTTTGGGTTGGGTCAAAGATGCAATACACGTCAGCAAAGGTCAACCAAACGGTCCATTTTTCTTTGACTATAATTTGGGCAAAAACACTTCATCCACCATCACTCGCTTCAGAACAAACAAATTCCCTCTCATTCCACTTTCACAAACACTCACCATTTCAAAATCATAATCCTAAACACTCATATTCCTCATGGCTCTTGAATTTAAACATGATCACAACAAAGTTGCATTTCTGGGAAACGGCAAGGGATATGAACTGTATGAACCAATGGTGGAATTCCTGAAAAGGTCCAAGATTTGTTATGCTCTAACTCATTCTCCTAATGAGATATATGAATCTCTGATCACTCAATTTTGGGCATCTGCTGAGAAGAGGAGTGAAACTGAGATTAGGGCTGTGATTGATGAAACAGAGTACATTGTTACAGAGGACCTAATTAGGAGGAAGCTTCACTTGGAAGATGCTGATGGAACATTTCATTCTAGTCAGGAAAATGTGCTTACTGGGCTAAGAGCTATTGGCTATCGTGGTACAAGGACTGATATGTGGTTGAAGAAGGAACTTTGTCCGAAGTGGAGGTTCTTGGTTCACACGTTGCTTCAATGCATGAGCAACAAGACTGGAGGATGGGACCAGTTCTCTACCAAACTGGGATATGGTATTGTGTGTCTTTCTCAAGGGGTAACTTTCAATTTTTCTAAGTATATTTTCGAAAACATGGTTGAAAATATTCAAAAGACAAAGGGAAAATTTTTAATGTACCCAAGGTTTTTACAAATTATATTAGACACCTCTACCCAAGCCCAAGATTTTTATCCTATAGGTTCTTTGACTGCTAAATTGTTTGCAACCATGAGAACTCACTTTCAGGGGGAACATCATCCCTTGCTAGCAGCCATGTTGCCTCAAGGTAATGAGGCTGCTGATGAGGAGAATGTGTCTCATAATCCTCCTACCTCACCTGTTGCTACTGATGGTAATCCATTGGTTAACATTGATGAGGGCCCATCTTCAACTGTTGAAGCAACTCATGTTGCTCCAGACCAGCCACCCTGTCCCAGTCCTCCACCCACACTTGCTACTCATGATGAGTCAGATCTTAATAGAACACCCACACCAAGTCCTGTGAGGGATCCTCTCGATGAAGATCTTCCTCACATTGAGCATGACCATGTTTCTTCTGAAAGGTCCAATGAAGTTCCCCTTTCCACAGAGCAATCTGCTGGTGGAGCTGAGGACCCCATTACACTCTCATCTGTCTATGCTCTTGTCAACAGGTATGCTGCTGAGGTCACTAGTCTGAAAAAGGAACTTGCAGAGACCAAGTCTTCTCTTGGAAGTAAGATTGAAGATCTGCAGAATCAAGTCAAGGACTTAGAGGACAAACTCAAAGGGAGCTCCAAAAGGAAGCTTGTGGTTTCCTCTGATGAAGAACTAGAAGCACCTCACTTTGAGTCTCTGGACATGTTAGCTGATGTTTCTCTCAATGATCCTTCATCAGTAGCTGCTACTTCCTCAAGGAAGAAGGAACCTGTCCTTTACAAAAGAAGAAGGAGATCCTTTTCACATAAGGTTTCTTCTGAAGCTTCAGAAGAACCTGGGATTGATAAGACTGCATCTGCTGATATGAAAATGGAGGATGCATCTCCAGATCTTGGTCAATCTTCATCTGTTCAAGAACTGTCAGGCCCTTCACCTTCAGCAGATCTTCCTGATGTTGTTGTCTTGACCACTCCAGTTGATAATCTACATCAACATGTTGACCTAGGTACTACAACAGAAATTCCTATAGTTGATCTAACTGAAGAAGAGTGTGTTAAGCAGCCTGATGATAAAGGGAAAAATGTCATCACTAAAGATGAGCTTGGTCCTAACCTGGTGAGTGAGGAGGAAAGACAGGGTCAAGCAAGTAGATTGGCTGAGTTTGAGAAGTCAAAGGAAAGTGTAACATTGGCGAAACAACTTGAAACAGAGGAATTTTCATCTTTAACTCCTGAGAGAAGAAAAGAACTAGATAAACTGAGGGTTCAGATGCCTGCTGAACACTGGGATATTCTAACTCAGCAAGTCATTTCAAGACCTTCTCTAGCTCAAAGTATACTAGGTGGAGATTTCCTCAGTGACAATTATGTGGAGCGAATGATGGCTCAGGGAAGACAAAGGAAGCAAGAAGCAATCGCACAAAAGAGGGCCATCAAAGCTCAGAAGGCCAAAGACAAACCTCCTACTAAAGATGAAATAAGAAGGGTGGTGAAAAACCAATGCTCAATGTCCAACTCTGGCCTAACAATGAAACAAGTCAAGGCTTTTCCTGATCATGTCCTGTATCGCAAATATAACCGAATCATGCAGGAAAGATCATCATCTTCAACACATTCTACCAACTTAAAAAGGATTTCAGAGAATGAGGCTGTTCAAGAAGCCAAAAGACTCAAGACAGATGATGCTCCCCCCACGGTGACTTCTCCAGTCATTCCTGCTGAAGCAACTTCTGAAGTTGCTTCCTCCACTGTCAAGAGTCCATCTGCTGAACCACATTCCAATACTCCTGAAGCATCTGGTATATCAGCTCCCACTTCATCAGTGGCAATCATCTGCACACAGGAAGCTTCTATGGTTAAGGAAGCTGATCTTGCAGACATAAAAACAGAAAGGGCGAGAAAAATGCTTCACAGGATGAATGCACTACGTGAAGGTGTTTCAACTAACTCTCCCTATACCTCTTCAAGTCTTACCTCACAAGTTCAAGCAACAAATGCTCCATCTGGGGACCATAATAAGACTGGTGGGAGGAAGAAGAGAATGGCCAACAGATCTCTTGTGGATCTTGAAGCTGATGACTCCACTTTCATAATAGAAGGGTCTGCTGCTGATTTTCCTGATGGAAATTCAGATGAGGTGATAGCCTGGAAATTAAAGGATGATCAGATGAATGTTCTTCTTCGAAGGGACTCCACTTCAATGGAATTCACCTTTCTGAAGGAAATTCTACACTTGGTAGACAGGGCAGACTTACTTTCTCTGTTCACTCAAGTTACAACCCATTATTGCAACAAGGAACCACAAGGTTCTGGGATGTTCTTACCAGGAGATCTTCAAGCCCTGTTAAACTCTCACATTCCCAATAGCAAAGCATCTTCCATTTGGGAAAACTCACATCGGTGGAAGCTTGAATCATGGAGATTCTATCCTCTCCCTCGAGTGCATGTGCTTGAGACTAAGGGTGGCATCACTGTCTACATGTTTTCTGAAAGAAAGTATCCTTTGCCCAAAAGACTAATGGAAAAGATGCTGAGTCAGAAATTGGAAATTCCTCCAGACCCTGTGGGAAATGAAAGACAGTCAGCTCTAACACTGGTGGGATTGATCAAAACTCAACTCCAACAACTGCAATAGGCCTCTTCCTCATCCATATCAGGACACATGGTACCCTCTGAATTACTTTGATTTTTGCCTTTTTGTTTATGTATTCATGTCCTTGTTTTGTGTTATTTTTCTTAGTTAAAAAAAAAAAAAAAAAAAAAAAAAAAAAAAAAAAAAAAACTAACTTTTATGCAGGTTTGTATGTTGTCCAATTCTGATGGTCCTTAACTCACCTGATGTACCTTGTGTATGTCAAAGAGTTAGCTAGTCCAAAGGGTACAGCTTTGGTAAAGACACAACAAATCTGTTGATAGCTGTAATGGTTTGCTCAAAATCATAGGGTCTGCAACCACCCATGCTTAACTGCTGAGGGTTGTATGGTCATCAATTCACCATGGTCTATTCCTCTTTGGAATCCAAGAATTGACTAGCCCACATGAATATGGCATGTGGTAAAGGCAACTGAATCCATATTTGGTTCTCAATTCACCAATTCTAAGAATTGAGTAGTCCTGAGCAAACGGCTACAGGTAAAGACAAGACAAATCCGTTTATATGGTTGCTGGTTTGCCAATAAATCAGATGGTTATCAATGTACCATAGTTTTCGAACTCAAACATGTGGCTACTCCAGTAGTAATGGCTATTGGTAAAGAGACATCAAATCCATTAATTTTAATGATTCACCTCTCACAGGAGTTAACACACCTGGAAGTGATGAGAATAGTATTGAACTTATATGTTTTGATGTACATGATGTCATATGTTGCTGCAAAGTTCTGGTATTTCACAGTTCAGTCATCATAGAGATGTTCTTCTTCTGACTCTTTGCTGCTGATCCTCAAAAACCTGGACATTCATAGCTCAGAAGTGTCCAAGATGTGGAGAGGATCTTGTTTGAAAATTTTTCGTCCAATGGTACAATCCTCAAACAGCATTATCGATCTATCAAGAAAACTGGAACTTAACCTAGTCAAATTCCCGTTTAGGGGAGGATTGTTGGGAATTAAGGTAAACTACTGATTCTGCCGAAGCATCTGCCGAATGGATTCTGCCGAAGAAGAAAGGATTCTGCTGAAGCACCACTTCAGCAGAAGTGTTAAAGCAGATATCGTGTTGCTGCTGAAGATGTGAATCCACGTAGGAGAGATAAGCTCAGTATAGAGTAAAAGTCAGTGCCATATGTATAGGTTGGCGCCGTATTATGTAGAGCTTATCAGAATAAACAATATGATTAACAAAACAATATGATTAGTTGCATGCTTGTCTAGAAGCATGCTTAGTCTATGTTAGTATTAGGAGCGTAAATTGTCAACGCTCATTAGGGTTTCTTGCCTATATAAGAAACCATGTTAGTTTGTAATAGATAGGTTTTCTCAAGTATTTCAAGTCTTGTAAACTATTCGAAACATAGAGTTTCTATAATAAAAGATCCATAGAGGATCAAAAGGTTCTTAGTTAATATAATTTGTATTTACTTTCCGCTACAATACGAGTTGTAGAGATCTTCCATTAGTTTGCTTGTGATTACATCGGCAACACTAACGATCTCCGAGTGCTTAAGATCTATCAAGGTATTTGTGTTCATCAAGTGGTATCAGAGCCTCGGGAAAGTCTCTACGATACTAAGAACCATTCTCACCCCCATACAATCAAACTTTCATTCACCATGCCTGGATCCGATAATGAAAATGAAGTCACCAACACAAACAACACCAACACCACTTCCATGCAACAACTCAGTCTCACAAACAGCAATGGTAAATTTCCTTATTTAAAGAGGGAAGAGTATGAACTTTGGACTATGAAGATGGAAAACTGGATTTCCAATATTGATTGGAATCTGTGGGAGGTAGTAAAGAAAGGAAACAGTCTAAAGAAAATGATTCCTGACAGGGATGGGAAGTTTATCATGGCTCCACCAAAAACTGCTGAAGAAGTGCTGGCCATGCAGAGAGAACATAAAGTAAAAACTATTCTACTTCAAGCCATACCTGAAGATCATCTATGTGATTTTCACCATATGGATGATGCTAAAGACATATGGATGGCTCTCAAAGCAAGGTTCGGTGGAAATGAAGAATCAAAGAGAATGAGGAAGTCCATGCTAAGACAACAGTTTCAGGACTTCAATATATCAGAAGAAGAAGGTATCCACAAGGGATACGACAGGTTCCATAGGATCTTGAGTCAGGTGAATCAGCTGAATGCTAAACCGGATAATGAAGATTGCAACTCAAAGTTCTTGCGGTCCTTGCCGCCATCATGGTTGCATGTTAGTATAGCACTCAAGGCTAAAGGAGGGTTGGACATGCTCACTTTTGATGAGCTGTAAAACAGACTCAGAACTCTTGAACCAGATGTCAGAACTCCCTACCGTACATCATCTTCTGGCCATGCAGCTTTTGTTGGAACATCTCACTCCAACACAATGGTACCTGCTCCAAGTTCCAACTACTTTCCATCATCTCCCAGTTCCAACTACTTACCATCATCTTGCACTCCACCACATAACCCTCGTCCCACTCCACCATGTTCTCAACCTAGGACTAGTAGTGTGATGGAGGATGTTCTTCACTCATTTGTTGCTGATTATGATACTCAGCAGTATCTAGCATATGAAGACTTTGATCAGTTGGATCCTCTTGAAATGGAGGAGATGAAACTGAAAATGCAGGTGGCATTGCTGTCAGTGGACATCAAAAGGTTTGAAGAGAAGGCTGGGAGGAAGTTTGCTTTCAAGGGAAAGGAACCAGCTCGCTTTGATAGGAGGAAAGTCAAGTGTTTCACTTGCCACCAGATGGGGCATTTCTCAAGGGAATGCAAGGACAGAAAGAGTGGAGATGGAGCTAACTATCTTTCCTATCAGCAGAAACAGCAGGAAGCTGGAACTTCAGCAGCTCTCCTCACCATGGATGAACAGGTCAACTGGACTGCACATGAACCTGTTAATGAGGAAGCTCATGATACTGACAATCTTGGACTGCTTGCAAGGTGCACTTCGGATGAAAGGCATGATCAGTTTGCCTTGATGGGACTATCTCAGGTACACAATTGTATATTTGGCTGTAGTCTAAGATACAATGAACTTAAAGAAGAATTTGATGCTATGAAACCTAAGTTTGATGCATGCTATATTGATAATGAAGCTCATAAACTTGCATTAAAAACTGTAGAAAGACAAAAAGTATGGTTTCAAAAGAATCAAATAGCTTATGAAGAAAAGATAAAGGTGTTACAGTTTGATCTAGAAGTTGCTAATAATTACCTAAAATTGTCTGAGAAAGCAAAGGATGAAGCTGTGTCTGAGAACCTAGAGCTTAAGGCAAAACTAGCTGAGGAAATTGCTAGGAATAATGAATGGCAAATGTCTGGTAAAAGCTTAAATAGAATTATCTATTCTAGTCAATCTCAGACATATCCTATAGGTTTGGGTTTTCAAAATTATGTTGGTCCGGAAGCTAAGTATGATGGGCGTAAATCTACCCCAGCTGGCCTAGCTAATTATGTTAAAGAAGGTAATATGCATGCTGTCCCTGGTCCCATTAGAGGTGAGTTCATGCCCACAGACCTATCCATCACTGTTGACTTTGATGGATCACATCATCTATATGGCAAAAAGTCAAAAGACTTGCCAGACCCTGATTCCTCATCTAATGACTTTGTCTCTTGCTCTGACAGTGACAATTCATCGGATCAAGGGTCTACTTCATATGAAAGCTGTGATTCAAATAAGAAGTCTGACCTTCCCAAGCCTGAGCCAACACCCAAGCCTGCACCCCAGTCTACTTACAAGCCTTCTAAGGAAACTGCTGAGGAATCCATTTCCAAGATAGTTTCTTCTGAAGACTTGTCTTTTACATCTTTGAATAATCAGTCTGTTAAAAAAAATTCCTTGAATGTATCTGTTTTAAGTACTTCTGCATGTAATCAAACTTCTCCCTATTTGAATAAATCTTCCAAGAAGAAGACATGTTTTGTATGTGGAAGTAAATTTCATTTGATTAAGGATTGTGATTTTTATGAACAAAGATTGGGTGCATGTGCTCCTCACCAGAAACCTAGATCTAAGTGGACCAATGTTGCTAATATTCCACCTTATGTCCCACAAGCTGCTTATACTGACTCTCAGTGGAGAGGTTCTGTTACCAGACCTAATGTGCAACCAACTAGCCCATACTTCAAACATGGTTATTGGCCTACATATGGTGACTCTATGTATGCTGGGATGGAATATGGGGCCACTGCTGTGAAGCCCTCAGCAGGTTGTTCTTGGACTAACAAGGGACCCAATTACCAATGGAGGACCAAGAACAATGGTGGATCCTCTAAATCTTCATGCCCTAAACCTGTGATCCACAAGGCAGGTTCAAGTCAGTAATGACTTGAACCTCCATTGTATACTAACCGTATGTATATATTTTGTTGTTGTTTATAGGATCATCCCCTTAAGCATAAGAATATTGGTATTGTTGATAGTGGTTGTTCCAGAAGCATGTCTGGAAACAGAGATATGATGCACAATTTTTTCCCTATAGAAGGAGGAGGCAATGTGACTTTTGGAGGAAGTGATGGGAGTATCACAGGGAAAGGGACCATAAAGACACCTCATCTGGACTTTGAAAATGTGTACTTTGTTAAGGAACTTCGGCATTTCAACTTGTTCTCTGTTTCACAAATTTGTGACACTAAGAACAAAGTTCTCTTCACAGAGAATGAATGTCTTGTGCTGTCTAAAGACTTCAAACTCCCAGAAGAAACTTCAATCCTGCTGAAAGTTCCTCGAACTCACAATTTATACACATTCAACCTAAATGAAGTGCAACCAGGTGGTGACCTCACTTGTTTGGTGGCTAAAGCATCTCTTGATGAGTCCACTAAATGGCATAGGAGGATGGCTCATGTGAATTTCAAGACAATTAACAAACTCTCTAAAATGGGTCTTGTTGAAGGTCTTCCCACCAAAGTATTCACAAATGATCATAATTGTGTCGCTTGCAACAAAGGAAAACAACACAGAGCGTCTTACAAAGCTATCAATGCTATGAGCATCATTACTGAACCTCTTCAGTTGCTTCACATGGATCTATTTGGTCCAACTCAAGTCAGAAGCATTGATCATAAGTACTTCTGTTTGGTGATCACTGATGGCTATAGCAGATTTTGTTGGGTTTTCTTTCTCAGAACCAAAGATGAAACATCTCAAGTGCTGACTGAATTCATCACTCTTGTTGAAAATCAGTTGGACAAAAAGGTTAAGGGTATTCGGTGTGATAATGGGACAGAGTTTAAAAATGCAATTCTAATAGAACTCTGTGGGTCAAAAGGTATTAAAAGGGACTATAGTAATCCAAGAACCCCGCAACAAAATGGGGTGGCTGAAAGAAAGAATAGGACCCTAATAGAGGCTGCAAGATCAATGCTTGCAGACTCTAAGCTACCCACCATGTTCTGGACTGAAGCTGTTGGCACAGCTTGCTATGTGCTAAACAGGGTCTCCATTACAAGACCACAACTCAAAACACCATATGAACTTCTCTTTGGGAAGGTTCCTGTCATTCACTACCTAAAACCTTTTGGTTGTCAAGTGACCATTCTAAACACCAGTGATCCGTTGGGAAAGTTTGATGAGAAGGCTGATGATGGCTATATTGTGGGGTATTCAGCTCATAGTAAGGCCTACAGGGTGTACAATTTGCAAGCCAAGAAGATAGAGGAGACGTTGAACCTGAGATTTTTGGAAGATAAGCATAATGTTCAAGGACATGGTCATACATGGTCTTTTGACCTTGACTACTTAACTGATTCCTTGGGTTACACTAGACACTTGGCTAATCAAAATGCAGGTTCTCAAGCTTCTTCCACTAACAATGCAGGTCCCTTAGATGATGACTCTGAAAATGAGTTTGAAGATGATGAGCAGCCTATTCTTGTGCCTTCTTTCTCCCCTAACAATATTGCAGGTACCACCTCCAAGGATGTTGCTGATACGAGTGATGAAGATGACTCTCATTATGCTGAGGACCTTGCTAGGCTTCAGACTCAAGAATTTGCAGCTAAGCTTGAAGCAGAGAAACTGAATGGAGAGGTTGCCAATGAGGAAGTCGGTGGAAACCGTGTTTCTGCTGAAGTTGACTCTGTCACACCTACCTTCCCCAAATCTGCTGAAGGCTATGCTATTCCTTCTCAAGTATCTTCAGACTTTGGTGAACCCTATACACGCTTTCCAACACCTTCAGATCTTGGAAATCATCAACCAAAAGCTGGCATCTTCACCTCACCCTCTTATGATGCTGAATTTGAGCCAACCATCACTAATCTTGATTCATCCATTGAAGTCAATCCCACTACTACTCAGAGGGTCAATATAGCTCATCCTCAATCCAACATTATTGGTGATCTTCTGGCACCTGTTAGAACTAGAAGGGCTATCACCAGTCCTCAGTTTGGACAGATTGCTTTTCTCTCTTATGTCTCCAACCAGCAAAGAGACAATCACACAGACTTCAAGCATTGTCTGTTTGCTTGTTTTCTCTCTCAAGTGGAACCAACTAGTGTTTCTCAAGCTCTCAATGATTCAAGCTGGCTTGAAGCAATGCAAGAAGAAATGCAACAATTTCACAACCAGCAGGTTTGGATTTTGGTTCCACTCCCTGATGGCAAATATGCCATTGGGACAAAATGGGTTTTGAAGAATAAGAGAGATGCTAGGGGTGTTGTGATAAAAAACAAAGCAAGATTAGTAGCTCAAGGCTTCAGACAGGAGGAAGGGATTGATTATGATGAAGTGTTTGCACTTGTTGCCAGAGTTGAAGCAATTCGCATTTTCTTGGCATATGCTTCATACATGGGTTTCATGGTGTATCAGATGGATGTCAAGGGTGCTTTTCTATATGGTGAGATTGAAGAGGAAGTTTATGTCTCTCAACCCAAGGGATTTGAAGACCCAGATCACCCAAATCATGTTTACAAAGTTGTTAAAGCTCTTTATGGCTTACATCAGGCACCAAGAGCTTGGTATGCTAGGCTTTCATCATTCCTGCTGAAGCATGGCTATAGGAGAGGTGCTATCGATAAAACTCTGTTCCTCAAGAAGAATTACTCAGACATCATTCTGGTGCAAGTTTATGTGGACGACATTATTTTTGGTTCCACAAACGAAGCTTGGTGCAGAGACTTTGAGGAACTAATGAAGGGTGAATTTCAAATGAGTGCTATGGGTGAACTTACTTTCTTTTTGGGTCTCCAAGTTCAGCAGCAACAAGATGGCATCTTTATCAGTCAAGATAAATATGTGAGGGACATTTTGAAGAAGTTTTGTATGGAAGGTGTTCGGACTGCCACAACACCTTATGAAGCTCCAAAGACTAAAGCAAATAATGAACCAGATCTCCCTGTGAATGTTCATCTGTATAGGTCCATGATTGGTTCATTGATGTATCTAACAGCTTCAAGACCTGATATTACTTTTGCTGTGAGTGTTTGTTCTCGACATCAAGTCACTCCACTTGCTTCCCATCTCAATGCTGTCAAAAAGATCTTTAAGTACCTCAAAGGCCAACCTCTTTTAGGCCTTTGGTACCCAAAAGAGTCTCCTTTCAAGTTGGAAGCATATAGTGACAATGATTATGCTGGTGCAAATCTGGATAGAAGATCCACCACTGGAGGCTGCCAATTTCTTGGCAAGAGGTTGATTTCTTGGCAATGCAAGAAACAAACCATTGTGGCTACTTCCACTACTGAAGCAGAGTATGTTGCTGCTGCAAATTGTTGTGGACAAGTCCTTTGGATTCAGAACCAATTGCTGGACTATGGGTACAACTTCATGAACACTACAATTCATATAGATAATCAAAGTACCATCTGCATAGTCAAAAATCCAGTTTTTCATAGTCGAACAAAACACATTGAAATCAGGCACCACTTTATACGAGATGCATATGAAAAACATTTGATAAAAGTGGCTAAAATCCATACTGATGATAATGTGGCAGACCTGTTAACAAAAGCGTTTGATGGACCAAGGTTTCAACACCTCGTGGTCAATATTGGAATGTTAAACCCTTGACTGCATAGTTGAGGGGAGGCATATGCCTCAGGGGAGGATTTTGTACAAACTCTGCATATTTTGTTTGTGTCATATTTTGTTGTTCAATAAACAGTTTTTCTAAATTTACGTTTTTCTAAATTTACTTCTATCAGTTTGTAAAAACATCATTTTGCCAATAGTGATAGCGTTTATTTAATAGATTTCATTTTTTTTAGTTTCTCTATTTTGCACTTTTGCCTCTGTTTTTCATTATTCTTTTCTAACTCTAACTGTCTAATTACCTTTTAGTTGTTTGTCTTTGTTTTGTTCTTGTGTATTTTTGTGTCTGTTTTGCAGTTATCTGGATTGCAGTTTTGTCCATTTCATGATCAAGTTCAAATTCATCAAAGTGTGACTCAATGGTACATGGTCAAGATAGCTATAAGAGTGTTGCTTGTTTCTTCTGAAAGCAAAAGTACTGAAGCATACAATTTGATTCCACTGAAGTAATAATACTGAAGAAGAGTGTGTTAAGCAGCCTGATGATAAAGGGAAAAATGTCATCACTGAAGATGAGCTTGGTCCTAACCTGGTGAGTGAGGAGGAAAGACAGGGTCAAGCAAGTAGATTGGCGGAGTTTGAGAAGTCAAAGGAAAGTGTAGCATTGGCTAAACAACTTGAAACAGAGGAATTTTCATCTTTAACTCCTGAGAGAAGAAAAGAACTAGATGAACTAAGGGTTCAGATGCCTACTGAACACTGGGATACTCTCACTCAGCAAGTCATTTCAAGACCTTCTCTGGCTCAAAGTATACTAGGTGGAGATTTCCTCAGTGACAATTATGTGGAGCGAATGATGGCTCAGGGAAGACAAAGGAAGCAAGAAGCAATCGCACAAAAGAGGGCCATCAAAGCTCAGAAGGCCAAAGACAAACCTCCTTCTAAAGCTGAAATAAGAAGGGTGGTGAAGAACCAATGCTCAATGTACAACTCTGGCCTCACTATGAAACAAGTCATGGCGTTTCCTGATCATGTCCTATATCGCAAATATAACCAAATCATGAAGGACAGATCATCAGCTTCAGCACAATCTACCAACTTGAGAAAGATTTCAGAGCATGAAGCTACTCCAGAAGCCAAAAGACTCAAGTCTGATGATGCTCCAGCCAAGGAATCATCTCCAGTCATTCCTGCTGAAGCAACTTCTGAAGTTGCTTCTTCCACTGCCAAGAGTCCATCTGCTGAACCACATTCCATTTCTCCTGAAGCACTTGATGTATCAGCTCCCACTTCATCTATGTCACCTGTTGTCACACTGGAAGATTCTAAAGTTGAGGAAGCTGATCTTGCTGAAATAAAAACAAAAAAGGCAATACAGATGCTCCACAAGATGAATGCACTTCGTGATCCAACTAAGTCTTCTTCTACCTCTACAAGTCCTACCACAAATGCACAAGATGACAATGCTCCCTCTAGGGAAATCTATCAGCTTGGGAGGAGGAAGAAGAGAATGGCCAAAAGATCTCCTTTAGATCTTGAAGTTGATGACTCAACTTTCATAATAGAAGGGTCTGCTGCTGATTTTCCTGATGGAAATTCAGATGAGGTGGTAGAATGGAAATTAAAGGATGATGAGATGAATGTCATTCATCGGAGGAACTCCACTCCAATGGAATTCACCTTCCTAAAGGAGATTCTACACTTGGTAGACAGGGCAGACTTACTTTCTCTGTTCACTCAGATTACCACCTATTATTGCAACAAGGAACCACAAGGTTCTGGGATGTTCTTACCAGGAGATCTTCAAGTCCTGTTAAACTCCCACATTCCCAATAGCAAAGCATCTTCCATTTGGGAAAACTCACATCGGTGGAAGCTTACATCCTGGAGATTCTATCCTCTCCCTCGAGTGCATGTGCTTGAGACTAAGGGTGGAATCACTGTGGGCATGTTGTCTGAAAGAAAGTATCCTTTGCCTAAAAGACTTATGGAAAAGATGTTGAGTCAGAAATTGGAAATTCCTCCAGATCCAGTGGGCAATGAAAGACAGTCTGCTTTAACATTGGTGGGATTCATCAAGACTCAACTTCAACAACTGCAATAGGCCTCATCCTCCTCCATATCAGGACACTTGGTACCCTCTGAATTACTTTGTTTGTTTCCTTTTTGTTTATGTATACATGTCCTTGTTTTGTGTTATTTTTTTTTCTCTTAGTTTAAAAAAAAATAAAATAAAAAAAAATAAAAAATAAAAAAAAATAAAAAAACTAACTTTTATGCAGGTTTGTATGTTGTCCAATTCTGATGGTCTTTAACTCACCTGATGTACCTTGTGTATGTCAAAGAGTTAGCTAGTCCAAAGGGTACAGCTTTGGTAAAGACACAACAAATCTGTTGATAGCTGTAATGGTTTGCTCAAAATCATAGGGTCTGCAACCACCCATGCTTAACTGCTGAGGGTTGTATGGTCATCAATTCACCATGGTCTATTCCTTTTTGGAATCCAAGAATTGACTAGCCCACATGTATATGGCATGTGGTAAAGGCAACTGAATCCATATTTGGTTCTCAATTCACCAATTCTAAGAATTGACTAGTCCTGAGCAAACGGCTACAGGTAAAGACAAGTCAAATCCGTTTATATGGTTGCTGGTTTGCCAATAAATCAGATGGTTATCAATGTACCATAGTTTTCGAACTCAAACATGTGGCTACTCCAGTAGTAATGGCTATTGGTAAAGAGACATCAAATCCATTAATTTCAATGATTCACCTCTCACAGGAGTTAACACACCTGGAAGTGATGAGAATAGTATTGAACTTATATGTTTTGATGTACATGATGTCATATGTTGCTGCAAAGATCTGGTGTACCACAGCTCTATCATCATAGAGATGTTCTTCTTCTGAATCTTTGCTGCTGATCCTCAAAAACCTGGCCTTTCATAGCTCAGAAGTGTTCAAGATATGGAGAGGATCTTGTTTGGAAATTTTTCGTCAAATGGTACAATCCTCAACAGCATTATCGATCTATCAAGAAAACTGGAACTTAACCTAGTCAAATTCCAGTTTAGGGGAGGATTGTTGGGAATTAAGGTAAACTACTGATTCTGCCGAAGCATCTGCCGAATGGATTCTTCCGAAGAAGAAAGGATTCTGCTGAAGCACCACTTCAGCAGAAGTGTTAAAGCAGATATCGTGTTACTGCTGAAGATGTGAATCCACGTAGGAGAGATAAGCTCAGTATAGAGTAAAAGTCAGCGCCGTATGTATAGGTTGGCGCCGTATTATGTAGAGCTTATCAGAATAAACAATATGATTAACAAAACAATATGATTAGTTGCATGCTTGTCTAGAAGCATGCTTAGTCTATGTTAGTATTAGGAGCGTAAATTGTCAACGCTCATTAGGGTTTCTTGCCTATATAAGAAACCATGTTAGTTTGTAATAGATAGGTTTTTCTCAAGTATTTCAAGTCTTGTAAACTATCCGAAACATAGAGTTTCTATAATAAAAGATCCATAGAGGATCAAAAGGTTCTTAGTTAATATAATTTGTATTTACTTTCCGCTACAATACGAGTTGTAGAGATCTTCCATTAGTTTGCTTGTGATTACATCGGCAACACTAACGATCTCCGAGTGCTTAAGATCTATCAAGGTATTTGTGTTCATCAAAACTGGTGGTTGATTTTTATAATAGTTTCTCTGTAAGTGCTCAAAACTACCACATGCAAAACAAGCCTTCTTAACACATTGAAACTCATCTCCTAATCTGTTTGAAATTAGTCCATTGAAGTTTCTTTGATTTCCCCTAGGTATGTATCTTTTCATCTGTTCCCTAGGTATCTCCTTGTAGTCTACAACTTACCTAGAAGTTGGTGCTCCAAATCTAGGCACAAGGTTAGCTTGTTCAGAATCAACTTTCTTTACATTTTCTATCTTTTCAGGCTGAGTTAATTCAGATCTAACTTCCTTAGAATCTGATTCCCAATCTTCAATAATAGGAGCATCAGATGCCTTGTCAGAACCTATCTTAGTTGTTTCAGTCTTAATAATCTCTTCTACAGGTTTGTTAAAACTGAATTCACTACTAAATGACAGTTCTTTTGAAGGTGGTGCATGTTTCATCAAAGAGGGTGGTGGCATATTGTTGTATCCAAGACCAGTACCTTCCTTGAATAGTTTTTGACCAATTGGCTTATTTACTAGATCAGAAGCATATTGTGTTTTAGCAACCCTAACAACATGTTTTTCTTTTTCTACTAGGGCTTCTTGTTTTACAATCTCTGCCTCTTCCAATTTCTCTTTAAGTACTTTTACTTCTCTATCCCTAATATCAATTTCACCACTTAGTATGTTTATTTTATCTACATACTCAAACTCACATTTGATACAGAACTTAAGTTTCTCTTCAACACTCTCAAGACCAACTTTATAACCTAAGTTATCTAGTGAAAGTCTATCTACTTCTTTTCTCAAACTCTTAATAATAGCTTTTTGAGATTCTAAGTTATCTTGACATGACTTATAAGAACAAGTAGAATTTTTAGAGTCATTAGATACCTCAGAATCTGAACCAGAAGATGAAGATGCATAGGCCATGAGAGCAAAGTTATGCTCTTTAGAAGCTTCACTGGCAAGAAAAGCAGCATTGGGACCTTCTTCAATTTGATTACTCCAATCATAATCACCAAGTCCATCTTGAGCAACCAAAGCAGAACTAGGAACTGGTTCTTCAGTGATCTTCTTGTATCCTTCACCTATCCTCTAGGGAGCTCTACATTCTCTAGCAAAGTGTCCCTTTTTCTTGTAGTTGAAACACTCAATCTTGCTCTTGTCAAACCCAGCTCTCCTTTGACCATCATACTTAACTTGCCTACCAGTTCTTCTCAAAAACTTCCTTGCTTGGAGAGTCAACATTGCCATCTGCCATTGAAGATTTATCTCTTCAAGATCATTAGGATCAATTAGATCTAAATATTGATTCAAAACAGTAACACTGGTTGTTAAATCAGCCAAAAAAGCACAAATTGCACCATCACTAACATTATCACTAACAGTGGTATTGTTAGCAATGGCCGTGGTTATTCCATAGGCAGCAGTGGATACATCCTGTGAGCTCTTGTGGTTTGTAGAAACAAAATTAATGTTTTGATTAGTTGAAGATGCACCAGCAATGTTGTTCTCAGACTCATAAACCTTCAAGTTGTTGTAGAGATTGTCCAGAGTCATCTTTTCAAAGTCATCCTTATTTCTCCACACAACTGTATGCACAGCCCATTTAGGTGATAAACTTCTGATGAACTTCACATTGATATCTTCTTGAGCAACTTTGTAGTCCACCAACTTCAGATGACTGATCAGCTTTTGAAGTCTAATGTAGGTGCCATCAAGACTTTCTCCACTTAATGCAGTGAAGTTTTCAAGCTGATGCTTGAGCATATTCTTCCTAGATTTTCTGGTAGCTTCATTACCAGCAAACCTTGTTTTAATAGCATTCATCAACTTCTTTGCTGTCTCATATTGTTCAAAATCCAAAGCATACTCATTAGGTATTCCCATACTGAGAATACTATGAGCCTTGATCTCCAATTTTCTCTGAGCCTTGTCAGTTTCACTCTTGATAGCAAGAGGATTTCCATCAGGACCCAAAGATGGTAGCTTATCACCTTGCTCTACAACATCCCAGATGTTATAATCAATCATGCGAATGTATTGCCTCATTCGCGTTCTCCAAACTTGGTACTCACCCTGCTTGAGCATGGGCACCTTTGATGCAGTAACCATGTGAGTTTCGTCAAACATTTTAACTTACTTGAATAGAACTTAACTAAACTTCTTCTTGGTTTCAGTTTCTAGATCACAAGCTCTGATACCACTTGTTGATCCCAGTTGAGCAAACGATCCTTTATAGAAACTGACTTAACAAAGACTTATCAAATATTACACGTAATTTACTACTTAATCTTAAGAAGAAGAACAATAAACATTCAACACCTCAATATTATTATTAATGCGAATACTCTAACCAGTATTAGGGTTTTACAACCTTGAAGTGTATCGACCTTAGATATAGCAAAACACACACATATCTAATCTAACCTAGGACCTCTTTTTATAGGCTAAGGAGTCCTTTACATAATACAATACGTAACCTACAAGATAAATATCTTTTTCATACTTATCTAATACAAAATATTAAACTGGCTATACAAAACCAGCAGTGCTTACAATACATTAGCAGTGGTTCTATATTACTACTAGCCGCGGTTTCACTTCAGCAGTGGATTCATTCTTCTGTCAGTGGTTTCATTAACTCTGTCCGTGGTTCCAACACTTAGAATAATTCATGATCTGATGAAACTAAAACCCAACATTAGCGGGTCAAAGCCTTCAGGCAATACAATGCGAAATAGGATCTTGCCAGCCAAAAGTGTTGAAGAGAAGAAAGTAGAAGAACACCCTAGGATGAATAAGTTTGAGCTGAATAAAATGAATCGTGTTGATTCTAGTATTAGCTATAAGCGTACTGTAATTAATTCGAATTCTGCTGCCTTTTGCAAAACATGTAAGGAATGTTTGATTTCTGGTCTTAATCATGAATGTGTTGTGAATGAGGTAATGAATGTTGCTAATACTCCAGTAAAAAGTATAAAAAATGTTAAACAGGTTAAGGAGATCTGGAAGCCTAAAAGAAAAAGGGTTAGCAATTATTGGAAGCCTATAGGAAGAAAATTTAGTAATGTGGGTTATCAATGGAAACCTACAGGCCGAAAATTCAAATTAAATGAATTTTGTCCTAAGATGTCTAGATCTATGCCCTCTAAGAAATGGAAGCCAACTGGTAGGATCATACCTTTAAGAAGTTCTCACACATCAAATAGGTCCACTGCCACTACTAGTTTCGCATCCAATACTAATGAGGTCATATCTTCTATTGCTGATGTGGGTGCTCCAATACTTTGTACTAACCAAACGGAACCCATTCTTTCATGGGGATCCAAATTATCCAGTCATCCATACTTGTCTGTGTTCAACTGCAGGTCGTTCAAATCGTTCTGTGGTACCTGGACTCAGGCTATTCCAAGCATATGACTGGTGATCGCTCGCGGCTCATGAACTTCGTGAGTAAATTTATCGGGACTGGTAGATTCGGAAATGACCATTTTGGAGAAATTATGGGTTATGGAGATTATGTAGTTGGTGACAATGTAATTTTCCGGGTATATTACGTTGAAGGTCTTGGTCATAATTTGTTTTCTGTCGGTCAATTTTGTGATTCTGATCTAGAAGTGGCCTTTTAGAAAACATACTTGCTTCGTTAGAGAACTTGATAGTGTGGAACTTTTAAGAGGAACACATGGAACTAACTTATACACCATCTCTATCGAAGATATGATGAAGTCTTCTCCAATCTGCTTACTATCAAAGGCCTCTAAAACAAAGTCATGGTTATGGCATCGTCGTCTCAATCACTTCAACTTCGGCACCATTAATAATCTTTCTAGAAAGGACCTAGTAAGAGGCTTACCCAGATTGAAATATGATAAAGATCATCTTTGTTCAGCATGCCAATTAGGAAAAATCAAGAAATATGCCCACAAACCCAAACCTGCAAACTCTGTTATGGAAGTTCTTCATATCCTTCATATGGATTTGTGCGGACCAATGAGAGTACAAACGATAAACGGGAAGAAATATGTGTTAGTCGTTGTTGATGACTACTCTCGGTTTACTTGGGTTAAGTTTTTGCAGACAAAGGATGAAACTCCCAACGTCATCATCAAACTTGTCAAACAGTTGCAAGTCCGGCTTAATAAAATAGTCAGAATCATCTGCACAGATAATGGAACTGAGTTTGTCAACAAAGAACTTAGTCAGTTCTATGAAAGCATTGGGATCAGCCATCAAAAAAGTGTTCCTCGCACTTCTCAACAGAACGGTGTAGTTGAAAGACGAAATCGAACTCTTGTGGAAGCCGCTGGAACTATGCTAATTAACTCAAAGGTTCCAATGTTTCTCTGGGCTGAAGCCATTGCCACTGCTTGCTACACCCAAAATCGTTCTCTCATCCACACCTCTCATGAAAAAACTCCATACGAACTTGTCTACAATCGAAAACCTGGTCTCTCTTTCCTTCGTGTGTTTGGTACTTTGTGTTATACAACGAATGATGGTCAAGATTTAGGTAAATTAAGAGCTAAGGCGGACATTGGAGTTTTTGTAGGCTATGCATCAAATAGGAAAGGTTACCGAATCTACAACAAAAGAACCCGAGATATCATGGAAACTATTCACGTCACGTTCGATGAGCTGTCTGAGCGAATGGCTCCTGAACAATCCAGTTTTGGACCCGCACCTCAATTTCTATCAAGTAGTCCCATCAGTTCCTCTCTTGTACAGAATCACTCACCAGCAGTTCCATATGTACCTCCATCTAAAGAAGATTTGAAGAAACTGTTTGATCCGATGTTTGATGAATACTATGAACCTCATAAGAATCACAATTCTTCACCATCAACAGTGGTGGCTTCTGAACCAATCATCACAGAGAATCCATATGTCTCAATGTCTATGTCTCCAGAAGCACCAGCTGCCGATCACTCATCATCATCCTCAAACCCTCAATCATCGGTGGTACATCGTGGAATTAGTAACTTTGATGGAGATAACCCTTTTGCTACTCCCGAAGATGATTCGTTTGAAAACATCTTTGCCCCTGAACCAACTCCTGAACCATCTTCATCAGGGGATCCAAACTCTACTACTTCAGTTCCTCAACAACAACCACATGAACATCTCAGAAAATGGACACATGATCATCCATTGGACAATATTATTGGTAATCCATCTCGTCCGGTATCCACTCGTAAACAACTTGCCACAGATGCCTTATGGTGCTTCTTCAATTCTGTATTATCAAAGATCGAACCTAAAGATGTCAAAACAGTTATGTCTGAGGACAACTGGTTTAGCGCTATGCAAGAAGAAATCCATGAGTTTGATCCTCTTGATGTATGGGAATTAGTACCAGCTCCAGACTGTGCTATGATTATTGCTCTCAAGTGGATATTCAAAGTGAAATGATAACGCTACACGCGTCGTTCGGGGTCAAGGAAACTTCCTTTTCTTCGAGCAAGTTTTATAACACCCTAGGCAGTGAACCTAATCGTTGTAGTGTAGTAATTAGGGTAAGCCACGGGTATTGATATCGTTCTCTAGGGGAATAGGAATGCTAGTGAGAAGTTACTACGCTAAGGTTGAGGTTGAGGAAGATTATTTTTGTATTTTTATATTTTTTTAGAAAATTGAAAGGTACGAATCTCGGGTATTGGATTTGGGGGGTTGGTATTGCTACCGATTACTCTACTATTATCTAATTATCTAAGCTAAGGTTGTGATAGTCTATGTCTAATTGATGTGTACTCGTATGATAGTTTAAAGATGTGTTTACTTAGGTTTTACTACTCCTTAATTATCTCCTATTGATGGTTGATTTGTCACGTCCTTATTCCTAGTTGCGTTGTGATTCTAAGGCTATAGGGCGTGCTTGTTTCCCTAACTCTTTGAATTTACCAAAGGGTCTTGTTTACAAATCCTCTAGTGATTTATAGACGCCTACTCTACGGTTGTCCTTGAATACTTTATCCTACAATTACCTAGATAATTATATTCTAAAGTTCACAAAGAAAAGTCAAGCATTAAGTACACAACGAATAATCTAGCGCACTCTAGATCATTAGTCAACTAAGATAAGTATCAACCAATCAATATTCAATAATTAAGTTTCATATTCCCTAAGCAAACACACAAATAAATTAGCCGGACATGGAGAACATGCAAGCATACACACAAATAATCAAAGACATAATTAAATTAATGAAGTAAATACTTATCTTGATGTATAATAGGGTTTAGAACCCTAAAATACTGCACAAGAAAGCCTTGGTTCGGTTTTAGGTTTTTACTCCAAAAGACTACACACAAAAACTGAAAAATTCGGATTCTATATATAAGATTACATATGCGACGGCGTCACCTTATGTTTCGTGACGCCGTCGTGTCGCCGTCATTAGGGTTTCGTCTTGGCCACGTAAACCTTGCGACGGCGTCACCTTATGACTGTGACGCCGTCCCCTTCAGCTCTGACGCCGTCTTGGCTGCATCTAGGCCGTCTGAGTAACGACGGCCTACTCCTTTAGAACCTGACGTCGTCCCTTGAAAACATGCAATTTCGCTTCTGACCCGTCGCAAAATTCCTTCCCGACGGCGTCGCAGATATGCAGTGATGCCGTCGCCTTATGTTTCAGCAGCTTTGAGTGTCTCGATTCTGACTTTGGCCATTTTCTTCGTATATTCGCGCCTTTTCGTCCAAATAAGCATCATTCCAGCATTTTGCCTTCAAGAGACCTAAAAAGTGAAAAGGAACGATATTAAGCAATAACGGATACAAAAGTGATCGAATAAGGGCTTAAATGACCCCTCAAAAAGGTACCTTTTAAAACCTTATCATGAAACTTGATGAACACGGTGATGTTCTGAAGAATAAGGCAAGACTTGTAGCTAAAGGATACCAACAAGAGGAGGGTATTGACTTTAAAGAATCATTTGCTCCAGTTGCACGTATCGAGGCTATCAGAATCTTCTTGTCTAATGCTGCTTGTAAGAACATGGTAGTTTATCAGATGGACATTAAGACTGCATTTCTAAATGGAGACCTGAAAGAAGTGGTATACGTCAGTCAACCAGAAGGTTTTGTGAATCTAGAGCATCCTACTCATGTCTATCGCTTGAAGAAGGCCCTTTACGGTTTGAAGCAAGCTCCTAGGGCATGGTATGATACGCTATCGAAGTTTCTTCTATCCAATGGATTCAGCAAAGGAGCAGTTGATCCGACACTGTTCACCCGAAAGTCAAGCAACCATTTAATTCATGTTCAAATTTATGTTGATGACATTATCTTTGCCTCAACCGGCCATAAAGAATGTGACCGTTTTTCAAAGGAGATGGGCTCCAAATTTCAAATGTCAATGATGGGACAAATGTCATTTTTCTTGGGATTACAAATTTCACAAAGTCCCGGAGGCATTTTTATCAATCAATCTAAATACGCAAATGAAATTTTAAAGAAATTTGGATTTTATACCGGTGACCCTGTTGACACTCCCATGGTGGAGCGTACAAAACTGGATAAGGACCACTCAGGGATCATGATTGATCAAATGAAATATCGTAGTATGATTGGATCCCTGATGTACCTCACAGCCAGTAGACCAGACATTTTGTTCGCTGTATGCATGTGTGCTAGATACCAGGCTAAGCCTACCAAAAAGCACCTTGAAGCGGTTAAACGGGTCTTTCGGTATCTCCAAGGAACCATTAACATGGGACTTTGGTACCCGAAGGACACCGGTATATCACTAACGGCCTATGCAGATGCTGACCATGCAGGTTGTCAAGATACACGTCGAAGTACGTCAGGAGGTGCTCAATTTTTAGGTGATAAGCTTGTGAGCTGGTCTTCAAAGAAAAAAATGAGCACTTCCATATCCTCTACAGAGGCTGAATACATAGCCATGTCATCTTGTTGTGCTCAAATCTTATGGATGAGATCCCAATTATCTGACTATGGCTTTGTATTCAACAAAGTTCCTCTATATTGTGATAACAAAAGTGCCATTGCTCTCTGCTGTAACAATGTTCAACATTCAAGAGCTAAGCACATTGATATTCGACATCACTTTATCAGGGAACAAGTTGAAAACGGTGTGGTTGAACTATAATTCGTGAGGACTGAATATCAATTAGCAGACATCTTCACCAAAGCTCTTTCTCGAGAACGTTTTGAGTTTATTCTTCCACGACTTGGCTTGAAGAGTCTTCAACCAGAAACACTCAAACGTCTTCAGGAGGAAGACGAGGAGTAAAAGTGTTTGTCTCTATCTATTCTCTATACATATCTTCTTAAAAACAAAATACAAAATTATAAAACCAACAAAAAGAAAATAGAAAAATATAAATCTTTCAAAAATCCATAAAAATTAGAAAATCTTGAAAAAAAAATCCCAAAAATATTGTCATTTTTGTCATGTTTTTTCTAGTTCGATAACATCTACGGACTTTGAGTTGTCACTCAAAGAATGGCAAGGGTCTCTAGATGAAGTTCGAATTTTCAAAAAAAAAAAAAAAAAAGATGGAGAAAAATGATGGTTTATTGTCATTTCAGGCAGTAACCCGTTTTAAAAGAAAGAAAAGAGCCATGCTTAATCTTAAATTTTCAAAAATCATGCACTGATTCTAAAAACAAATGTTTGTCACCAAAAAGGCAAATGTTTCTTACCAAATATTTTTCCTTCTAATAATTCTTCTGAAAAATATTTGTCATCTAATGAAAACTAAATTGCTTTGAAAATACCTCGGACTCTATTTTTTGAAAATCATCCGGGCTTATCCTTTAGCAAAATCTCTATCTATCAATCAACAACATATGTTATTGATTGAGGGGGAAAATGATTTCAATCAAATCAAAAAGAGTATTTTTCAAACAATTGGCACGTAAACGAGAAAGGTCTACTTTTGGTTAATCAAAAAGAACAATGTTTTATTTAATTGGTTCAAGACCTTGGATTATGTTATGTTTTCAAAAGATACTCATGCATGTTTAAACAATGGAGTTTAAAGTCTGAAAATCTAATCCTTATCAGTTGAAATGTCTTTCAAAAGCAAGTCACAATTCTTCTCAAATGTTTTCAAAATTATTTTAAATCAATAGAGATCACAAATCTCAAAGGATTTGAAAATTGTGATCGGGGAGAATTTGTGATTTAAATTGGATATAAACTAATAACTTGATAAGTGGTTTAGAAATATAACAACAAGCTCTCCTCCCTGCATGTGCCAAATGATTTCAAATTTTCCATGCACATGTTAAGGGGGAGCATCTATCTTAAGCCAAAAAGGATTCAAACATGATTGATTTGTCTCAAAGTGCAGGCTCCTTCTAATATGTGCAAAACTCTTTCAAAATCTCGATGCACATATTGAGGGGGAGCAATCTTATGAAAACCTCATCCTTACCCGATATGCTTTATCCACTTGAATTGATCAGGAAGTGATGATAATAATTTTAGAAAATGTTAATCAAAAGATTGGATCTTTCTTTCTCAAACTAAGATTTCAAAAGTCCTCTTGCCTCCATGTGTTAAAATAATTTCTAATACTTGAAGCACATATTGTGGGGGAGCATTTCTAAAACATCAAAAACAATTAAGATACAAAATGCTTTGATTATATATCACAAGTATCTTGATTGATTTTTCAATTGGTTTCAAGGCGGAAGAACAATACCAAAAGACCGACCAATTTTACTTTATGCATGGAGATATAAGGATGATAAGGTTAGGTATTAGTTCCCACGATCCGCCAGAACCGGAGGGATCTTTCCAGGGACAATCCACTAGATAGTGTAGAGTCCTTAGGAAAGTTGAAAAAAGGAGAAAAATGAGAATATGGGAAGAGTGCCGACTGAGATAGAGCTAGAACTGGAATAAACCCAACAAGGTTCTAGTTATGATGTCTCGGTAAGCACTGAAGGGGTTGAAGAATGAAAAAGAATTGGAATGTGAAAAGGGTGAAAAGAAATAGCCCTCCAATAATTCAACCTAGGGCAGAAACCGGGATCAATACATATGCTACTGGTGGTTACTTAGGTAACACTGGTATTGAAGACAAGACATCATGGACCCAGTGATGCACTGCACTAAACTTCCCACGCTACTCAAGTTCCTCTTAAAAGGACTTGTTTTCATTCTCACGGGGAACCTACATAATCTATCGACTTTCTCTTAGAGATTGTTGATATTGAAGAAGGAGACCCTCTCCCTAGTCTCCGGTGTAGGAATCCAAATGTGCACTATTGAGTCTAGAGCCAAGAGATCGTCCACAATATCTCATTAGGACACAAAATTAATGAAGACTTACTGTTTCACACAATGTGGAAAGTAAGTATATATTGAGAGTCCTACGCATTATCCTTGTGGTATTGCCAGAACATCCGAGTGATATGTAAAATATTCACAATGAAGATGGAAATCCTTCTAGAGCTAACATCAAACAAGCTCTTGGTGGGTGACATGTGAGATCTTCCAAAGATCAAGCTTGTGACAACTGGATAGAAACGATGGGGCGATTCAATCTTGAATCAACCTTGGTCTAGGAAAAGGATTGACGGATACCTTTGAAAAACCGGTCGTTGTGCTTAAAAATCCTTTCTCTAGCACATCGACTATGTATTCTGTAGGATCTTAAATATTGTGTTTGATGATTCGGGTTGCCTTGGATGGTGATGAATCAAGTATGCCATAGTTTAGAGAGATGAAGATTTGAGAGGGTGTTTCTTGAAAGAGAGTTGTTATACAAAAATGAAAGGTTAGATTCAAGAAGCAACACCCTTCCCTTATAGGGAAGGGTATTTATAGTTACAAACACTACGTCCTCCTATCGGACTGTGGATCAGGCATACAGTGGGTAAAGACCCGTCCTTCCTCCACGGTATTGCACTAAACTAATCTAGGCTACAAACTAACTAATAAACTACTAAATAACGTAAATAACGACAAGTCTACGAGCTAACTTATGCTAGATAATATTTGGGGTGACCGACTCTTCACAATGGAATTTCCAATTCCTAACAATCTCCCCCTAAGGGAGGTCACCCCATGTTTTACATTTTGAATCCTAGCATTCTATTTAATCTTCAGTCTTGAGCTCGTAGACTTTAATTCTTCAACATCTGCATATTTGTGCTTTAGCCGTGATTCTTCAAAGTCCGATTACTTTGTACTTTAAGTGGAGGCCTTTAAACTGATCAACATCTTGATGATCTTCGAGCTTTCTTCGAGATCATCAGCCACAGCAAATCTCTGGATCATCCTTTTATTGTGTTGCCTTCATGTGATGTTGTGACTTTTGGAGCGACATGCTCACACTTTCTGGATCATGACATCTTTTCATCAGAGTAGCGGAAGCTTTTACTAGTTCAAGATATTTGCAGCAGTGTAGTAGAAGCTTAGTATAAAAATATCTGAGCCAGGTTATGTAGATAGGCACTAGTCATGATTTGTTCAATTAAGTGTGGATGTTGTGAGCATGCGGATTTGGATTGACTTCTCAATTCTGATCAGCTGCAACCGTCCAAATGTACCTGCAAACAACAGTTAGCAATAAAACACGCGAAAGTGTCTTTGATCACTTTCGTTGAATTAAGGTACACGGCCCACGGTTCCCCGTTGATCAGTACAAGTACTGCCTGTGATCAGGTATAATTCCGAAGAATCTCCTTGACAGGGTTTCGCAGTTGTTCTAGTTGTTCTCAAACCGGAACGTCTCAAAGAAGACAACACGGAGTGAGTGAACCAGCGAATTGAGATTCACTGATTGATGAAAAATTAATTTGAAAAACAACCGCGTATTGCATAGAAGAAAGAATTTTGCAATACGACGAAGGTTTTATGAGAAAGATCAATTTTCAATCAAAAATACTTTTTTGTATTTGAAAAGAGTACACATTCGACGTGCTAGAGAAAAGAAGAGATTCACACATCGAACGATTTTTCCAAAAGTATTTTTTCAATCAGAGATACTTTTTGTATTTGAAAATGAATAGACATTCGATCTGCTAGAGAAAAGAAGATTTGAACATCGAATGGTTTTTCCAAAAGTATTCGTCAATTCATTTCCTGGACCAAGGTTGATTCAAGAGTGAATCGCCCCATCGTTTCTGTCCAGTTGTCACAAGCTTGATCTTTAGAAAAGATCTCACATGTCACCCACCAAGAGCTTGTTTGATGTTGGCTCTAGAAGGATTTCTATCTTCATCGTGAATACTTTTACATATCACTCAGATGTTCTGGCAATACCACAAGGATAATGCGTAGGACTCTTAATATATTCTTACTTTCCACATTGTGTGAAACAACAAGTCTTCATAAATTTTGTATCCTAATGAGATTTTGTGGATGATCTCTTGGCTCTAGACTCAATAGTGCACATTTGGTTCCTATGCCGGAGACTAGGGAGAGGGTCTCCTTCTTCAATATCAATAATCTCTAAGAGAAAGTCGATAGATTATGTAGGTTCCCCGTGAGAATGAAACAAGTCCTTTTAAGAGGAACTTGAGTAGCTTGAGAAGTTAGGTGCAGTGCAGAACTGGGTCCACGACGTCTTGTCTTCAATACCAGTGTTACCTTGGTGTCTCCGGTTTCTGCCCTAAGGTTGAATTATTGGAGGGCTATTTCTTTTCACCCTTTTCACATTCAATTCTTTTTCATTCTTCAACCCCTTTAGTGCTTACCGAGACTTCATAACTAGAACCTTGTTGGGTTTATTCCAGTACTAGCTCTGTCTCAGTTCGCACTCTTCCCATATTCTCATTTTTCTCCTTTTTTCATCATACCTAAGAACTCTACACTATCTAGTGGATTGTCCCTGGGTAGATCCCTCCGGCTCTGGCGAGATCGTGGGAACGAATACCTAACCTAACCATCCTTATAACTCTATGCATAAAGTAAATTGGTCGGTCTTTTGGTATTGTTCTTTCCTTCTCGAAACCGATTGAAAAATCATTTGGAAAATCAATCAAGGTACTTGTGATATAAAATCAAAGCATTTTGTACCTTAATTGTTTTTGATCTTTTAGAAATGCTCCCCCTCAACATGTGCATATGATTTTGAAATTGTTTAGCACATGGAGGCAAGAGTTCTTTGAAATAATTCTTTATCACAATTTCTTTAGAAAAAGCCATTTGAATTTCTTTGGTAAATTCTCCCCCTTAATATGTGCGTATGATATTTTAAATCATTTTATCACATAGAGGAAAGAGTTCTTTTGAAGTACATCCACGATCACAAAAGCCATTAAGAAACCATTTGCTTCCCCTCAGTATGGGCATCGATAAACGAAAGAGTTTAGCACATATTAAAGAGAACTTGCACTTTGAATCAAAACAATCGTCATTTATCAGATTTCATATTAAATCACAAATTCTCCCCTGATCAAAAATATCAAACCCTTTGAGATTTTGGATCCCAAGTGATTTAATACAGTTTAGAAAGCATGGGAGAACTTGTGCCTGGTTTAAATTCTCTTCTGGTTTTTGGTTAAATGCTCCTCCACAATCATGTGCATTATGTATTTCAAAATCGTTTGGCACATGAAGGAAGGAGTGCTTTAGAAACAATCACCCTTTCAAAACCGATTTGAGATTCAAATCACGATCTCTCCCCCGATCAAAAATTTCAAACCTTTTGAGATTTGTGATCTCAATTGATTTAAATCATTTAAAAATTTTAGGGGAAAGACGTGGCAAGATTTAATTTTTTGAAATTGATTGATGAGGACCAATTATATACATTAAAGATTGTTAGTGTCAGGTATGATAGGTTTTAAGAGATCTTTAAGTAAAAATAAAACAATTTCACAATCAAACAAGAACAGAAAAAATTTCATTTTTGAAAGATCTTTGGGTTTTAAAGAAAATCATACCATGACATAACATTAAATCTTTAGATCACCACTTATTATTGTACAGACGGACTTTTTGATGAAACATCGTTTGAAAATATTTTAGTTTAAATCACTCTCCCCCTCAATCGATAACCGTAGTCGTTGATTGAGTGACTTAAGTTTTGATAAAATGAAGTCCGGTGATTTTCAAAAATTAAGTTCAATTTATTTTCAAACAAATATTTTTCCATTTTCAAAAACAATGTTTTCAAAATTGTTTTGTCAAAAATGGTATCCACTACTTGTCCTGCATTAAGATACGTTAGGTGGAGAGAATCATAAGCTTCTTTTGTTGTTGCTGAGAGGATGAAAGAAAACCGTCTGCTGACGCAGTGAGACCTCTGACATTGCATTTTTTCATGCCAACTCTCCATAGAGGTCAAATTAAGCTCCGTTTCTTCATTTGATGATGAAGAAAACCATCTGCTGATCCAATGAGAACTCTTACGTTGCATTTTTTTCATGCCAACTCTCCATAGAGGTCAAATTAAGCTCCGTTTCTTCATTTGTCAACCCAAGATATAGTTACCCTTTCCTTTCGGCATCCAATCATCTTCTATTGTGGGATCCGGATCGGGAACATTATTATATACCAATATACCTGCATACGTTACTGAACACACATACAGATATATGGTGGTCGACATCACCCAAACAACAATCGACTAATAAAAGTCAATCCAACATGTCAATCAGATCATATAAAGCATGGGAATAATGTGTTTATCAAACTCTAATCATCTAATCCTAACAATCATATCCTAGGCACCTAGTCCTTCAACGTAGGTTAACATGTTTTACATTTAAGTATATAGGATAATTAGATAAGCTCGTTAGATGATATAGATTTGAAAACATTCTCCCCCTCAATCAATGACTTATTTTTCTGAAAAGTTTAAAAGCGCTGAAGTCATTGATTGAGTTTTCAATTTTATGAACATTCTGATACTGATTGTTTTTCAAGCAACTCATTTTCCACCAATTTTGTTAAAACAAATATTTTTCTGAAGAATTTTTAGAAGGAAAAATATTTGAGTAGGAACAACAGTCCTTCGACATACTTTCCTCATTTTTGTTTTAGGATAAGTGCACGAAATATTTGAAAATTGGTTTAGCGCAGCACTTTCCTTTCTTGAAGAACGGGTTGCTATCTGAAATAATAGCAAACCTTAGTTTTGAAGAACGGGGTTATAGTCTGAAATAACTGCAAGCCATAGATTTAGCATGGGTTACAGTCTGAAATAACTGTAAGCCATCATTTGACGCCCGGGTTACATTCTGAAATAACTGTAAGCAATAGTTTTAGACATGTTTTGAAAAAGAATATTTACACCTCCTGCTCGAACTTCATCTATGGCCACGTGTCATTATTGAATGACATTTCTAAGACCGTAGATGTTATCGATACCAGAAGACATGTCTTGAGAAAACAATATTTTTGGTGTTTTTAAATTTTTCTGATTTTTATAGGTTTTTGAAGGTTTTATATTTTTCTATTTTCTTTTGTTGGTTTTCTATTTTTGTATTTTGGTTTTTGATAAATATTTACAGAGATAGAGTAGATGATATTGTTGTTCCCTATTCACTTTCGTTTAAAAACAATTAAGTACTTAAAACAATTTAACAGTGAATAATGACTGAAATTAATGTAAGTAAAACACACAAAGTAATTTTCAACATCATATTCTTATTAGAAATAAATCAAAAGAATATGTTACCCAAGTACTTGCGGAATAGTACTTGGGATTGAAATGACAAAGTTTGGGGTGACTCCTCTCTAAGCTCAGGCTAAGTCTGAGCACAACTCTTAGAACCCACTGAGCTATCTCAAGGATAAAGTTGTATTTGGAAGAGTGAAAAGTTGGCTTGAGTGTGTGTGTTTTTACAATTCACAAGCTTAAACTTTTCACTCATTCTCTTATGCTATTTATACAAGTATGGATATTTAACTTTAACCTAGAAGACAAAAACATTGATCACAGTAATCCCGAATATAGATATATTAGATTACTGTTTACTTTGCTATTTGTAGTCAG
Source organism: Chrysanthemum seticuspe (assembly GCA_019973895.1). Lineage (NCBI taxonomy): Eukaryota > Viridiplantae > Streptophyta > Magnoliopsida > Asterales > Asteraceae > Chrysanthemum > Chrysanthemum seticuspe. The sequence goes on from BPTQ01000004.1 coordinate 108,453,603, forward strand.
GCGGCGAAGCTTCTTTCCTTAACAGAGAATCCTTTAGTATCTCCGCTTACTATAAATGGGAAGATATGGCTTTAGTAGATAGGGACTTAGTTTTATCTGGGTAAAGCACTTGGGGGCTTAGTTTTATCTGGGTAAACTTTTCCCGCCTAGTCCCGCTCATTCTTCAGTCTTCAAAGCCTTCAGTCTCTTCCTTCAGTTTGTCTTCAGTGCTAACAGTTGGAGAGGAGTCTTAGGGATTCAGTGAGTTATTGTCATCACTCACTGAATCCACCATCTTCTTCTTGACTTAGTCTTCACCCATTAAGTTCCGCCTTGCTGAGTGGAGAGGCTTCTCCTTCGCCTCGTACTGAGTATCCTGAAGATGGCTCACTGAGAGACTATGCACTCAGTGACCTGATAGTGTTTAACGGATTAAACACTTAGGATATTTTCTATTCAAATCCTAGATTAAGGGGTTTGGGTATTTACTGGACCCAACAGTCTCCCCCTATTTGGATATACAAATAGCCTAAGTGTTTGATCAGTGTAAGTGGGCAAATGGCTTCTACTTACACTTAATGTACTAATGAATACAGTAAGGAACACTGAGTATTTTAGAAAAAACATACATCGTTTATTGATCCCATTACATGGTTCCTATCACTAGTACAAGAAAATAAAATGATGTCAGTCCAGATGAATTCCCAGTGCTTTAAGCTTAACTTTCTTGGTGATGAGTGTTTCCCTATCAGGATGGTCTCTTATTTTGGCATTCAGGTCTTGACAAAACCTGATGTTTGCTGGGGATTGGATCTGAGAGGCCACTGGAATATATCTGATCATTGTAGCTACTCCTGCCTGATCGATATCACTCCACCTTTGGAATGCTGGGTTCCCGTAGACATCAATGAAAAATAGCCCTCTTTCAGGCTTTTCAATCACTAGACAGTTCACAAATTTCACGCCCTAAGGCAGTTCTCTGTTGCATTCTAAGCCAGGCACTTTGATCTCAGGCTGGAACTCAACTCTTTTCCTTTTGCCAGTGGATGCTTGTGGTTGAGATCCTTGAGGTGCAGTCAAGGCAGGCTGAATTCCCAGTTGGGCTGGTGCATCTCTCAGCCTTTCATATCTTTTGCTGAGCATCTTCATCAGGTCCTTAACAACTGCATTACTTTTAGACTCAATGATTGGACCTAGCTCATCGAGTTCAGTGATCCCAAAGTCAACAAAGGTAAAGGGATCATGTATCTCGAAATGTCTCTTATCAGCCCCTCTATATACATTCATAGCCAGTGGTTTGGAGTTGGGGATGATTTTGACATCAGTGATCCTTTCAGGTTGCCTTCGGCTTGTCATTGTCCAGTTGTAATGATCAATTCGTTCTTTCCTGACAGCTTCAGCTTTCTTTTTCTTTGCTTCAAATTGCTTTCTCATAGCAGCCATCTGAGCAGCCTGAGCATCCTTGAACTTTTGACCTGCCTAACCCTTTTGGAGCTTGCTTGCATCTAATCCCATGTTCTCAGCTTCTTCGGCGACAACCTTTGCCAGTGCTTCTCTGTTCCTTTTCTCTTCCTCAGCTAGTTTCAATCTTCTTTCTTCTTTAGCAAGATGTTTACTCAGCTGTTGTGGTGTGAGCAGGTACTCAATGTCACCAATTTGATAGGGAATCTTCTCAGGCTCAGCAGTTGTCATTATGCCTTTGCCTCTGTCCTGGCCTGAGGAAGATGATGCAACTAAGGGTGGTGTTGTTGTCATGATTGATGTTGTGACCGTCAGTGTTGTTGTTGTTGATTTTTGTAGTGGTAGTGAGGAGATGGGTATTGCTGAGACTGGTGCAGATGATGTGGGAGCAACTGAGACTGGTGTTGTTTGCTCCCCCTCAGTGTGAAGAGGAGTTTCTTCAGCAGTATTCTCCCCCTCAACTGTTGCCGGAACTTCAGTGAGGGCAAGAGTTGGAGTTGGTGCTGAGGGGGACGGAGCTGCTTGACCCTTGAAGGCTTGATAGATTTCGGTGATCATGGCCTTAATCTCTGAAGTAACTGCTTGAAGACCAGTGACCTTTGCATCCAGGTTAGCCTGAGAGATCTCCAATGCAGTCATTCGGGGACCAAGATTCTAGGCCATAGAAGATGATGCCTGAGCCATAGCAGCTACCTGAGTGTGCAAAGAGTCCACTAAGGTTTGAAGAGACTGAACTGAAGATTGGAGACCCTGAAAATTTGCAGATTGTAGCATTTCAATCAGTTTAGTGAGTCGAGATGAATTTTCACATACACCTCAGTGGCTTCCAGCACTTTGGCATTGAGTGATGGGTCTTCGTTAACAGCATCCCTGATTTCATCAATTTTAACTCCACATGACTGAAGATGCTTGAAAAACTTAACCAGGTTTTCATCCAGTCTGATAAGGTGTTGGTACATGAGATCTCTGTGTTCATGAACATTTTCATTGAAGGTGAGCACATCAGATCGAAGATCAGCGTAACTGGCTGCCGCTTCAGTGTGTTGATCCCAAAATTGTTCAGTAACCCCAGTGTACAGCTTCCTTGAGGCTTTAGTGATCCACTGAACCAGCTGTCTTTCGGTGACTGGAAGAATGTTGTCAAAATGGTTAAATTCCCCAGAGCTGAATGATGAGGAGTCTGAGTCCTTATCTTCTGGATGAAATGGTGACTCAGTATGCTCCTTTGGATCAGGCTGAGGCTTTTGTTCAGATTGAACCTCAGCGTCCATTTCTTTTCCAGCAGATAAAATTTCATCTTCAGTTTCAGCAAGTTCATCCTCTGAGAATAGAATACCAGTGACATCAGCAATGGTGAGTAAAGGGTTGGTGATGGGTTCCATATCAGCGGGTGGTATATATCCCTCTGAGTCTTTGTCCCCCGTTGACCCCTCAGACACTGGTGGGAGTTTCCTAGTGCCTTCTCCTGAGTCAGGATTGGTTTTGGGTTCCGTTTCAGCGGGTTGTTTCTTTCCCTCCGAGTCTTTATCCCCCAGTGACCCCTAAGACACTGGTGGGTGTTTCCCAGTGCCTTTGGCGGAGTCAGTGATTGTTGTATCCCTATCAGTGGGTTGTTTGTTTCCCCCTGAGTCTTTGGGATTGATCAGTGTGCCCTCAGACAAAGACTTGGATTTGTTAATGTCATCATCAGGCGTGGTGGAAGGCGCTCCCCTACCAGCGGGTCGTTTGTTTCCCTCTGGATCTTGGGGAGTAGTAGATGTGACCAAGGGCACTGACTGGGATGTATCAGTGTCCTTCGTTGTCACGGGGGTGGATGTTGCCTGGTTAGTAGGTGTCTGTTTAGTCTCGGGCTTTTTGTGCCTTTTAGACAGTGTTCCTGAAGCCTCAGGGCCCTGAGACTTTAGTTTAGTCTTAGTCCCAGTCTGAGACTCCCCCTTTCTCTTTTTGGGAGCAGGGTTTGGAGACACTGATCCACTCTGATTGTTTACAGCAATCATGTGGGCCATCAATTCAATAGGAGTGACAAGGGATGGGTCTTTTTGAAAATTTGATTGGCTCAGGATGCCTGGTAAAGCACCAAATTTTTCTTCCTGAGGATAGTTTGTACCTAGTAACACTTGCAAAGCACAAGAGACAAACCTAGGATATGAAACGTATTTCGTCCTAGTTTTGCTCTATAGCTTGGTCACGAGATCACTGTAAATGATCTCCCCTATGTCGACAGTGACCCCATTCATCAAGCAGTATGCCATCATCAACTGAATAGAGTTAACTTATTCAGTGGATGAGTGGTTCCCGCCGAGGACCTGAATCACGAAAGTGAATAGGATCCTCCAAGCCACGGGAAAAGAGCTTTTGGTGACTGGGGTCTTGTCCAAAAAATTTGGATCTAAAATGATTTGTTTTAACCCATCCTTCACTGTGGAAGGTTAAGGATGAGCGACATATACACCTTTATTGTAATCCAGCCCTGTAGAAGTGCAAAATGTTTTCAGCGACTGAATCTGATGAGATATTCCCTGAGAGGTCTGAGGTTGTTCTCATCAATAGAGGGTGTCGGGTCAAAGGCCTTGGCTGTTGCCCAAAACTCCCTGAGGAGATTTTGGTAAATGATGGAGGGACACTGAACAAAGGCCGTTTTCAGTGGGCAGTTAAATAAAAATTTCATAATGTCTTTGTAGGCTGGGACAGTTTTAGGGTATTCAAATTTTCCTATGACATTATTAGTTTTAAATTCAACATTTGTAAGATCTCCTACCCACTGAGAAGCAAACTGGAGAGATTGTGTTCTAGCCATTTCCATATAAAAGGATTTTAGGGTTTGAAAAGAAATATTTTGACTAGAACAATCAAAGATTTAAGATCTCTCAAGTTTGTGATGAAAAACTTTTGTAAATGTTTACAAGGAGGGTTTTCCAAAAGAAGGTTTAATGATTTTTTTTTAGCACACACAAATTATTCTGGATTTGAGAAGGGATTTTGACATAGTTTAGTTGCCGAAAATAATTTGTGTGTTTTTTTTTTTTTTTGTTTAGAAGAGGGTATTTATAGAGTGGTGAGAGGGATGATTTTTGCATAAACGTGGATTTGTAATGACGGTTTTTGAAATCGTTTGAAATTCCACATTTAATGCCACCCACCACTACCCGCAGTAAAATCCCGTATTTCGAGGGAACAGTTGCAATGCACAGTAAGAGTGCACGTTTGCAGCGTTAAAATATCCATAGGATATTTTATGTGTGAGAGGGCATTTAATGCCAAGTGGGTAAGTGATGAGACCCCTGACAGTAAGACATATATATATTCCTATATTAAATTGGTGGGATTACCAACCTAGGACATTTAAGTAACTAATACTTTGAGCATTTAGTTACTCATTCAATGCTTTCTGTCAGGGACCCTGAGTGAGTCTTACTCATTCAGTGAGAGGTTGATTTTGGATGTTCAGGGAGACGAACCAGTTCACAGAACTCACTGAGATTTTTTTTCAGATGCCTGACTTTCAATGTCAAGCATTCCCAATTCAGCTTTTAGTCTCCTGAAGGTAGGTTCGTCCAAAGGTTTGGTGAAGATATTAGCAAGTTGATATTCAGTAGGGATGAAATGAAGTTCTATGTCTCCCTTCATTATGTGATCCCTGATAAAGTGATATCTGATATCAATATGTTTGGTTCTTTGATGGAGGACAGGATTGTTGGAGATTGCAATTGCACTGGTGTTGTCACAGAAGATGGGTACCATTTTGTAATGGATGTCATAGTCACTGAGTTGACTCTTCATCCATAAGACATTGGCACAGCATCCTGCAGCAGCCACATATTCAGCTTCGGCTGAAGACAAAGCCACTGATTGCTGCTTTTTAGCACTCCAACAAACTAGTTTTCCTCCAAGAAATTGACAGGACCCTGAGGTACTTTTTCTGTCCATGTTGCAGCCAGCATAATCAGAATCAGAGTAACCTTTGAGGTCGAACCCTGAGCACTTTGGATAATAGAGTCCAAGGCTTGGTGTGCCCTTCAGGTATCTAAGTATTCTTTTGGCTGCAGTGAGGTGGGATTCTTTGGGATTGGACTGATATCTTGCTATTAGACAGACTGAGAATTGTATGTCTGGTCTGGAAGCAGTTAGATACATCAGTGAGCCAACAATCCCTCTGAAATGGGTTTAATTGACTGATTTGCCAGTGAGATCAGGTCCAAGATTGTTAGGTTGGACCATTGGAGTCTTCACTGAGGCACAGTCAGATATCTCATATTTCTTCAAGAGATTTCTTGTATACTTCTCTTGACTGATGGAGATTCCTTTTTCAGTTTGCCTGATTTGTAGTCCAAGAAAGTATGTGATTTCACCCATCATGCTCATTTCAAACTTCTTTGTCATCAGTTTTTCAAACTGTTTGCAAAGTTTGTAGTTTGTTGAGCCAAAGATGATGTTATCAACATATACTTGGACCAGTATCACATCCTGCTGTGTTCTATAGACAAACAGTGTGTTGTCTATCTTTCCTCTGACAAACTTGTTTTGTATCAGGAAGGCTGAGAGAGTTTCATACCATGCCCTGGGAGCTTGTTTCAGTCCATAAAGGGCTTTGTCAAGCTTACAGACATAGTCAGCGAATTCACTGCTCTCAAAGCCTGGAGGTTGTTGAACATAAACATCTTCCTTGTGTTAGGAATTAGAAATTCCCGGTATTAAAGAGTCGGTCACCTCAAGTATATGTAATCGTTAGAAAGCTCGTAGTCGTAGTTATCTTAAGTTAAGTAGTATTTTGTTTAGTATCACCGTGGAGGACGGACGGGTCTTTACCCACTGTATGCCTGATCCACAGCCCGATGTGTGGCAATTTATGTAAGACTATAAATACTCTCTACCTTCCAAGGTAGAGAGTTGGAGCTCTGATGCGCGCAAAACCGTCAAGTTCTCTCATGCAAGCGTAAGAAAACTTAGAACAGCTTCAGCACGAAATCAATGAAGATCTGAGGAGTACAATGTTTCCCCGGGTCGTTATGTCCCAGCGAGTTGTGCAATGGATTATCAACCGTTTAGTGATCGAGGAGTCTGAACGGGAAAAGGATATGGGAATGATTATAACTAAGGAAAAAGCCAACAAATAAAAACGGCTTAAATGCAAATTAAAGAAGATTAAAAAGATAAAACCTATTAAATAAACGCTATCACTATAATTAAAGTGATGAACGTTTAAAACCTAAAACGTACGTTTAAATTAAAATCTACGCGACGTAAAAATTAAAAAGTGAAACTAAGTCAATATAAACCCTAAAAATATGAAAAATACATTTTTACAATCCTAATGATAAAAGAAAATTTATGGAAAAAGAAAATTATTTTTAAGACTAATTATCTAATTAAAAACTATTTTTAACTATTAATTAATTACCTAAATTACAAGAAATTATGAAACAAAGCTAGAAAAATAAAATTTAGACTTAGAAAAATCTAAAATATCAAAAGAAACTTTTTAAAACTATTTTTGTATTTTTGTGACTATTTTTCTATTTTCTAGGAATTTTAAACTATTAAAAACTAATTAAATTACTAAAAATTACCAAATGAACTATGAAAAATATGGAAAATTACTTTTTCTACTTTTTATATTTATCTAAGCCTAAGAAAAATGAAAACTTATTTTTTTGAACCTTTTTCTAATTTTTTGTATTAAATGCTATTTAAAAAGTATTAAAAACTAAATTAAATTAAGAAAAATAGTAAAACAGCTAGGAAAAATCTGAAAATTTCAGGGAAACTCTAAAATAATATTAAGAAGCTATGAAAAATGGAAAAATGGGCACTTGTTTGCAAGAAAATGAAACTGATGATTCAAGTGCTTATGAATAAGCACTAAAATAAGCTAAATGAGCCAAACAAGCTACCAACTGTTAAAAGAAGTTATAATAAGCTAAAATAACTAAAATAGAACAAGTTTTAACAAGCTAATACTACTGATTTGCAGGATAGACCAGATTTGATGATTATGATAAAAGTGCTAAAACAGATTTAGGTGTCCACTTGCAGACCAGAAATAAGCAACCAAATAAGCTCTAAACTAAAAACCAATTATTGATATCTCAACTAGACCTAAGTGGCTATTCAAATCCAAAGTTCCAGACCTTAACAAGCTATTATGAGCTTTGTGCAAGCTTGTATACAAACTGAGAAAACACTCAGTGTATACTGAGTTGGTGCAGGGCACCTGAGACCTGTTTGGAGCTTATACCCAAGCTTATCCAAAGAGCTTAAAGCAAAAACAGATATTAGGTCTTAAAGACAACCAAGAGGACTACTTATAAACCAAAAATCAAAGCCTAAAGACCTCTAATGAAACCTGTGCATAATCTGCAATATCTGCACAAAACAAGATTTTTGACATTTTTGACTTTTTGGAAGAACATGGAAAGTTGACTTTTATGAAGTTTGGATCTAATTTTAAGACTGAGATTGTTATATTATGATGGAATGAAGCTAATACAACCTTTTTTATTGACTTTTAATCACAAAATGAGGATTTACTAAGCCAAAATCTCAACAGTGATTAGTGGGTTTGGGTTTAAGTGAAAATTTGACTTCTGTGGGTTTGCAGACCAAAACTATGATTGAAATGTGCTCAAATGAGCTTGAGAAACAAGAACTAACAGATAGCTATCACTAAACAAGCCTTAAGGGCAGTGTAAACTACAATTCCAAACACTCCTTTAACCCACTGATGTGAAGTTTTAAGGAGCAATTCACTGATCCAGCATACTTTAATGATCAATCTAAGTTCTAATGACCTAAGTACAGCTTAATCAAACAAGAATGAGCTTATTCTAACTTCCAAGACAGAACATGCATATGAAACTTATAAAAATAACTTACAAGTGGTCCATAGCCACAGTGGCTTGAATCCAAGAACTATGAACAACTAACCTAAGTATCAACCCAACTGAATCAAATCCAACCCAATTCCAACTGCATCAACCCCTTTGTAGCTCCATTTCCAATTTTGGTACCCAGTTGACTTTTGTTGACCCGAATGCAAAAGAGATTTAAACTTGATTATAAGCTTATATAAAGTTATAAAAAACTTATACAAGCTTATTAAGACTGGTAAACAAGCTTTATGAAGCTTAGGCTTGTTAAATGAAACTCAAGCTTTTAAACAGTAAGCATACAAACATGGAATTCAATGAAACTTAGAATTGATAATTAAAAACTTGGATAATCTGAAAATGTGACTTGAATTTGATACTTAAGAACAAAATGCTACAACTTTTGAAGTAAACTAATACATTAATAATTAAAACGACATAAGACAATTTTTAAACTAAAAATCTACTACTCCTCTTGCTTCTTTTCTCTTTCTTTTATAACCCAATCTTCTTTTCTCTCACTTCTGATTGTATCCCACCAATCCTAGCCATTGGATTTGCTCAAAATGATCTTAACCATTTAAATAGTGTTTTGGCGCCAAAACTCTTTTCTGCCCATTGGGGGTTGAGTGAGGGGTTGGGGGTGCAATTAATGAGGTTTGGAGGGTAGTTGTGGAGTGGGGAACAGGTTTGAGTGAAAATGGAGGAGGGGGATGGGAGGTTCTGAGTTGCAGACCAAGTGGAGAAGGTGAAGACTTTTGGCGGGCTTGAGGGAATTGACCAGGATTGACCAAGCAGGGTGTTAATAATGGGGGGGGGTTCACAATTCAATTGGCAGGGGGTCCAAAATGTGAAAGGGGTCCAAAATGGGTAAAAAGGTTTAAAACTATAGGGACCTTTCATGTAATTTCTGAAAATGGAGGGACCTAATCTGCCAATTCTGCCAAGTTGCTTCAAGGGACCATATTTGACAATCTCAATAAGTACAAGGACCAAATTTGCCAATTTGCCATTTTCCAGGGGCCATTTCTGCCAAATTTGAAACTTGAAGGGCCATTTTTGTAATTTTCTCAAACTTTTGATATTTTTCACCAAAGGACTAAATTTGACAAGTTTTGATTTTAAAAGGACCTTTGGTGACTTTACTTTTGAAATTATGTGCTCAGGGACTGTTTTTGACAATTTTTGAAACTTGGGGGACTGAAACTGCAATTTTTGCAAATTTAATATGTTTTTCATCTGATTTTGATATTTTTGAATTTAAAACACATAAAACACTGATTTGTGATATTTTGATCATTTTGATGTGTTTCTGAGTGTTTTCAGATGGATTTGCAGTTTATTTTGTACAAAAATGATGAGTATTTACACACTCATCAATCCCCCACACTGAGATATTGCTAGTCCCTAGCAATGATTTGAGAAAACATAATGGATTTTAAACTCTTTACCAAAAGCCATTACTTCTGGAGTAGCCAAATGTTTCAGTTCAAGTAAGAACCATGGTACACCGATAACCATGTGATTTTGAGCAAACCACCAGCTTTCAACGGATTTGATTTGTCTTTACCAGAAGCCGTACCCTTCTGGACTAGCCAACTCTTAGATAAATTATCAATATTATCTTTGGTGAGCTGATTACCAATTATGGTTTTTCCACTGCCTTTACCACAAGCCATAATCTTGCGGGCTAGCCAACTCTTCACTT
>BPTQ01000004.1:108477351-108649249 GCA_019973895.1 Chrysanthemum seticuspe
ATCTTCATGAGTAAACGAAGAAACTTCTGGTCGAGTGTTCGAATAGTGGGTTTTTGACTCGTGGAGGACTGCATGAAGCTGCTCATAGAACTGTGGGACGTACTAGACGTAGACGTATACGACAATCACTGTATGGCCACAGAAAACCCATGGTTTCAGGGTATAACTACCAAGGAACCTCTATGGCTTTCTGGGCAAATTGGCGAAGTTCCACGAAAAATCATCCGAATCGGACCATAGATCGTGTGTACGTTTGTCGCTTGTTCTACAGACCTGATGATCAACACTCCATGTAGTCCCTAGGTTAGTATGATGCTATAAAACAAACCAGTTAGTACTAGGGACTCTCCAGGAGTAGATCAAACCAAGCCAGTTAGTACCCCCACAGTTGTCCCAGTGTACTTAGTTTAGGTTTAAAGAAATTTTAGAGACAACGTATAAATCTAACTTACAAATTTCACAAAGTCCCGGAGGCATTTTCATAAATCAATCTAAATATGCAACAGAGATTTTAAAGAAATTTGGATTTGATTCATGTGACCCTGTTGACACCCCCATGATTGACCGAACCAAACTAGATGAGGACCTCTCAGGGATCATGATTGACCAAACAAAATATCGTAGTATGATTGGATCCCTGATGTACCTCACAACTAGTAGTCCAGACATCTTGTTCGCTGTTTGCATGTGTGCTAGATACCAGGCTAAGCCTACTAAAAAGCACCTTGAAGCGGTTAAACGGGTCTTTCGGTATCTCCAAGGAACCATCAATATGGGACTTTGGTACCCAAAAGACACCGGTATGTCACTAACAGCATATGCAGATGCAGATCATGCAGGGTGTCAAGATACTCGTCGAAGTACGTCAGGAGGTGCTCAGTTTTTGGGTGATAAGCTTGTGAGCTGGTCTTCAAAGAAGCAAATGAGTACTTCTATTTCCTCTACAGAGGCTGAATACATAGCCATGTCATCTTGTTGTGCTCAAATCTTATGGATGAGATCTCAATTATCTGACTATGGCTTTGAATTCAACAAAATCTCTCTGTACTGTGATAATAAAAGTGCTATTGCTCTCTCATGCAACAACGTTCAACACTCAAGAGCAAAGCATATCGACATTCAACATCATTTCATCAGGGAACAAGTGGAAAAAGGTGTGGTGGAACTATATTTTGTGAGATCTGAATATCAGTTAGCAGACATCTTCACCAAAGCTCTTCCAAGAGAACGTTTTGAGTTTATTCTTCCACGACTTGGTTTGAAAAGCCTTCAACCTGAAACTCTCAAACGTCTTCAGGAGGAAGACGAGGAGTAAAAGGTTTCCTTCATCTATCTCTTGTATTTATCTATTCGAAAAAACAAAACAAAATAAAAAATTCGAAAAATCTTCAAAAAAAAAATAATAAAATAAAAAATAAAATATTGTCATTTTTGTCATGTTTCTCTCGATTCGATAATATCTACGGTCTTAATGTTGTCATTCAAAGAATGACACGGGACTTTAGATGTTGTTCGAATTTTTTTTATATATATATATTTAAAAAAAATAAAAAAATAAAAAAAATAAAATAAAAATAAAAATTTGGGAGAAAGAGAAAAAATGGTTTATTGTCATTTTTCAGGCAATAACCCGGTTTTAAAAGAAAGAACAGAGCCATGTTTTATCATGTTTTCAAAATTCCATGCTCTGATTCTATAAACATTTATCTGCTGAAAACTAAATGCTTTGAAAAATAACTCGATCTCTATTTTTGATAATCATCAGGACTTATTTGTCAAAATCTCTATCTCTCAATCAACAACCTATGTCATTGATTGAGGGGGAGAATGATATCAATTAAATTAAAAAGTTATTTGGCATTAAATTGTTTTCAAAAGATGTACATGCATGTTTTTATCAATGGAGTTTAAAGTCTTAAAATCCGATCCTTATCAGTTAAAACGCTTTCATAATCAAGTCACAATTCCCCTTAAAAGCTTTCAAAATCAATTTAAATCAATAAAAGATCACAAATCTCAAATGATTTGATAATTGTGATCGGGGGAGAATGTGTGATTTAAATTGGATTTAAACTGATAATTAGGTAAATGGTTTTATAAGGATGTACATGCTATCCTGCCCACATGTGACAAACGATTTCAAATTTTCCATGCACATGTTGAGGGGGAGCATCTATCTTAAACCTATGATTTGAAATGTGATCAACTTATCTCAATGTGCAAGGTCCCTCTAGTATGTGCAAAACTCTTTTCAAATCTCGAGGCACATATTGAGGGGGAGCGAATTTATGGAAACCTCATCCTTCCCGAAAATGCTATTTCTACTTGATTTGATGTGGGAAGTGATGTTGATATCTTTTAGAAAATGGTAATCAAAGAAGTTAATTCTTTCTCTTGCCTCCGTGTGCAAAACATTTTCAAATATTTGATGCACATGTTGAGGGGGAGTTCTCGTTCTAAAAATATCAAAAAAAATTCAGGTACAAAATGCTTTGATAATATATCACAAGTATCTGAATTGATTTTCAAATGGTTTTCAATTGGATCCAATGGCAGATGAACAATACCAAATAGACCGACCAACTTTACTTTATGTACGGTGATATAAGGATGATAAGGTTAGGTATTGGTTCCCATGATCCGCCAGAACCGGAGGGATCTACCCAGGGACAATCCACTAGTTAGTGTAGAAGTCCTTAGGTATGATGATAAAAGGAGAAAACTGAGATATGGGAAGAGTGCGGACTAAGACTGAGCTAGTACTGGAATAAACCCAACAAGGTTCTAGTTATGAAGTCTCGGTAAGCACTGAAGGGGTTGAAGAATTAAAAAGAATTGAATGAGAATAGGGTGAAAACAAATAGCCCTCCATTTATTCAACCTTAGGGCAGAAACCGGGTTCAATTCATATGCTACTGATGGTAACATCGGTATTGAAGACAAGACGTCATGGACCCAGTAACGCACTGCACTTCAACTTTCCAAACCACTCAAGTTCCTCTTAAAAAGGACTTGTTTCATTCTCACGGGGAACCGACATTATCTATCGACTTTCTCTTAGAGATGGTTGATATTGAAGAAGGAGACCCTCTCCCTAGTCTCCGGCACAGGATCCAAATATGCACATATTGAGTCTAGAGCCACGAGATCATCAATAAATCTCATTAGGACACTTTCAATGAAGACTCTCTGTTTCATACAATGTGGAAAGAGAGATTATATCTTGAGTCCTACGCATTATCCTTGTGGTATTGCCAGAACATCTGAGTGATGTGTATACATATTCACAATGAAGATGGAAAACCTTCTGGAGCCATCATCAAACAAGCTCCTGGTAGGTGGCATGTGAGATCTATCTAATAGATCAACCATGTGACAACTGAACAGAAACAATGGGGAGATTCAATCTTTTGAATCAATCCTGGTTCAGGTTATGGATTGACGGATACCTTTGAAAAACCGGTCTTTGTGCTTAACAACTCTTTTCTTTAGCACATCGACCGTGTACTCATTTTTCAAACCAAAAGGTGTTTTTTTTTTATTGATAATTGATTTTCAATAAAACCTTCGTTGTATTGCAAAAACAATTTCTATTGAGCAATTCACGATTGTTTTTCAAATCTCTTTTTATCAATCAGTGGACTTAAAATTCGCTGGTTCACTCACTCCGTGTTGTCTTCTTTGAGACGTTCCGGTTTGAGAACAGCTAGAACAGCTGCGAAACCCTGTCAAGGAAATTCTTCGGAATTATACATGATCACAGGCAGTACATGTACTGATCAACGGGGAACCGTGGGCCGTGTACCTCAATTCAACGAAAGTGATCAAAGACACTCTCGTGCGATTTATTGCTAACTGTTGTATGCAGGTACACCCGACGTTTGCAGCTGATCAGAATGAAGCGGTCAATCCATAGCCGCATGCTCACTTAACACATTCAACTCAAAGAAATCATGATTAGTGCATCAATGACTCTGATATTTTCACTCCAAGCTTCTGCTACGCTGCTGCCAATATCATGATTCAACAAATGCTTCCGCTACTCTGATGAGAAGACATCATGATCCAGAATGTGAGCATGTCGGTCCTAAAGTCACAACACCACAAAGGATGTATTAGAGATTTTTGATAGCTGATGATCTCAAAAGATGGCTCAAAATTATTATCACGTGGATCAGTAAAAGACCTCCACTTGGAGTATCCAAACATGCAATGTGAAGAATCAATGACTACGAGCTTAGAAGCAAAGGACTACATCAAGAATGCAAGAACAATTTTTAATGTAATATCTAGTTGTATTCAATGTAATTTTGGTACATAATTGAGGTGACCTCCCTTAGGGGGAGATTGTTAGGAATTAGAAATTCCCGGTATTAAAGAGTCGGTCACCTCAAGTATATGTAATCGTTAGAAAGCTCGTAGTCGTAGTTATCTTAAGTTAAGTAGTATTTTGTTTAGTATCACCGTGGAGGACGGACGGGTCTTTACCCACTGTATGCCTGATCCACAGCCCGATGTGTGGCGATTTATGTAAGACTATAAATACTCTCTACCTTCCAAGGTAGAGAGTTGGAGCTCATAATAATATCTTTCACTTTCTCTCACTAAGTTCCCTAAACCTCTAACTTTCTCTCTCTAGAATTCCATCTATATGCTACTTTGTGTTATGGTTTGATGTGTATGTGAAAAGTTATATCTTACACCTTGAGTTCACCATTTAGGAATGCACTTTTTACATCCATTTGGTAAACTTTGAAGTTCATGTAGGTAGCATATGCAAGGAAGATCCTGATGGCTTCCATTCTTGCAACAGGAGCAAATGTCTCATCATAGTCAATTCCTTCTTGTTGACTGTAACCTTTGGCTACAAGTCTGGCTTTGTTTTTAATGACAGTGCCGTTTTCATCAGTTTTGTTTCTGAAAACCCACTTCATTCCTATGACAATGACATCCTGAGGACATTTGATCAAGGTCATGACCTTGTTTTTGTCGAACTGTTGAAGTTCTTCTTGCATGGCCTAAACCCAGCTTGGATACTTTAGAGCCTCAGTGACACTTTTGGGTTCTATATCTGAGAGGTAATCAGCATATAGACATTCATTGGCTGAAGCTGCAGTTAACCTAGCAGCCATGCTTCTAGTGAGCATGCCCTCAGTGGGTTTACCAATGATGTTTACAAGCTCAATGTCCTGAGTTCTTGTCCACTTACTTTGTGGTCTAGCTTCTGAGCTTGAGGAAGTCACTGGAAGTTCAGGTGTGAGTTCAGGTGCAAGAGCCACAGGATCATTTAGATCATCTGTTGAGATGTCTTGTTCTGGTAGAGGTTCTTGAGTTACAGGATCCTGATTATTTGGATCAGTGTTACCTATCCCAGCAGGGATTGACTGATTATCAATGAATTCACTGATAGTTGGTTGTGACAGGTTGTGAGGCAAGACATAATATGAGATGTCAGCATCAGCTTGGTATGAGGAATTGGTTTCAGTGTTGTACTCATCAGGAGGATATCTTGATGAGTTGTCAATTTCGATATCCTCCAATGAAGTGTTGGTGAACCTGATGCTTTCTACACTTTCATCAAAGGTGACATGAAAAGTTTCCTCAACTTGTTGTCTCCTTGTGTTAAATACCCTGAAGGCTTTGGAGATCAATGAGTAACCTAGAAAGTATCCATCATCAGCTTTAGCATCAAACTTACCTAGATGATCCTTGTGGTTATGAATAAACACAGGACATCCAAACACATGAAAGTAGTTGATGTCAGGAAGTTACCTTTGAATATCTCATATGGGGTTTTATTATGTCTTTTGACAATGATTGACCTTTTTTGAGTGTAACAGGCTGTTTTAGCTGCTTCAGTCCAGAAATGCTTTGAAAGAGCCATTTAACATGGTTCTTGCAGCCTCAATGAGAGTTCTGATTTTCCTTTCAGCTACCCCGCTTTGTTCAGGGGTATAAGGAGATGAGAAATTTTGGGAGATTCCCTTCTCATCACAGAAACTCTCAAGCTCAGCATTTCTAAACTCAGTACCATTGTCAGTTCTGATTTGTTTCACTGTAATGTCATTCTGGTTTTCAATGTTCCTGATGAATGACATTATAGTATCAGCTGCCTGACTCTTTTTGGAAAGAAAGTATACCCAAGTGTATCTTGAAAACTCATCAACAATGACAAGAGTATACTTCTCATGCTGGATTGATCTAGGACTAACTGGTCCAAAGAGATCCATATGCAAGAGGTGAAGGCAGCTTTTGATAGAGAAATTTTGCTTGGTTTTGAAAGATGATCTTTTATGTTTGCCTTTTTCACAAGCTGAGCATGGTTTATCTTTTTCAAAAACCAGTGATGGTAAGCCAAGGACCTTGTTTTGTTTTGCCAAGTTGTTGATGTTTTTGAAGTTTAAGTGTGAGAGTCTCTTGTGCCACAGCCAATTGATAGTTTCAGTGGCTTTGGCAAAGAGACAGGTTCCATCTTTAGAGAGAGTTAACATGTCTAGGACATAAACATCGTCTCTCCTAGGAGCAATCAACACAACTTCCTTGTTGGCATTGAAAATGGTACCTTGTTTGTCATTGAATTGTACAATGTACTGCATCACATAGCTGACTGACACTGATGAGATTGTATTTGAGACCATTGACATAAGCAATCCTAGAGAAAACTATTCCATTGCAGTTTACTGAACCATAACCTTCTGTGTGACATGATGAGTTATCACCAAATACTACCTTGGGCCATGGTTCCTTTACATACTTGTGCAGATATTCCTTCACACCAGTCATGCTTCTTAAGCATCCAATGTTTAGATGCCAGATAGGCTCCCTGGCATGCCACTGCACAAGTAGTAAACTGAATTAGTTTCTCTTCGTGACCCACTTACTAGTGGGCTTGGGTCTCATGGTCTCTTTGAATTGAGCAATTGATTCATGGTCAGTGGTGGAGTGCAATGAGCTACCACGGGTTTTGCATTTAGAGACTGAGGATGACTCAGTGGATTTGGGTTGCATTGAACTTCTCCTTGCATGGATGACACTGTCATGTTGGGATGTCTTATGAGCTGTGTTACCACAAATATCACAGCATATGTTCACAAGACAATCATCAGGGCGATGATCATTAAAGCCACAGTGTGGGCAAGGAGGAAAAGGCTTAGCTCTCAACTTTTGAGCTGACTTGGATGAAGAAGCATAATGATGACCAACTTTGGTGTAGTTTGCTTGACTGAGAGAACTTACATATTGCAAGTGGTCAACAGTTCTGTGATCAACTTTTTTGCAGATCATGCAAAAAAGGATTCTATAACAGTTGTCAGTGGTATGACTGGTATAGTGGCATAGATCACATTTCTGCTTGTTTTTGGTGGTGGCTTTTGACTTTGAGGAACTTGAGGAAGCTGACTTAGTTTCCTTGATTGATTCAGGGACCTTTTCAATGGATTCCATTTTGCCAGTTAGCTTCCTCACTAGTTCAGTCAGTTGCTGAATCTGATTTTGATCAGCTTCAGTGGGGACAGAGGATGTGGAAGTTTCAGTGGGGGTGGATTCTTGTTGAGTTGGTTTTGATGGTCTTTTCAGGATGGTTCTACCAAGACCAGACCTTTCTTTTGGAGAGTGTGGATTGTATTGTAATGGAGTAAGCTCAGAGCTAGGATCGGCACCCCTGAAGAGGTTCCAAAAGTGGAAGTGGTGCTTGAGATTCATCTTCAGACTCAGAGATGTGTTCAGTGCTACTGGGCACATCTGGGAGTCCAAGTATGCTCTTTAGAGCTTGACTTTCAGGCTCTAGAATTCTTCCAGAGTCAAAGTTAGGAAGCTTACTCTCAGGATTAAGTCTTTCAATCCAATCACTGGGCTTGGGAACAGACAACATATTGGTAATCATGCCACCAGACACAAATGGTTTAGGACTCTGGTCTTTGTTGTGAGAGTCAGAAAGATGATGTTCACCTATGACTCTCTTTTTGCTACTGGGGGCACCCACAGCATCAAAGACTCTTGGATTCTTGGCAGTCCAACTATCAATGATTTCTTTTTCTTTCTTAAGTTCATCTTGAAGAGCCTGATTTCTTTTAACTAATTCAGTGTTTTGAATTTGTAAGGTGATAGCCTCAAGCTTGTTTTGTTTTAACACAAGTAACTCATCCCTAAACTTGTTCAATTCAAAACTTAGCTTGTTGTACTTAGAAAAAAGATTTAGTCTTTGCTCCTCTACAAACTTAAGATCAGCATTGATATAGTTCATATAGGACTGCCAATCAGAATCATCATCCATAGAAAGTAGAATATTTACCTTCTTCATTGTAATGTTGACCCATTCTCCATTTCTGGCATGATTCTTTCCAACAGCTAGCTTGTCTTCCTCTGAGAGGGCCATTAGTGCACTGACATGCACCATTTCATCATCTGATGAGACTGGCTCTTCATCCCAGTCGAAGGTTTCAGCAACAAGACCTTTGTTTTTACCCTGCACAGATTGAACACTTTTTGGTTCTGAGGGACTGGCCTCAAGTAATGCAAGCTTAGCTTTCATCTTCCTATACTTGGCTTCAAAATCTATTGTTTTGTTCTGGTTAGATTTATTCTGAAAGTTTTGATGAGACTGATAGATTTTAGGTTGAAATTTGCTAAAGCCTGAGGACTGATTTGACCCTGATGGTCTGTAAGAGGGTTCAGAAATTGTTTTTGAAAAACAGTCCTTCGCAAAATGGCCTCTTTTGTGACACTTAAAGCATTTAGTGTCCTCATTTGCTTTAGCAGTTGAAAAACCTTTGTTTCTTTTAATAAACCTTCGAGAGTTTGCAAGGAGTGCCCTTTCCTGAAATTCAACGTTCAGGTCATTTAGGTACTCCTCACTTGATCTCTCATCAGGCTTATCATCTGAATTTTCTTGAAAATCTTGAACCACATTGTTAGAAAAGAAGGCAGTTGATATAGGTGAGGTGATGGTCAGGGACTTCTTGACTTCCTGAGACTTCTTTAAGTCAGGGTATCGTCTGTTGATGAGGTTTTCCTCATAGACAAATTTCCCATAAATTTCAGGAAGTTCAAGATTTTGAATGTGATTTGCATTTCTAAGTCCCTGAGAGAAGTTCAACCACTTCTCAGGGAGACAATTGACAAAACCAACATTAATCTCATGTTTGGACAACTTAACACCATCATTAGCCAGTTCATTTAAAAGAGTTTTGTATCGGGTGTAAGTTTGTGAGAGAGTTTCAGAGTCCCTAGCCCTGAAGGTATTATACTCAAGTTTCAGGTCCATAATCCTGTTTTCCTTGGTATCAGATGGGCCTTCATGGCTATGGACTAGGTCATCCCAGGTTTGTTTAGCTGTATTACAGCTTATAACTGACTCCATTATATCATCAGGAAGACATGATACGATGATACTTTTGAGTCTTTGGTCCTGGTTGACCACTCTTCTTTCATCCTGAGTCCACTGAGCTTCAGGTTTGGGCAAACCTTCAGCAGTCTTTGGGATAAATGGACCTTCATTTATACACTTGATATAATAAGGTCCCATCCAAATCAAATAGCAAAGCATACGCTTTTTCCATTTGTTAAATTTGCCAACTTCAAGTCTAGGGGCAACAGTTGAATAAGCTCCACCCTTTTTATCGACTAGTTGGGGTACATCAGTTTCAGCCATAGGAATCCTGATTTAAAAACGTTTTAGAGCGGCTTAAAAGGTTTTATAATCAGCCTGGCTCTGATACCACTTGTTGTTCCCTATTCACTATCGTTTAAAAACAATTAAGTACTTAAAACAATTTAACAGTGAATAATGACTGAAATTAATGTAAGTAAAACACACAAAGTAATTTTCAACATCATATTCTTATTAGAAATAAATCAAAAGAATACGTTACCCAAGTACTTGCGTAATAGTACTTGGGATTGAAATGACAAAGTTCGGGGTGACTCCTCTCTAAGCTCAGGCTAAGTCTGAGCACAACTCTTAGAACCCACTGAGCTATCTCAAAGATAAAGTTGTATTTGGAAGAGTGAAAAGTTGGCTTGAGTGTGTGTGTTTTTACAATTCACAAGCTTAAACTTTTCACTCATTCTCTTATGCTATTTATACAAGTATGGATATTTAACTTTGACCTAGAAGACAAAAACATTGATCACAGTAATCCCGAATATAGATATCCTTCCTTAACAGAGAATCCTTTAGTATCGCCGCTTACTATAAATGGGAAGATATGGTTTAGTAGATAAGGACTTAGTTTTATCTGGGTAAAGCACTTGGGGGCTTAGTTTTATCTGGGTAAACTTTTCCCGCCTAGTCCCGCTCATTCTTCAGTCTTCAAAGCCTTCAGTCTCTTCCTTCAGTTTATCTTCAGTGCTAACAATTGGAGAGGAGTCTTAGGGATTCAGTGAGTTATTGTCATCACTCACTGAATCCACCATCTTCTTCTTGACTTAGTCTTCACCCATTAAGTTCCGCCTTGCTGAGTGGAGAGGCTTCTTCTTCGCCTCGTACTGAGTATCCTGAAGATGGCTCACTGAGAGACTATGCACTCAGTGACCTGATAGTGTTTAACGGATTAAACACTTAGGATATTTTCTATTCAAATCCTAGATTAAGGGGTTTGGGTATTTACTGAACCCAACTGATATAGTATAAGAAGATGATGATATGAGTACCGAGATAAGGATATCGAACGGCACGTCGTAGAAGATAGAATTCGCCATCTCTTAAACTTCTACCACCAAAGCTTCCGAGGCTCCAGAATAGAAGATAGAACCCGAGCCTTTGAGAAAGAGAGACTTTGGTAGCTTCCCCCCAAACCGAAAATCCTTATGTTGAGCAAATTCGAAACTCTATTTCAAGCTTGCTTTAGCCAGGTGCACAAGGAAGCACACCATTATCATCGATCTTGCTGCTCCTTTTAAGAATGATCTTTGTGATTCTTCGTTCGGGGTTATATCATCAACAAGAACAGCAACGTATCATCCCACTCTTTAAATTTCTTCTCATATTTCATTACCACTGAAGTCTGAAGTGATGCATCCCCAAAAGGTATCAAGAGACCACTTCCCCCAAGTAGATGAATTAATGCAGTCAGTCTCTTAGACTAGAGCTCACGAACCCGAATACACATATACCATAAGACAGAGAAACTTATACCATCGAAGTAGCAGATTAAGTCCAGTAGCCAAAGAATAACCCCGATGTATACTTTTCTCTCCCCTAAAGAAAGTGTATAAAGCTCAAGAACCCGAAGTACCCGAATGCCCAAAGAGAGAATAACCGATAACATTGAAGAAGCAGGCCGAATCACTGATTATCTCTGCGGATGACAATCTCTGCGGATGTCAACTCCGGAATAAGTGATTATATCTCTGAATCACTGATTAAGCCCTCAAGTGAAACAGCTGAGCGCCCCCAATGTACACAATTATCTCTCCCCTGATGATTGCGATAACATCGAAATCATCACACACTTGTGTGCCTCTTTTATCACAGAAACATTCTCTTACATCACTTCCCCCACGTAGTTGGAATAATAACACTAAAAGCCTTGATGAGTAAAACCTTGAGATTCTCTGCGGTCATGACATTTGTCTTCCAGGGATATCTTCAATCACTTAGAAGAATTAAGTTCATCAAGTTTACTCGCTTTGTGTTTAGATGTGTGTCTCCTTCCCCTTGCTGGTTTTGACACTTCAGAATCAGCAACATCTTATCAGCCCAAATACTTGAAATCTTTTTGAGATGACCACTTTTAATCTTTGTGAGAATCAACTTGCTGAAGAATATGAGCAAGTCTAATTGGGGATTAAATATGACATTTCACTCTCCCCCAATTAGTGCTCTCCCCTAAACCGACAATCTGTTTTATAAATGCCCAGATTAAGAAGAAGTCTTTAGATAATCAAATGCAACTCGTCTTTAGTCTTCTAACATGCAGCAGAAAATGTAGAACCGACTGTAGACTCGACCTTCTTCAAGATTGTCCAATTGGGGAATAAAAAGTCAACATCTTCAACTCACCAAATGCATTCCCGTTAACTTTGAAATAGCAAATCCCCTTAACTAAAATCCCTCCCAATCAAACAAGAACAGAAAGATGTTCATCAAAGAAATCAGCCCAGCAACTAGAAGCACTTTGTCATTAAACTCATCAGTCCATATGAAGATGTTAACCAACGGCTCTTAGAAGAAAATACCATGTGAAGATGACCCGATAAGAAGAAGCTCGGTTCTTACATGAGTTTGGAGCCGTTTGACCTTTTATTCTCAGAAATCAATCAACCATGCAGTAAATTCACACTTCTTCTCCCCCTCAAGAATTGCATACGGAGTTGCCATTCTTGATTGAATAAGTGAATATCTTCAACAAATGTAGTCTATTCACACTTCTCCCCCTCAAAGGTAGCATATGATGTCGCCATCGTTATTATAATTGAGCAAGTGGAATAAGAAAACAATCAACTTTAGTCCGGTTCACTTGATAATTGAAAGCGCAAGAAAAAAACATGAAGCATGTTGATGAGAATGGTCATTAATGAGAAGATTTCTCTTCTTCCGAAGATAATGCACACTGAAGTGTACACATTTCTTTTCTTTGAGGAATGAGGCTTGAACTGTTGTATTCAAACGTCATAAGAAGATTTCTCTTCTTTCCAAGATAAAGTGCACTGAAACGTACACTTTTCTTTTCTTTAGAGAACGAGGCTTGAACTGTTGTGTTCAAACGTCATAATCACTCTTTTTTCATCATCTCTTGGCAAAACTTGTAATCACCCCATTATCATTCAGTAGGCTCTTTGTTGTGACAGCTGATGGAGAAAACCCAATATGATGAATTTGACCCTGAAGTAAACTAACCCGAACTCGTGACTTAAACTTGCACATATGTAACAAAGAGCGGTGCCGAGACTTCATCCTCCATTGAATCTCTAAGTACTCTATACTCTTCATCTGACCAACCATCAAGTATAAGACATACATCACCTCTTGAAAATCCACAATTGAATGTGACACTGAGCACTACAACGTAACTCCTTAAAGTGATAGTTATTTTGTGGTGGTAATAGCCCAATTCCCCCAAGTGGTAAAAGAAAAGGAAAAAGTCACCCAACAATAACTAGATTTCCAAGTCTTCATTTTTGATAAAAAGCTCGAACAAGGATCTTGAAGAATCTTCATCCAACCATCCCCGATACCTTCAGATACTAAGTACACTTGCCCGTGATATTTCACTTCAACCTCAAATAAATAATACTGAATTAACCCCGGTGTCACATCTTCTGGTTAAAAGCTCAAATATAGCCTCCTTTGATGTTTAAAGTGAACTATGATAATGGTTTTCATCCCGACCATGGTTAAGAGCACATAACCCCGTAAAACCATGTAATAACCAAACTGCCATGACGATATCCAAACACACATCCAATTCATGAAGTACACCCTTTTATCCCTTCTTCGAAGTAGAAACCGTAGCACCAGCATCAAATAAGATCCCGAAATACACTTTCCTTTCTCCAGGATGGTTCCATCATCACGAGATTTTACAATTCTATGGTCTCAACCGAGAAATAGTTTCTTTCGCGGGATTTTACAAAACCAAGAATAAACCGTACGATAAATCCGGAAATGCACTTTACTATTACTAGGATGTTTCCATTGTCACGGGATTTTACAAGTCTATGATTTAAACCGAGAAATAGATTCTTTCGCGGGATTTTACAAAATCAAGACAAAACCGTAAACAATGTCAGCTTGAATGTGTTATGACAACTTTTGGTTTCGGTGAATATCTGTTTTAGGGGAACATGCAGCGGTTCATCAACGGTTCATTATCCAACATCAACAATATCATTAACCATCCAATAAACACTTTGGTAAACACATCATTCACGCATTCTGTCGGCTATTGCAGTGACAACACGGTGAAGTAAACCCGATATGCCAAACTTGATCATGAAGTGAAATTCCCCAAATTTTCTACTTAAGCTTGTACTAATCTTTGTAAAAAAGAAACGGTGTACTCAATGTACCAAACCTCTTGACGTATCCTCAACTGCGTGAGACACCGAAGTGATAGTTACGTTGTGGGTTAAGCAAGAAAGAATCACAAAAGTAACTAAATAGCCAAGTCTTTATCACACTCAATAAACGCCCAAACAAGTCATCTTCGCGGAAGGGTAGAAAGAAATAAGATGAAATAAGTCGACACACTCGAAAAACCTCACTTCAAATCCAAATAAGAAATACCGTCCAAACAACCCCGTAGTCAACCTAGTTCCAATAATAATTCAAGCTGTGACAAAATGTCCTTCGTGAAAATGCATAGACCAAAGTGTCAAGCCTCATAACACATCGAATCACAGCTTCATGCCAAATCTCATCATCAGGAACTTATTATCACACGTCTCATCAACAAAATTCATCAACAAATCTCATTGTCATAATTTGTAAACTAAGTATATCCAATCCAAAGGATTAATTAAACATCCCAAGTCATAGCCCAAAATCTCTTAATAAATGTAATTGGTCCAAATTAAAATACCACTTGATCCAAATTCACTTTATCACAAGTTAATCAAAGACCCGGTTTATATTAAAAGTATAATCATTCCGAACTAATAACTCAAGCCCACTTTCACAATGCATCTTTTAAGCCCATGCCTGGTTCATACACTCACCCCGCCTTTTTTAAGCAAATATTATCAAAACGCATCAAACCGTAGTCCATATTATGATCCATACAAATCATACCAAGACTAATATCATCTACACTTGTTCCAGTTTCATCCAATATCATTGAAGTGTATTACCCAAATATCAAGAAAATCCAATATTCACGATTATACAGCCATATGTAAAATTAATAGCGCTTGATCCATCAATTCCCATCATACAATTCAGTCAGATTCATAGGCCCATGATCTACAAACCAAGTTCGTGCCTTCAAGTTACCATACGGCCCACATGAACTACACTTTCTGGTCCACCAACAGAAGACACATATTCGGCCCATATAAATTTCGGATCCAATAAACCAATAACCCTAACATTCAGGATATAAAGTGCACACAAGATATCATTTAACCCTACACTTTAAACCCTAAAAAATATCTTTTCAATATTCCACAGCCCCCATCTGATAGTCGCCTCTCACCTAAAACCGTACAAATCATATAATCTTAGACAATCTAATGATAAAACCCTTCACCACATCCCACAATACATAGATGCTCCTAATAATACACAATCATTCAAGCCCTGATAGTCCAAGATTAACTTCTGGTCCGCCCCATCACACAAACGCACCACTCATATATCATATTGTTAACAAAAAAATGGATCTGAATCACTTCCTCATTTTGAGCTCGCCACAGGGATGGCTAGAGCACGGACATCATAGCCACAGGGATGGTTTCAGGTAGGTGACATGATCAAGCCAAGGTAGGTTGTCTTAACTTTGGTTGTTATAGCTTAGTTGCTTTGTTCTTGTGAGACCGAAATAACGAACAAGAAAAAGGAGACTAACATACATGTTAATACTCTGATTCTCACGTTCGAATAACAACAAATGAGGCTTTTCCTTTTGCTTTAAATAGATTGAGTAACAGATTTAGAAAAGTGATTTTTGTTATTCATTATACCGATTATGAAGGGAGGATGAAACCCTTGATGGTTTTGTTCTTTCTTCAATAAATCAAATATTGAAATGAAGCCAAGCTTCAAGAGATCTATGATGGGATAAAACTGAGATCAAGATTTAAGATTGAGACCGAATCAGGAATGAATGAAACCCTTTGAGTTTTGTTTATTTACCAGAAAGTATTCGAAAAGATATGATCAATGATGACTATACTTTCTTGGGTTGGACACTTGAAGTCGGATTAGTGATTGTACCACAAAGAAAGTAGGTTGAGATCTATTACTTTGTGTTTGAGTCTTGTTATTGTTGGTATTAGTGGTCACTTAGTCTTTCTTCAACTTCATTATTGGTCTTTCTTTAGTCATTAGGACTGATGTGTTGAAAAATGAAACTGGGGTTCTTCTGGTTCATACGGATCTTCCACTGGTTAACAACTCACATAAATTCAATATAAGCAACTCGCATAGCAGAACCATAGACAAGTCGCATTTGACTTTTAATCAACTCGCATTTGACCATTGACCAGAGAAGGTAACAAGACGCTTTTTCAATACCAATGTGACAACTCGCTTCGTATAAACCAGTGTGACAACTCGCTTTATAGAAACGTTTAACAACTCGCTCAACATTCTTTGAATCTGGACATTATGAATGTGACATCTTTCATACCAGTAAAAAACAAAATGCTCAAAAGCATTTGTCACAACTCGCTTAGAAGAAGCAGTCAACTCACATAGTAGATTTTTGATCAAACAGCATACCCATATGACTCAACCGCAGCCACGAATGACATCAACCATGCTCAGCTTTAAAATCAGATTAAATTCAGTATAAAGACGTCATAAAAACAACTTAAGCTGATAATACAACATGTAAAACCAGTAAGTACCAGCCACATCAGTTTGAAGAACAAAAATAGGACATGAAAACAGTTTATACCATTAAGAGTAAGAAAACAGTAACAATATTTAAAAGATTAACACCCAACAACACTCATCCAATCAAATAAAAAGACAACATCAACCACCACACAAATCGCATTCAAGAACCCTTCAAACCGCTCAAAAACCATGAAGAAAACCACGAGAATCAACCCAAACAACATAAACTAGGCTCTGATACCATTTGTAGGATCTTAAATAATGTGTTTGATGATTCAGGTGGCCTTGGATGTTGATGAATCAAGTATGCCATAGTTTAGAGAGATGAAGATTTGAGAGGGTGTTTCTTGAAAGAGAGTTGTTATACAAAAATGAAAGGTTAGATTCAAGAAGCAACACCCTTCCCTTAGAGGGAAGGGAATTTATAGTTACAAACACTACGTCCTCCTATCGGACTGTGGATCAGGTATACAGTGGGTAAAGACCCGTCCTTCCTCCACGGTGTTGCACTAAACTAATCTACGCTACAAACTAACTAATAAACTACTAAATAACGTAAATAACGACAAGTCTATGAGCTAACTTATGCTAGATAATATTTGGGGTGACCGACTCTTCACAATGGAATTTCCAGTTCCTAACATATTATTATTTCAAAATAAAAGGTGTTTATGATTGATAATTGATTTTCTTTAAAACCTTCGGTGTGTTGCAAAACACTTTATATTAAGCAGTACACGATTGTTTTTCAAATCACTTTTCATCAATAAGTGAATCTCAATTCGCTGGTTCACTCACTCCGTGTTGTCTTCTTTGAGATGTTCCGGTTTGAGAACAGCTAAAGCAGCTGTGAAACCCTGTCAAGGAGATTCTTAGGAACTCTTCCTGATCACAGGCAGTACTTGTACTGATCAATGGGGAACCGTGGGCCATGCACCTCAATTCAACAAAAGTGATCAAAGACACTTTCGTGCATTTTATTGCTAACTATTTTATGCAGAGACACCCAACGGTTGCAGCTGAACAGAATTGAGAAGTAAATCCATTGCCGCATGCTCACACATCGCTCTCACACCTAAAAAATCATGATATGTGCATATCTTCATTAACTGGTTCTGATATTCTTCAATCCATGCTTCTGCTACTCTGATGCAAATATCTTAATCAACAAATGCTTCCGCAACTCTGATAAGAAGATATCTTGATTCAAAATGTGAGCATGTCGGTCCAAAAGTCACAACATCACATAATGGCGATACATCAAAAGGATGAGTCAGAGATTTGTTGTGGCTGATAATCTCAAAACTGGCTCAAAACTCAACATCACGTGGATTAGTTAAAGACCTCCACTTGAATAAACAAAACATGCAGAACATGAAGAATCAAAGACTACGAGCTACAGAGCAAAGGGCTTTATCAAAGAAACCAAGAACATCAAAAAGATATATATTTTTGTAATCAATGTAATCTGAGGTGGCCTCCCTTAGGGGGAGATTGTTAGGATTTAGTAAATCCAGTAGTTAAAGTGTCGGTCACCTCAAGTATATATACTCGTTAGAAAGCTCGTAGTCGTAGTCATTTAAGGATAGTAAATATATTACTTAGTAACACCGTGGAGGACGGACGGGTCTTTACCCATTGTATGCCTGATCCACAGCCTAAAGGAGGCGTTCTATGCTTGTACCTATAAATACCCTTTGCCCTCCAAGGCAAAGGGTTGGAGCTTTCATAATTCATTTTTCTTTGTCTCACTAAGGTTTTCATTCTCTCCCACTTTCTCTTTCTAAACCATAAACCTTACGCCTAACCTTGTGCGTATGATGTGTTTGGGAAATCCAAGATGCTACAAAAAGAAATAGCCCTCTAAATTATTCAACTTAGGGCAGACACCGGGTTCAATACATATGCTACTGGTTGTCACTAGATGACACCGGTATTGAAGATTAAAGTCGTCATGGACCCAGTGACGCATGCACTAAACCTTCTTAGCTACTCAAGTTTCTCTCAACATAAGCTTGTTTCATTCTCACAGGGAACCCTACGTAAACTATCGGCTTTCTCTTAGAGATTGCTGTTATTGAAGAAGAAGACCCTCTCCCTAGTCTCCGCTCAGGAAAACCAAATCGCATTATTGAGTCTAGAGCCACGAGATTCATCAAAAGATCTCTTAGGAACACTTGACATTTCATCACTTGTCGTTCAACATTAAGGACGCAAGTGATACTATTCTAGAGTCCTACACAGATCTTGGAAATTTGTCGAGAACATTTATGAGGGGTTCACAACTGTGATCCTCAGTGATTGAATGGAAACTCCTGCCAGGGTCAACATCAAACAGTCCTGACAGCAGGTTACTTCGGTAACTCCTTATGGGTTACGCTTAGTGTTGTCTCAAACGGTCTACAGTCGTGGGGTGATGCTTCAGTGTACCTCAGCGACTCACCTGAACTGTAGATGTACTTCGATACATCGTGTTATCCTACTTGAGGGACTCCAGTTTAGGAACAGCCTTTGCTAGAATTAGAGATGTGTTTTCACACTATGCTGTTAACACGCTCGAAGTTCGAACTTGTAAGTGCTGGAAATCCCGCTAAGGAGATTCCTTTCAAGAATCGAGTCCTGAAGATGTGGGTCATTACTTGAACTTGTTCAATGTAATGCCAACTGTCCCTTATGGGATTCGAACGGCTGATTCGCACGACCAAGGTGAATGGAATCAAGACATTCATCAGAAGAAAAATCGTAGTGGTCAATTCTCTAAGAAACGACCAGAGTGATAGTTTGGTGTTTATCACTAACCCATTCTTATGTTTTCTTCTTATGGATGCTCCTGGGAGATGATTGTGCAGATTCTCCACATGCTCATACCAACAACAACATAAATTGAAGTTCTCTCGAAAGGCAACATAAAATTCAGAATGATTCTTCGTCAAAACCAAAGAATCTACAAAGGTTAAAGACTAAAGAGAACTACATCAACATTGAAATCCAATGTTAATGAGCGTGTGAGCATGTTGGAGAAGGACGTGAAGACACTTGAGCAACGAAGCGGACCTGATGCAGATTACAACAACATAACATCACCATATCCATACCAGAACAAAGAACAAAGATAAATGAAGACGTCAAAGCTGAAAACTTCAAAGAAAAACAAGATCCCCACACTGGGGAGATTGTTGGAATTAGGACACTTCTTCTCACAAGAAAGAAGAATGTCAGAAGACGTCAAAGCAAGTATTACATCCGCACCAACAACTTTTCAAGATTACTGAAGTCATTAATTACCAACACTTAGGGGGAGATTGTTGGAATCACTCCTAAACTATATTTCAAGTGTTTGTAATCAATATGTAATAGGTTGCTTAATTAGGCTTTTATGTTTGTATTAATGGCAAGGCTTATGTAGAAAGCCCATAAGCCTTGGCCCATGTCCAATAAGGAAGGAAGGGGACTTGTAGTGTTGCCCTATTCCCTTCCCCTATAAATAACTTTGTAAACCTTCATTTGAAGGTTGGTCGTTCACTTTGCATAATACACCTACGCATAACCTTTGTTTATCTATATACGTGTGTGTTTGTTTGTGTTCATCCAATCTATCTCTTCTCTATTTCTTACATATTGATGTTTGTGTTACATTATGGTGACCTAACATAAGTACTAATTACCTTGATAAAATACTTGATAGTGTCAAAACAGTTAATAATCAAAAGGGTCTAGGTATTCAGAAACGCATTGCGTCAAGTAGCGAGATTAAGGAAACACAATTCGCTAAATCAATTGAAAAACCAGCTACTGTAGTCCCGGATCCAACTGATCCCTTGAAAAAGGATCTGGCTAGTGTTAATTTAGGGATCCGTGGACCTGCAGCAGTAAACAGTAGAAATAACGCAACCACTTCTTCTAGAACCAATTTTGTTATTGTTAACAAAAAGAAACCAACCCATGTTACTGTTAGAAATGTCAAACAACCACCTCCTCTAAACAAGGTCAAAGTTTTATGAAAAACAAAGGTCTGTCGTTTTCTAAACCGAACACAATTATAAGAAGGGCAAACAATATTTATCCTAAAAGTAACCAACATCAAATAGGATGGAATCCTAATACACAAAATGGTTTTCCATTTCAAAACTATACACCTTGGAATGCTTTTTCACCATTTTCATATATGCCTCATGTGGAAAACTAGAAGGGGGGGTTGAATAGTTTTGCCTATTTTAACTTAGTTTCAAAAAAATTAGATTTGATGTTATGTGAAATCGTATGGATGGATAGAAAGTATAGATCTATAAGTAATGCAAGTAAAGAAAGCAAGTAAAGTAAAGGATAGAAATGACACAACCGATTTATAGTGGTCCGGCTACAAGGACACCTTCCTTGCCCTACTCCACTCCCCGAGTCACCTACTCGAGAGTTCAAGAACTATGTCAACAAAATCCTTCAACTTGGCGGAGAAGCCTTCACAACGTCGCTTACACTTTTTCCGGTACAAAGCTAAATACCGAGTCCTTAACATGGAGGACCAAACCAACACAGCTATAACACAACAAATATGTGAAATATGAAATACAAGATCTTTGCTACAGAAATCTTGTGGAGGAACAAATCAATCGAGGACCCCTTGCTTGGATGACTTGTAGAATCTCGTGATCTCGCCTTAGAGAAGGACCTATATGAGAATCACAACAAAAGAAAGAATAACTACTATATAGATCAAGAGATCTGAGATTAGAGGAATGAAAGAATATATGAGAGAGTTTGTAAGAAGAGGGGTGAGTTATAATGAAGAAATTGCTCATTATTTATAGGCAAAAAATCACTATTGTTGCACGGATCCCACGGATCCCTTACATGAGGGATCCGTCCAGTGTAAACTGAGGGATCCGTAAGACGCTCCCCCTAAATGGGTTGTGGGTCATGGATCATGGGACATGGGTCATAGACTTTGGACCATGGGCATCCAAATAGATACAATGTATCTAGAAGATGCAATGCATCTAGTCAATGGGTCATGGGTTAGCTCCATGGGTATAGGTCATGGGTTATGGTTTTTACCCATCCTAATAAACTATTACAATAAATGAATCATTAAAACAATTAATGTTAAATGATTATATATGTAAATGCTTTACAAAAATAACATGTATCCTTATAATTTTACTTATGATAATTTTATATTTGTTATCAACAAAACACAAAGAGATCGTTAAATATCAATAAACGTATTTACGATTTATTTGTATTAACAATCTCCCCCTTTTTGTTGATGACAAAATATAACGTTATGATGAGTAAAACTTAAGATTAGATGTATGTTTTGAAAGCATAAGTTTTACTTCTTCTCCCATTTTTTGTCGAAACAAAAAGCGAACCTAATAAAGAAATAAAGTGTGGAGAAATAATATAATCCACGAATCACTAACTCCCCCTTGACGGTAGCTCCCCCTAGAAAATGGCGTCAAGTGAGAAAATATAAAACTCACAAAGAAAACGTTAGTAGTAACATGCAATATAATCTTGTGATTGACGAGAAACAAGATGGAGAGCCAAGGTATGTAAACAAAGCCTTGTAATAAAAAGACAAAGTGTAGTGGTATATAGGCCACATACAAACACGTAAAACTAATAACAAGGTTTGTTCTTTAAAATGACTCAAAAGAAAAAAATAATAATATCATTCCTTCCATGCTTGCATAAGGTTAATGATGGAGGTTTTGGTGGGTGATGATGTTGATGCGATCAAGGATGTGGTTAAGTATGAATTGCATCTCGTCCCTAATTTCCATTGCAAGTTCCCTAGTCGATTGGCAATGTTCACAATGTAAATGATGTGAGTATTGTGTGTGGATGGTTTCCGGGTTAGTTTGATTTGTGGAAAGAGGAATTTGTGGTGGAAAGTGTGAAAAATATGGATCAAAATCCGGAATGTTTGGAAGTGGTGGTGGAAAGGAACCAAGATGTTCTTGTAAGATTTAAAGGTGGTGAAGTTACAAGATCTTTGTAAATTGTGTTTGGAGATGTGGGTGGTGTTAAAAAGACTAGTTCTTTTAGGTTGATTTGTTGGAATGTTTTCGGAGTCTTAAGGAGTTCCGATAGAGTAATCTTAGGTGGAGACTTGATAGGTGATGATGGTGGTGTGCTTGTTGGAGATGAGGGAGGTGCTACTATGGAATCATTTGGTGGTGAATGAGTAGTTGGTGATGAACCTTTTGACAATGGTTTGGCTAAACAACAAGGTCGGATGCTAATCCGTGTGGTTTTTCTAGATTTTGGTGGTGGTATTATGGAAGGTGGTAGGATAAAGTTTTGAATTTCTTGAAGAGGATTGTTTGCACTAGGTGATTCATCAATGTTGGAAGATCTTTTGGATAACATGATGATGATTGTTTGTAAGGTTGAGAGTGATGGATATGCAAGCATTTTAGGAACCTTATTTATAAAGAAAATAGTGCATTGTAATGAATGCTTGACCCAAAATATAGACTAAAATCTAATGATTAGATATGAATTTAAGGCATGTGATCATGAGAATACAAGCATTAAGTAACATACTCATTAGTGAAAGAGGTAAAATGATGAAAATATGAAGGTTTATAGCCAAAATGAGAAAAAATATAAGAGAAATTCAGCTTCTGTCTCACGGTTCCCACAGATCCTTCCCTTGAGGGAACCGTCCAACGTTAATGCAGGGATCCGTGGTACTGGTGACTCACGCAGCTCAAAATGTTTCCTTTTTGAAACATTTGTGCCTAGTGTGTGCCTATATGCAAATCATTTGGAGTTGCGGTTATCTCGACTCCTAAAAAAAAGAAAAATAGACTAGAAGTGAAAAAGCATACTATTATGTGAGATAACCCGAGTGCTCCTAAATTCATTGTTGCTTAAATGAATGTACCCAAAAACACATATTAGTTATGTGTTCCCTTTAGCATTCAAAAGACATGAGATGCAATGAAAACAGGTTTTTACTTTGTATTAATAATGAAAAAAGTTTGTCCTAAAAGTGAGAAATAGCTTTTAAGAAAATGATAGGGGAAGAAGTATCTTTTAGAAAGCATTTCGAAAAAGTTTCTTTGTTTAAAGAAAAGTTTATATTTTGGTTAAGAAAAATATATATGAAAGTACATGTTGTAAAATAAAATTTACCTTGGGTTTTGAAAATTCCCGTATTGTTAGTGAGTTGTGTGTGAAATAGAGATCCTAGACTCAGAAACGAAGAAAGCTAATGTTTACATACCTTGTAGAGTTGAGAGGCAAATTACGACGATTGTTCCATGAGACCAAGACCAAGACGAAGCAAGTTGAATTGTTCCCGCTTCAACAGTTTGGTGAGGACGTCGGCTATGTTATCTTCGGATGCTACCTTCTCAATAGAGATATTCCCCTTTTGAATTGAACATTGTCTCTTAAGAAGTGATGACAGATCTCTATATGCTTGGTGCGAGAGTGCAACACCGGATTCTTGCTTAAGTCAAAGGCACATTTGTTGTCGCATAGAATGGCTATGCCACTTAAATGAATGTCGTAGTCAACTAACGCTTGTTTCATCCATAGTGCTTGTTGGCATGCTTTGCCCGCGGAGACATATTCGGATTCGGTTGTTGATATGGCCTATGTTGTTTGCTTCTTCGAGAACCAAGATGTCAAACAATATCCCATAAAAGTACATACACTAATTGTACTCTTTCGGTCAACATAATCACCTGCATGGTCAGAATCTGCATATACAATAGTTTCTACCTTCGTACCCTTAGGATACCATAATCATAATTGAGTCGTACCCTTAATGTATCTAAATATTCTTTTGACCGCTTCTAGATGTGATGTTTTAGGGTCTTCTTGAAACCTAGCACATAGACAAACACTAAACATGATATCCGGCCAACTAGCCGTAAGATAGAGAAGACTACCAATCATGCCACGATATTTTGTGTTATCGACGGATTCACCGTCTTCATCTTTTGTAAGTTTAATGTCGGATGACATTGGTGTTCTTATGGGTTTTGACTCTTCTAAACCAAATTTCTTTAACATCTCTATTATGTATTTAGATTGATTAAAGAAGATACAATCTTCTAGTTGTTTGATTTATAGACCAAGAAAGAAACTTAGTTCTCCCATCATACTCATTTCAAACTCGTCATGCATGATTTTTGAGAAATCATCACACATGTCTTGACAAGTAGATCCGAATATAATATCATCAACGTATATTTGAACAATAATTACATGTGATTCTTTTTTCTTAGTGAAAAGTGTATTATCAACTAACCCCATGGTGTAGTTGTTTTTTTATTAAAAATGACTTGAGTCTATCATACCAAGCTTTTGGGGCTTGTTTAAGACCGTAAAAAGCTTTCTTTAATTTATACATGTTTAGATTTTTCGAAATCGATAAAGCCTAGAGGTTGAGCTACATAAACTTCTTCATTAATAAAACCATTTAGAAAAGCCCTAATTTTGTCAATCTTGCATATCTCTCTTTATTGAAACTTATATATTCATCGTAACAAAAGCTTTAATTCATTGAGATATTTTTTGGTCACAACCACAAAATCATAGACTCGAATTACACGCAATATGATACAATACAAATTGTTTAAATGAGTACATTTTAGGTGCAACTTTGACTAAAGAAAAGGCAAGTAAATTGTCTTAAAAGCCTAATTAATAAATGCGCTAATTATTTAAAAAATCATTAAACTTTATACTTTTTGTTCTTGTGTCATTGAACTTTTTTTTTCATTATGTGTACTGAACTTTCACATTTCGATCATTGTGTGTATTTTTTGACTATTTAGTCATGTAAAATGATCATTTTACCTTTTGAAATTTGAAAAAATAAAGTTAAGATAGTCACAAAATACACACATGATCGAATTTGAAAATTCAGTACATTCAATGAGAAAAAAAATCAGTACATACAAAGACAAAAAATGTCAAATTTGATTTCTTTTTAAGTAATTAGCTCCTAATAAATTCCCATGTGAGACTTGTAATAAGCCGGTTTTTGAATAAAAACATATAACATGTGGTTAGGATCCTTATGATGTGGTTGATACCAACTTTTAGTTATTTTATTAAAATGATAGAAAAATATATTTAATTAAAGCTTTGTATATATGGCGGTTCTATACTATTTGCCTCGCTAGTTAAATATAAAAACAAAAGATACTTGGAATAAAGGGAAAAGTCGAAAGAAAAATACTTTTTTTTGTAAGATTCACTTTTTACTGCCCCACGTTCGTTAACTGTTGTATTCATTTAATAAATATTTACCGGACGTTTGGTTTAAGAGTATGGAAATTCAGAAGTAAGATTCATTGTAAATCAATTTAAAATTATTACACTATGATGTTATGCATTTAACAATATTTTCTTTTATTATTTATAAAGTTTGAGGTGAGTGCAGATAATTTTAGTTTTTATAAAAATTGACGTGACTAAATCGGAGTTATTTATCAAATGAAAAGTAAATTTGATTCTTAACCAAAAATTAAGATAATAAGTTCAAATTATGAGATGACATGTGTTACTTCTTAAAAAAGTTTTAACCACTCAAAATTAAGATAATAAGCTTCAATTATAAAGTGACATATGTTAGTTTTCAACTAAAAATTCATCTTTATTTTCAAATTGAAATATCTTTTTATCTATTTATTTTTTTTATAATCTAATTTCATCATATTTTCTAAAATTTTGTGTTCTTTAATTCAACATCCATTTTGATATATTTTTATGAGTTTTTAGTTTTTATATTTTTAGTGAGTTTATTAAATGCCCCTTTATTTTAATTAACTTTAACTTTTATTTCAATTAGTACAATCTTAATTCATCAAAATCATATACTTTTCAGGGAAGTGTTTGACGGGTAAAAGATTGCGAGGGTATTTTTATATACGGGAATAATAATGTCAAGGGAAAGCTACGGGTAACTCAAACAAACACATATACATTCAAAGTGTTGTGAAATAAATTCACTGAACGGGTAAGCAAACACATATAACTATACTTATCGACACTACTATGCGCAGATATCGGGCTAGTACTAAGAAATGATAGTTAAAAAAGCTGTCACAATTATTGATATCAAAATGAAAAGATATATGAAATTTTGAGTCCGGGTAAACAAAGTGATTTCTAGCCTTAACTATGATTTTTTAGTTTTTGGTAAAAAAAATTGTCCACCAAACTCAGGGCTGGTGGTTAAAAGATAGATATTGGTAGTAGGTGGCTGCTGGCTTCTCCCACCAACCCCAACCCAAAATCCTCACACATACCCGAAGTATATATAAAAACACACATAAATAAATTCAATCTCACACACAAACCTACCTCACTTAGATATTTTTTCCTATCAAATGGCGTCATCTCTCTCCACCAAATCCTTCGTCGGAGGAGCTTTTTCATCTTCTTCCGGTTCTTTACGTCACTCTGACCTCCGTTCTTCCGTCCTTCATTTCTCTAATCGCCGCACCAAAACATTCGGTATAATATATATAATAACTAACTCTCTTATATTTTGAACCCGTCATGATTTATATTTAGATATATTTATATTTTGTTACTCTTGTGAATTGTGATTCATTAGTTTGTTTAAAACGCGCTTATTCAAAACGCTAATGAAGGAAGCGTTTAGCTTTAGGTCATTTCACACTTTATAATTACAGCTACTAGTATATCACCAAACACTTTTGCCAAACATGCTGGGAAGCTAACTTTCTGATCTTATTTTTTCTGTTTTGTGATTGATTAACTTAATTGCCCTTATATGCTGATTACTTGATTGATGTTTGGGTTGCGTTAGTGTGCGATTTGATGGCATCAACATTTAGATTAGATATGTAATTATGATTTTGAATTTTGTGATGGATTAGTTTAGTTGTCATGAGAGTTGACTATCCCTGAATTTTGGAATTAGTGTTCTGTTTGATCGATTTTTATATCCTAATAGGATTCTGTTTATTTATTTATTTAGCGATTTGTTTCTAGATATTTGCTAGCTCTTAAACTGGAGTGAATTGTTGTGTGAAATGTAAAATTTGAAGTGTTATTTATTCATTGATTAAGTCCTTAAGCATTCATTGAATCCTTAATTTTCAATGAATATACCATCATTTATGCTTAAATGTATTCTGTAGTTAGTTTGGATTGGATGGTGTGAGGTTGGGTGTAACTTATTCGTAATCCTTTTAGAGTTTTAGTAAGCATCTTTTCGACGGTGTATTTTGTTTCCTTCTTCTTTGGCTCTTTGCATTTTTTTAAGATTTACGGCTATTTTGAACAAAAAGATATGGTAGATGCTTTGCAAAGTTGATAACTAGTTATTGCTTGTAAAGATTATATGATAATTTAGTTATCAACTACTTTTGTATTTAAAGTGGAGTATATGTTCCGTGAAATGTGAAAGTTGAAGTATTTGTGTTTTAGTGACTATGTTTTAAACAAGTCTAATTATTCTGTGTGTTGCTGCTAAAACTATATATACACTACTAAGTTGTTCTTTCAGCAATAAAACATATATATTTCCACAATCAATTTGATTCACCTAATTGCCTATCGACTGAATGCAATGTAAGTAGACAATCATGCAATACTCAGTTCCTCAGACGTAACAAAAATATGATATGTCATAGATAAGTACCTAAACAATGTTGATGAACTTTTGGAGCATGATAGCGTAAACAAATAAGCAATTTCCTAAGTTTTCCAGTGAGACCATGATGTTTATTACTCATAACAGAAATCCACAACATCATTTCTACACGTAGTAAATCTCTACAGGACATCTATCCATAATTGGTGTAGTTTGTTGGAATAATGTTCTTTTTTTATCAATCAAAGATGATTATTT
The DNA here is from genome assembly GCA_019973895.1 of Chrysanthemum seticuspe. Lineage (NCBI taxonomy): Eukaryota > Viridiplantae > Streptophyta > Magnoliopsida > Asterales > Asteraceae > Chrysanthemum > Chrysanthemum seticuspe. The sequence continues at coordinate 108,505,704 of BPTQ01000004.1, forward strand.
ATGTTTGTGGTTTCTAATTTCTTCTGAGTTGCTGAACTTTCAAATTCAGTTCGAAACAATCTAATCACATTGCGTTTAAACAGAGATAAAGGCAGCTGGAAGTTCATACGGAAACTACTTTCGTGTTACAACATTTGGTGAATCTCATGGTGGAGGAGTTGGTTGTATTATTGATGGATGCCCCCCAAGAATTCCCCTTTCAGAGGCTGATCTACAAGTAGATCTTGACAGAAGGTAAGGTATTATCCTGCTCATCATTCTTCATTTCTTCCACATCATCCATTATTTCACAGGAGGGCATCTGCGTCTTTCCTAGGATGGCAAAAGTGGATATTGTTATCTGATTTTGTGTTGAATCCTGATTATTTTGATTCTAAAATCATCTTTTTAAAATACAGGAGACCAGGTCAGAGCCGAATTACTACACCTAGAAAAGAAACAGACACAGCCACCATATATTCAGGTGTTGCAGAAGGTTAGCTTTTAGTTCTGTTCTTCACTTCATAATCAGGTTTTTCTGTGTTATGTTCGTTTTTAGTGTTGGTGATTAGATCCTTCTTAAGACTCATTTCTGCCACTTTAATGTAGGATATACTACCGGATCTCCAATCATGGTCATGGTACCCAATACAGACCAAAGGGGAAAAGTAAGTACATTCGGACATTATAATTGCTTAACAAGCCAACAATACTTGGAAGTAATATCAAACAACTTTGGATAGTATTGCCTGTTGGCGTTTCATCTATATGCATGTCTGTTGCTCATTCGTGTTTGTAAGGGGTTGCAATATATTAAATCTTTTACTCAACAGGATTACAGTGAAATGTCAATGGCTTATAGACCTTCTCATGCTGATGCGACTTATGACTTCAAGTATGGAACTAGATCAGTGGAGGTACCCGTTTTTCTAACAGTATATGAAATGTGTCAAGTAATTGTCTTTCTCTTGGATAGTTGAATGTTCCAAGCTAAAACTTGTCAATGGATCATAGGGTGGTGGTCGATCATCAGCAAGAGAGACAATTGGGAGAGTTGCAGCTGGCGCCGTTGCTAAGAAACTTCTCAAGGCATATTCAGGAACTGAGGTGTGTTGAGTCACATTTATATATATCGACATGCGGCTACATAATTCTTACATTAAATCATTAATATAGAGCATCCTCTTAATATAAGGCACTATGCTCAAATTTAGGTAGAATAGTTGTTTGTTGTTGCTATATTCGTGACGAATTATAAGTTTATCTCACTAGGACTTATCTTTGGTGTGTTGGATATCTTCATCAGATTCTTGCTTATGTCTCTCAAGCTCACAACGTTGTACTTCCAGAGGACCTAGTGGATCATGACACATTGACGCTTGAGCAAATAGAAAGCAACATATGTAGGTGCCCAAATCCCGAGTATGCTGAGAAGATGATTGCTGCTATTGATGCTGTCCGAGTGAGAGGTGATTCTGTTGGTGGTGTTGTTACATGTATTGTGAGAAACCTCCCACGTGTAAGCACTTATTCTGTTTTACTATGTGTTTATATGTGGCTTTGTGCACCTGCTCATTCATTATTGATGCTTCAAAATCTACATTGCAGGGACTTGGTTCACCAGTTTTTGACAAACTTGAAGCTGAATTGGCTAAGGCAGCTTTATCGTTACCTGCAACCAAGGGCTTCGAATTTGGCAGTGGATTCGCAGGTATTGTAGCCTCACTAGAGGTCTATTAGCATGCATATAAGGTGGCAAGTTTCTACCCATTTATATGTGATGGGCCAATTCTGGTTATGTTTATCTCTAACAGTACAAATGGGTAAAATAAAACAAAAATCAGCTTTTAAAGAAAATAAGAAAATGGGTGCCATAGTGAATTTTAATGCTTAATATCTCCTAAACTATTTTCTTAAGAATTAGATGATAAACAACTGTTCAGGAACTTCCCGAACTGCCTATTATGCCTACCTGTACATGTCCTAATGTTCAAGTGAGACAAACTAGTAGCTACGTGCTACTTGTCTAATAAATGTGTAATTCCGATTTCTTATAAATGATAAAAATGTAGGTACCCTTTTGACTGGTAGTGAACATAATGACGAGTTTTATATGGATCAACAAGGGCGGGTCAGGACAAGAACAAACCGCTCGGGTGGGATACAGGTATATTATCCGTGCTCTAGTCAGCTGTTTGTACGATGGGGGTGGGCTGGGTGGTCAAATTGCAAGTTGAGTATATATCAAGTCACTTCTCACTTCTAATTTTGCTTATTTGCAGGGAGGTATATCTAATGGAGAGATCATAAACATGAGAATAGGCTTCAAGCCGACATCCACAATCAGTGTAAGGCTAATCTGTTCTCTGTGGTTACTGATGCTAATGCCTTTCGATAAACAGCTGCAGTTTTTATCGCAATTTATGTAGCATTCTTTTATGAGCAGCATAGGATTATCCAATATGGAGGGTAGGGTGTCTTGTCAGTTGATACACACTAAAGGGAACATAATTATTAATTACTATAATCGTCTAATACTTAATATGTGACTGCTTAACTTGTCATATGAATTCTGTTTTCAGTATTTTATATTCAATAGCTACTAGGTGTAAAAGAAACCTGTTTTTCCATTTGTCTTCTTCATTTGTATGCACTCTCTAAGGAGAGAGTAGTTGAATACAAACAATAGTGAACTCATTGAAATCATTTTCTAGGAGTAAGGGTTGGGAAAGCCATGAAATAGTCGGAAAATTTCTAACATGTGACTATGTTTAACTTGTCATAAAAAACTATTTCAGATTTTGATTCAGTTATTACTCCCTGTATAAGAAACTTGTTTTTTTTTATTTACTCCCTGTATTAGAAACTTGTTTTTGTCTTTGTCCTTCAATTGTTAATTAATTTGGTTACTTAATAATGTTATAATGTCTTGCAGAGGAAGCAAAACACAGTGACTAGAGATAAAAAAGAAACTGAACTAATCGCACGTGGCAGGCATGATCCTTGTGTTGTCCCTAGAGGTTTGTACCTAAATATACTATTTTCTTGTTTGTCAGTCCTTCAATGAGCTTGGTCGTTGTTTACAGTTTTACAAGTGCATATCCAAAACCTTTGCAAATATCTTTCCAAATAGGCAAATACCATATGTATTAAACTTCGAAGCTAACTAATGGCTTGTGGCCCCAACTGTTACTAGTGTTACCCTTAAACATTAAAAATAATATTCAGCTTCAATGCCACTACTTGTATAAGAAACGCTTGGCAGTATGTTATTGTTTGTCCATGTTCCTTAAATTTGTTATTGTCGTACTACTCTTGTTAAATTATAAGCACGACAAACTTGTTATTTATGAATTGCTCAATCGTATATATGCATGTTCCCACTCTCAATTTATGTTTGGATATCTGGTGATGCAGCGGTGCCCATGGTGGAAGCAGCCGTGGCCATGGTGCTAATTGATCAGTTACTTGCACAATACGCTCAGTGTCAGCTGTTCCCAATCAACCCTGAATTCCAGGAGCCATTGCAGCAGCTTAAACATGAACAAAGTGGCCTAAAATCCTAGTTGCGGTAAATGTTGGAAAGTCGGCCTAAAATCCTTAACGCCCTCAAAGAAAAAGCAAGAGTTAATACCGTTCAGTAAACTTTTTTTTTTGTGTTGTAACAATAGAAATCATTCTTGATCCCTGTCGTTCTGATTGATGCAGAAGTTATTGTAATTTACTATTATATCCTAGTTGCGGTCAATGTTGGACATGGATAGACATTATTTTTGGCTTGTAATAAGAGTGTTATTAATGTAATTTATTTCCGTCAGAAAATTTTGATAATATGAAAATGGCCATTTCATATTTCAGTTTGCTTGGTGGATCATTTAGTATTAACTCGGAACTTGTGAAATAGAATAAATTGTGGTCAATATGGAAATTTTGTGGACATGGATAAGCTCAGTTTTAAATACATTTTGAATTGAAATGATGAAAAAAACCTTTATCGTTCTACCAATAAAATTTTAAGGGTGCATTTAGTGGAGGAAAACCCGCTCATTCATTATAAAAACAGTCTTTAAAATAACATTATGTCGTGTACCATCAAAGTCATCCTTGCATAATAATGAATTCGTTTTTCCCACTTTGCACGACGTTCTAAACCCAAGTCACTTACCAGAATCGGCGAATAACCGAACCCTTGGGACCTTCTTCAACGCAGGATTTTCTTCTTCCCTTTTATTTTTAAATAATATAATCGTTCCGATTCAATACCCTATAAACGATTTCGGGGTGTTTAATTTTCATTAGTGAAAAAAAATTGTAGGCCCAAAATCTTTGTTCTCTCATAATTGACAGATACATTAAAACTACACTCTTCTTTATAAGAGGCTAATTAAGGGTATGTTTGGTTTGTTGCTATTAATCACAATGATTATGAATAGAATGGTAATGGAAGGTATGCTGAAACCACCCACACACATAAGATATGAGGAAACCTTCACATTTGAGTATCCTCAATCCATTGTGGTGGGCCTCATAACCAACCAAACAATATTAATGACTTTCAAAATTATAAATTTATATCCATACACCCCTAATCACTTAGTTTAGTAAACACCTTACTATAAAATAATATAATGCACACATAAGAAACCAAATTTAATCACATGGAGTCATATCATAATCATGTCCATTATGTTATGATTTATTTTAAACACAAGATATTGTTCTTTACTTTTGCAAACCAACTATATATCTTGTTAGCTTAATTTGACATAAACTGTGTGGATAGAAATGCAAAACATTGTTGTTAAAACCTTAACCATGAGGTTTTATTGTTTTTAAGTATATATCCCATTATGAAAGTTGGTGTCAATTATTCATATAACAAAAGATTGTAATACGTACGTCAGTTTATATAATTATGATAACTTTTGTGCAAGACATATGGAGTAGAGTTGAGTCTAATGGAAGAAGAGAAGTGATGACGTATAGTCTGGAGTCGGGTCATGAACCCGACCACAGTCCACTACTTTCAAGCCTGGTACGAACTGGGCCAATATTAATACGTGTTTGGGCTCACGAAAGCCCAAGCCCATATCTATTTACGGAATAGATATCCGATATCTTCTAAAATAAGAAGATAATCATTCCCAACCGACTTAGGCGGGATACGCCGAAGGTTGGGGAACACGGAACCAACAAGGATTCCGTGCGTATATAAAGGGAATCATATCCCTCGTTTAAGGTACGATCTCATAACCCTAAAACTCCTTAAACCCCAAACCGATTACTTACTCTCACGCCGGAGGATAATCGTGGGAGACAATCCCACGATAAGCCTAACGGTGTTTCTTGTCTCTTAGTGCGCAGGTCTCAAGCAGCAATTCTCAATTGGTACGAGAACCGGAGCTCCAAATCAGGAACGTCCAACTTTTGTATCAACAAGTGGCGCCATCCGTGGGACCCTACACTAAGAACCGACATTAGAATGACAAAGCACGGCAATCAGAGATCGCAGTCAGACCTTATGGGGAAGAAGTCGCAGAGTGGACTAACCCCTAAGCAGACCGCTGGAACAACCGGCGTTGCTAAAAACAAGGGATCAGGCCAAGACTTGATCTTTCCTCTGGTGGAACCGCACTCGGGAACAACCCAAGTCACTACAACCACCACGAGTGGAGTAGATCCACTGCGTACCGTCTTTACTACTCCCTTCCAATCGGTGCTAGAAACTGACCTGACAAAGGTACCGGAGGCACCAGGCCGGGATAAGGGTAAAGCAGCAGAAACAAACGCACTCATTCTTGAGGGGGTCGCGTCGGAGTTAACACCAGAAGTTTTCGTATCCCAAAATTACGAAACACTAACTGCCCTCATGCAAGAGGAAGAGAAGAATAGATCTGGTCGGAACTTGAAAGCCCGACTCAATTTCGATTCGGAATACGACACTTCTCCACTGCGCCACCAGAAAGAAAAGCGCAGAGGAAGCGGTCATAAACCCCCAGTATTCAATAGAATCGGGAGGAGAATCGAGGGCGATGAGACATCTCACTCGCAGCACTTGAGTGATAGTGATAGAGAAGAACGGCGTACCAGTGTCTACGCCAGACTGGGTAGCCGAAAAGTACATGACAGACTGGGGCGAAAGCACTCCCCAAGTGAAAGACCTTCAGATCCAGACTACGGGTCAGAATCTGAGGATAGCCGGCGCAAACGCCGTAAGAAGGAAAATTCATCTACTGATAATTCCTCGGACAACGAGGACAGCGACACAGGACATTGGAAGTCTAGAAATAGACGCGATAGCCAAGAGGAAGACATGTCTCTCCCATGGCGCCGTCAGAAAGTGGATGCGTTTACCAGACGCATTAGTGATTTCTCTGAGAACAAGAAGAGACGCATGCCTACAAATGTCAAGACCTATGATGGAACAGGTGATCCGGATGATCACCTAAAAATCTTTGAATCAGCCGCGACCATTGAAAACTGGCCACAACCAGTGTGGTGCCATATGTTTAATTCCACACTGGTGGGAAGCGCGCGGAACTGGTTCAACAAACTCCCACGAAGGAGCGTGAATGGTTTTGAAGAGTTGAGAAAGGCGTTCCGCCTAAATTTTACTCAACGCAAAAAGTGTGCTAAAAATCCTGTCGAACTCGCCAGGGTAAAACAGAACCAGGGAGAATCCACGAGCGCATTCATGGAACGCTTTAAAGATGAATGCATGCAGGTTAAAGCATGCCCTGAAGTGCTAAAGATCTCTGGCTTCATGAATGGGATTAATAATCCAGAACTCATCAAGAGGTTGAATGACAAGATTCCCGAGACTTTTGATGAACTCATGAAGCGCTCTCGGTCTTTTGTCCAAGGAGAAGCCGCCGCGGCAGATAGCAAAAAGAACCATTCGAGTTACCGGTCACAGGAACAACCTGGGAGACAATCCAACGACCGAGGTAATAACCGTAACAGGAGCTATCGCAGCCAGAGGAGCGGCAGAGACAGAGATAATGACAGGTATACTCCCCTGATCAAAACACCAAAGGAAATACTCGCAGCGGAAGGTGCGAACTTCCCAAGACCACCGCAGATGCGTACACCAGAAGATCGGCGCACTGGGAATGGATCTGTGACTACCATGCGCAAAAGGGTCACACCACTAACGAGTGTGTCCAGCTGCGCCAACTCATCGACAGGATGGTCAAGGAGGGCAGACTGGACCACTTAGTTAAAAACATTAAAGAGGGAAGAGATAAGCAAAAGAATGGAAGCAAGAAGGAGACACCCAAGGATAAGGCCGACACAATCTACATGATACAGACGTGGCAACGAACCACTAGACAAAAGGTCAGCCAGGAGTTTGTCCGAAGAAGTGAAATCTCTTTCCCTACTTTAACTGCGGACAACGCAGCAGCAGAGCCCCTCACCATTGAAATTAGCGCGGGTGGTCACGACATACACCGCATGTATATCGATGGTGGGGCATCGGCAAATATCATGTATGAACATTGCTTTAAAAGACTACGACCTGAAATACGTAGTCAGTTAAATCCGGTCAACACAGCACTCACCGGTTTCACAGGTGAAAAGATATGGCCCATGGGGCAACTACGATTACTGGTCAGCGTTGGCAACGCAGAACACTCTACGACAACTTGGATGGATTTCATGGTGATCAAATCCCCCTCGTCATACAATGGCATCATTGGGAGACCAGGGATATCAGCCATGCGCGCGGTGCCATCAACAGCGCACGGGATGCTTAAATTTCCAGTAGAAGGGGGCATTGTCACCCTTTACAATGCCACGGTACCAAACAGAGAATGTAACACGGTTACATGCGAAATGGAACCAATCCCGAAGCAGTGCGCGGCCAAAGTCCCCAACTTGAAGGTCGCAATTCACCCAGAGTACCCAGACCAGGAAATAACCATTGGAGGGTCATTGTCGGACAACGGCAAAGCAGCTGTGTGCGCGCTCCTACAAAAGAACGTGGATATTTTCGCGTGGGAGCCCAAACACATGACTGGAGTACCACGCTCGATCACAGAGCATAAACTTAGAATCCGACAAGGATACTCACCGATACGCCAGAAGAAGCGTGGCCAAGCTCCAGAGAAGGCGCAGGCAATTCTGGCAGAGGTGCAGAAATTGGTAAATGCGGGAATTATGCGTGAAGTCTATTACCACGACTGGCTTTCTAACCCAGTAATGGTCAAAAAAAGCGATGGTAGCTGGCGAATGTGTGTAGACTTCACCGACCTTAATAAAGCATGCCCGCAGGACTGCTACCCATTACCAGAGATAGATTGGAAAATAGAGTCCTTGTGTGGATACCCGTTGAAGTGTTTTCTTGACGCGTACAAGGGATATCACCAGATACAAATGGCTCAAGAGGACGAGGAAAAGACAGCTTTCCACACAAGCCAAGGCGTTTACTGTTACACAAAAATGCCGTTTGGCTTGAAGAATGCGGGTGCCACCTATCAGCGGTTGGTAGACAGTGCCTTTGAAAAACAGGTGGGCCGCAACCTGGAAGTCTATGTGGATGACCTCGTCATAAAAAGCCATACTGAAAAGGAACTTGTGCGCGACATAGAAGAAACATTCAAGACTCTACGAGAGATCAACATGAAGCTAAATCCTAAGAAATGCACCTTCGGCGCTACCGAAGGCATGTTCTTAGGGTACCTGATAGAACCTGATGGCATAAAACCTTGTCCAGAAAAGACAAAGGCGGTAATTGAACTTCCCTCACCACGCACGCTGAAGGAGGTCCAATCCCTCAATGGAAAACTGGCTGGCCTCAACAGGTTCCTGTCTAAATCAGCAGAAAAGTCATTGCCTCTTTTCAAAACACTCAAGAAGTGTATAAAAAAGGGTGACTTTCGGTGGACAACGGAGGCGGAAGAAGCTTTCACCACACTCAAACAGCATCTAGCAACGCTCCCAACACTCGTGGCACCCCGACCAGGGGAAGAGCTGATCATGTATTTATCAGCAACTCATGGGGCAGTCAGCGCAGTGCTACTAACAGATAGGGACTCGGTGCAAACCCCTATCTATTTTGTCAGCAAAGCGCTCAAGAAGGCGGAGATGAACTATAGTGCCATGGAAAAGTTGGTCTTGGCATTAGTGTTTGCCGCCAAGCGACTGCGCCGGTACTTCCAAGCGCACCCGATAGCGGTAATCACAGATCAAGCCATCAAGCAGATCATCTCCAAACCCGATGCGTCAGGACGACTCCAGAAGTGGAGTGTATTGCTAGGCGAACATAATATCTCTTACAGACCACGTACCGCAATAAAAGGACAAGTTCTGGCGGACTTCATCATCGAGAAGCCAGATACTGACGAGGCACCTACACCAAGCGAGAAAGAACTACAAGATCCATGGATTTTGTTTACAGACGGGTCCTCATGCGTGGATGGCTCAGGAGCTGGCCTTATTCTCACAAACCCAGAGGGGATGGAATTCACTTACGCACTGCGTTTTGAATTTACCTCGACAAACAATGAGGCAGAATATGAAGCCCTGATCGCTGGACTACGCATTGCAGCTCGAATGGGTGTACGTAACTTGGAAGCAAATGTGGACTCCCGGCTAGTGGCCAACCATGTGTTGGGTGAATACGTGGCCAAAGAAGAAAATATGATTCAGTATCTTGAGAAGACTAAGACACTGATCAAAGGCTTTGACAGATTTACTATCAAGCAAGTCCCTAGAGGAGAAAATCGCAAAGCAGATGCACTGAGCAAGATCGCCTCGACAAGCTTCGCACACTTATCAAAGCAAGTGCTGGTGGAAACACTGAAAAGCAAGTCAATATCGGAGATGGAAGTCTCCGCAGTCATAGAGGAGGATGGTCCTACATGGATGACACCGATTGCAGAATTCTTAAGCAAAGGTACATTACCCCAAGAACAGACAGAAGCTCGCAGAATACGGCGCACAGCGCAGAGATTCGAATTGCGCGACAACATACTGTATCGACGTTCTTTCCTCCAACCATGGCTTCGATGCGTCGGCCCCTTACAAGCAAATTATGTGCTGCGAGAAATCCATGAAGGTTCATGTAGCATGCACGCAGGACCACAGTCCGTTGTAGCACGCGCCATGCGATCGGGATACTACTGGCCAACCATGCATAAAGATGCGCGGGATTTGATAAGGAAGTGCAATGATTGCCAAGTCCACAGACCCGTACCGCGCCAACCACAGCATGAGTTAACGCCAATCACGGCGCCGTGGCCATTCTACAAATGGGGCATTGATATCGCAGGTCCTTTTCCAATAGCAGCAGGCGGTCTCAAGTTTCTCATAGTAGCTATAGACTACTTCACCAAGTGGATCGAGGCAAAAGCAGTAGCGACAATCACCGGCAATCAGGTAAAACGCTTTGTCTGGGACAACATTGTATGCCGCTTCGGATTACCTGGTGAAATCATCTCGGACAACGGGAAACAATTCTGCGACAACCCCTTCAAAGATTGGTGCGAAAAGTTAAACATCACCCAACACTTTGCGTCGGTTACGCACCCACAAACCAATGGTTTAGTCGAGCGCGCAAATCGAAGCCTGGGTGAAGGAATCAAAGCACGCTTGGACAAGCACAAAGGAAGGTGGGTCGAAGAACTTTCACATGTACTATGGGCGCACCGCACCTCAGTTAAAACTAGCACAGGGGATACCCCCTTTTCTCTAGTATACGGGACATAAGCCGTTATACCAACTGAGATCGGCATGCCAACTATCCGCACTGCGGAGATCAATGTGACTACAAACGACGACGAAAGACGTGTCGACTTGGACCTACTGGACGAAAGACGCGAACGCGCGGCCATACGGGAGGCAATGTCGAAGTCAAAAATGAAAGGATACTATGATGCCAAGGTACGCAGTGTTTCATTCAGACCAGGCGACTTTGTCTACCGCGCCAATGAGGCAAGCCACGCTGAAGATACAGGTAAGCTCGGACCAAAGTGGGAAGGACCTTATGAGGTTACTGAAGCAACGGGCACAGGCGCGTACCGGCTAATAGGTTTGGATGGTCGTGACCTACCGCGCACATGGAATATCAGCAACCTCAAGAGGTGCTACCTATAAGAATAGCTACGGCACAGCGCGCAGACGCTCCGCACTTTCAGTGCTCAATAAACATTCATGTACTCAGTTTTTATTTTTCATATTTACTGTTTTCTTTGTTATTTCTTGATAAACTTGCAAGTATTAATAAGAACGTCGTGGTTTCTAGCTAACTCCGCGACACATTTTAAGTTGTTATCTCCATATACTGTATGCCTTAACAATTTTTTATTTTTCTTGCCCACGATGGCGTGCATGCACTATGAATAAACCCACGATGGTAAAAGGATAAGTTGACCTACTAACTAACTTGTTGAGTAAGAGGGTTGCAAACCCATCAACACCGGATCACGCATCCTTGTTAAACACCTTGTTCTCAAGACGTTGGAATAAGATATGTGCGCACCCCACGACGGGTGCGCAGCAATGCACACGTGCATGTTTAACAAACTTTGGAGCCAAGACACTTGCTTCCTTAATACGATATTTACAGTACGCTGTGAATCATAACATACATGATTATGATTAAATACTTAGAATTATTTCCCAAGTATACTATAATTTTCATACACGACTATGAATTTCCTACATTTGCAGTGGCTTACACGTTTGTTTCTTCGGCAACACATACATTTTCCATACAAAGACAAACAGATAGGCTTACATTACATTTTTAGTTATATCCACAGCGACAAAACGACCTTTATTTATAACTACGAGTTATTACAAAAGATAGCAAACATATCCGCTACAAGCTATTACAACGCCTAAGTGACGAAGTGCCAACATGACTTGTCGCATCTTTAACTTCGCTGATACTCTTCAACACATCTGCACCTTGATGCGACACGGTAGCCACACTGACTGGCACTCCATCAGACCTCGGCAAGTGGGCTGCACCAACCCCACACAAAATAGCTTTACCCGCAATACCTTTTTTCTTAGCAAGACGGGTTGCATGCGCTTCCAGGACTTCCTTTAAAGGTACCTCCTTCTCCAACGCAAATGGATCCTGGCTATCCCTAGGACGCGCAAAGACAGGTACTTAGAGCTGTGACTCATGAGGCTTCAGATAATAGTCCGGCTGTGCTTCGACATCCTCAGTACGATGACGCGCCAAGGTTAACCCCGTCATAATCACATTTATGGGATAATCTTGATCGCGCTCAAGATCCGAAATCATTGGTAGCTCCAAGTCTTTCATTTTTTGCATAGCAGCGACCAAGTGATCATATGACTCAGCATCATACTCAGGTACCTTATCCAGCGGCGCCTCCAACAGTTTTGCCTCGTGAAGCTTTTCAATTGCTTCTGACTTACCGCGCTCCAGAGCACACTGCACTACCTCCCCGAAAGCATTCACCACCTCTGGCGATTCCAGGGTGCTAAGGGCAGCTAGACGAATACCGTGGCCTATGAGCCACCTGCGCTCCGCTATGGTGGACATGAGCTGAGGATACAACTCCTCGTCGTACTCGATGCTCATCTTGCGCAGTTTAGCCTCCTGCACCTCCAATGACCAGCTCACAGTGGCCCCAAGCTCCCCCAAATGTGCAAACAAACTTTCCTTGCCCTGCTCTAGATGTTTAAGGGCCCAGCGGCACACAGACTTGTACCGGGCAGCCTCAGCACGATCCTGACTTATTTGACACATTAGTGCCATCTTGTCCTCGGCCTGTTTTTGCGCATATGCGCTGAGATCACTAGCCTCTGCACGAGCGCTATCCAGTTGCGCTTGGGTGCTTGCCAGCTGCGCCTCCAACAGAGCTATTGTTTGGTCCTTCTTTGAACTTTGGTCCTCCCCACCAGATACTCGATCTTTCAGCTTCACAATTAACGAAGCCTGATGAGCGGAGACTTGAACCAATTCTTCAACTAATTGATCCAGGGGCGCATCTGCATCAGCTTGGTTTTCATTATCCTGGCTCTGCGGCTCAGAATGCGCTGACTGTATTGGACTCGCCTTGGGAGGTGACTCTATAACCTGCTCCACCCTGCGAATGATCACCAGTGCAATGTTAGCAACACAACGAACACATTCACTAACTACAGAAAATTATACATGTATGGCTTTACTTACTTTGGCTCCGCGTCATCCGCAGACGGATGCGACGACGCTTCATCAGTGGAGGACAACTCCACGGTCTGGACCACAGGGCGTTTTTTCCTTGAAGGGCCCGTGCCATCATCCCTTCGGGTCCTTTTGCGACTAAGCGCAGCTTCTTCTTCTTCTTCCTCTTCAGGATGAGCCACAGCTGCGGGGGATGACTGCGCTACCAGCGAAGTTATTTCAGGATTGGGACGGCTCTGCAGAGGCGTTGCCTCCACTGCAACTGAAGAACTGGTCCCTGTATCCCCAGCATTCAACTCTATGACACGCCCTGCAGTCGCAGCTAATATAGGCTCCTCATCATCCCTCAAAGGTCGTACTCCTGTCCTTACTGCCACGGGCTTCGCTAACTGCACGACGGTGAATAGATCCATTTCTGCGCAAGACAAGACATATATGCACACAGTTATATAATGCGCAACATAGACAGAAGGTTGTTCTTACATTATTTACACACAGAAGTACGGAGGAATAAGTACCCACCCTGGCCATTGGCGTCTAAAAAGATAGGGATCTCATCTTCGGGGCCAAAATAATTACGGCTGATTCCCATGTGCACCAAAAATCCCTCAGGATACGCACTAATGGGGATGCGGTTAGCATTTATCAGTTCCGCATCCTCGACGTTGTAAGACCCAGGAAATGGGCACTCATCCCTCTGTAGCGTTCCCCGGGTATAAAACTCAAAATCCCAGGGAAAACATGTATCATCTACCCAGAAGAAATACTCCCTCCAATTCCTAAGTGCATCTAATTTATCCATATAACATTGCAGTCTACCAGCGCGCTTTGAAAAAGACACCCACCCATGCGCCCACGTGGTGTGATAAAAGGCGCGGAATAGGTGGATGGTGGGGTTAATCCCCAGCAAACGGCAATTTACTTCAAAATTAGTAATTTTAGCCGCGCCGATACAGTGTAACTGCGATATGTGTAGCGTATAATAGTTTAACACATCGCACAGAAAGCGTGATAGGGGCACACGTTGATTCGCAAATTCAAATAACCGTGTATATACACCCACTTTCCCTTCGGGGAAATCCACAATCGTGGCGCGCGCATCCGGTACTACTGGATGCACGTCCCGAGGTATAAAGTAATCTGAGGTAAATTCCATCAGATCAACCACGGTGAGGTCGGAGGTTAAGTCAGACAACTGTTTCACCATTGTGTTATTATTTTTTGATAAAGCGCACGCGCGGTTACCTTTGTGGTTGGTTAATTTCTGGATTACAACTCTTAGTATGCTTTAGCAATGGTGGATGGAGCTTTTTACTATGAAGTATCCGGTGAAAATGAAACACCAAGTTATATAGTTTTTATCTTCCACACGATTGGTGACACGTGGATCCCACTACTCCTCTTTGTGTGGTTCAGATTGCTTGATGGGACGCGGGACAGTAACTTTCCCCCGATTAACGAGGCATTGATTATTCACTTGGATGTCTCGATACATTGCACCTACGGGTAGGTGTATGGTTTCTTTCATACGTTTCGTAAGATTTTTATTTTATGATTACGGTCATTAGTCTAGCACCCGCAGTTACGCACTGCGCATACTATACTGGGGGGACATGATGACGTATAGTCTGGAGTCGGGTCATGAACCCGACCACAGTCCACTACTTTCAAGCCTGGTACGAACTGGGCCAATATTAATACGTGTTTGGGCTCACGAAAGCCCAAGCCCATATCTATTTACGGAATAGATATCCGATATCTTCTAAAATAAGAAGATAATCATTCCCAACCGACTTAGGCGGGATACGCCGAAGGTTGGGGAACACGGAACCAACAAGGATTCCGTGCGTATATAAAGGGAATCATATCCCTCGTTTAAGGTACGATCTCATAACCCTAAAACTCCTTAAACCCCAAACCGATTACTTACTCTCACGCCGGAGGATAATCGTGGGAGACAATCCCACGATAAGCCTAACGGTGTTTCTTGTCTCTTAGTGCGCAGGTCTCAAGCAGCAATTCTCAATTGATACGAGAACCGGAGCTCCAAATCAGGAACGTCCAACTTTTGTATCAACAAGAAGAAACATAACAAATTGATCCAAATTTCTTTTTGCAAACCATCTTAAAACCGGTTTGTGCATACAGCTTCTTTGTTCTTGTTTTATTTTATTGACAAAAAGGTGATTTAGTTAGCAGCGTTGGTTTCGTGAAAATAACAATATGCTAGTACAATTTAATACCTTAATATAAGCCTACAAACTTAAGGTCGTCAGTATACCGTACCCATTACCCAAACACTAAATTGAGCTTGAGATGTTCTTCGTTTGTGAATATTTTAGTTGAGCATAGCGAATTGAATACAATACATTGATTTGCACTTTATAATTGTCAACCAGAAGAGTAACTAATCACTAATTATTGATGGATACATAAACAATGGTATTGCTTAAGAATGCAAATGAAGCTAGACTCGGTTAATCCTAGGACGTGAAACTTGATGTCATCCCATAAAGAACTGTGTTTTAACGAGCTGCGCACGAAATATCTAGACGATAATCCAAACTTAACTTTAGGTTAAGTAAAATAAACTATCACTCATACCGCCTACTCTGTTCTGAAGTTTTTGAAAAAAAAAAAAAAATAAATAAATAAATTAAAAATGAGCGAAAAAGAAAAGAAGATGACCATTTATTATATATAAAAAAGTTATGTTTTATATTAGGTCATTTAAGTATTACATTTATTAAAAGCTTCTAAAAATAACTTCTCTCCAAATCATCCCACTTTTGGAAAGAAAGTTTTGGAGAGAAGTTTAGCGAAATTTTCTCTCCTCTTCTCTTCTCACTTGAAAAAAAGCCTTTGGAACATGAATTCATTTTGTTTTCTTCCCACTTATTTTCTCTTCTTTTAAAAATAAAACTATAGAACGCAGCAAAGTCGGAAAAGAAGGGGGAATAATAATAATAATAATAATAATAATAATAATAGGATTAGCTTTGCTATAACTATTCATATCTTCACGTGCTGCTATTCATATCTTTAGTAGGATTAGCTTTGCTATAGCTAGAGGAGTGGGGGCTCAGCTAGTATCGCGACTCCCCACTAATTTCTTGTAAATCCTTTGAATTTGGGGGGTTTGGTGTATACGCTGCTGGCGATGTTTTAAACTATGCCTTCCTTGCTTCTAGACTCCAATCGGCCAGCCTACAGACTGAACTTCTTCGGCAATCTGGTGTTGGTGTTACTGGATCTTCCTTTGTTGATGCCCTGCATGCTTTTAACGAGAAAATGGAGACCGACCTTTTGGGTAGCTCTTGTGAGATTGCTGCCCCCAAACTCATGAAGAAATTGGCAGATTTATATTTCACACGTGTCACAAAAGAGGCTGAATCCACCTTCTGCTTATCTGCTAGACAGATGGCCCTATGGAGATCGCAAATGGAAGACCATACTTCAGACTGGCTCAGAGTAGTCCCGATAGTTGGGCTGGGGCAGACTATGAATGCTAAAACCTACCGGTGTGTTTTATGCTATCGCCTAGGTGTTCCTCTTTTCTCCACTCAGATGCTGTGCTCTGCTTGTTCCAAGGTTTTTACGGGTGATATTTATAGGGATCATGCTGTATCATGCGCATGTATTATTGGTATTAAACATCGACATAATATGATGTGTGATACTCTCGCTGATATCTGCTCCCGGGTAGGGGTTTCGGCTCGTAAAGAAATTGATATCGGGCTCTGCGGAGAGAGGGACAAACACCTACGCCCAGCCGACTTGTTACTTTACTCGTGGGAGAGAGGCCTTGATGTGTGTGTTGATCTTACTGGGTCATCGCTCTTAACGCAAACTGGTATGACTGACTTTGTGGCAGGGCGTGCCGTGATTGAAGCTGCACAGCGCAAACGTGTCAAGTACGAAACCAAATGCGCTGATATTGGATATGGGTTCATCCCCTTCTCTTTCTCTTCTTTTGGTGAACTCGAGAAGGAGGCGGTGACCTTGCTCAAGCGTATCCGAAAGTTCTCGTTCACTCAAGATATTGGAGTGCGTGGTGCTAACTATATTTTTAGTAGAATTTGTTTTGCTATTGCTAGAGGAGTGTGGGCTCAGTTAGTTTCTCGGCTCCCGACTAATTTCTTATAATTCCCTTTGATTTTTTAATGAAGTGATGTTTTATTAAAAGAAAAAAATAATAAAATAATAATAATAATAATAATAATAATAATAATAATAATAATAATAATAATAATAATAATAATAATAATAATAATAATAATAATAATATGTGTCCAAATGTGAAGAAAACGGTTACAAGTTCATTTCATTTACTTTTTCTACATTCGGGAAGCTTGACGCGGAAGCCTTGGATACACTTTCACGTATCAAGACCGTTGTTGTTAGCCACTCGAATAATGTCAAGAGTTGTGCTTTTATTTTTCATAAACTAAGTTTTTGTATACAGAAAGGAGTGGGAGCCTAACTCGTATCTTGGCGTCCCACCAATTTCTTGTAAAATCCCTCTGGTTTTCAAATTAAGTGATGTTTTTATAAAAATAATAAAATAATAATGATGATAATAATAATAATAAAAATAAATAAATAAATAAAATAAAAAATAAAAATAATAATGGTCGTGCGGTGGTCGAAGCAACGCAACGTAAACGTGTCAAGTACGAGGCTAAATGTGCAAACATATGATATAGGTTTTTCTTCTTTTCATTCTCTTCTTTTAATAAAGCGCATCCGAAGTTTCTCGTTGACTCAGGAGATTGGTGCACGTGCTGCTCAACACATTTTTAGTATGATTAACTTTGCTATAGTTAGAGGAGTGGGAGCCCAATTAGTTTCTCGGCTCTCCACTAATTTTTTGTAAATCCTATGATTTTCTAATGAATTGATGTTTTTATAAATAATAATAATAATAATAATAATAATAATAATAATAATAATAATAATAATAATAATAATAATGATTGATAATAATAACAATAAAAGGCTTGAAATTACAAAACAGTTTGTGTTATTGAAAGACGAATAATACTTGTGAACTAAGGATCACTTCTGTGAGTTCTGTCCAAGTCCGATGGAAAAGTAGCTTTTGGTATTACAATTGTTAGGTTTTGTAACTGTTGGTACCGGTATTTTGGGTATAAACTGCATATGTTATTAAGATCAGAACAAGTTTTACACGAAATCTATTTGACAATTAATAATATTATTCGCATTTTTTAATATATATAATTTTATTAGAAATAAATCAAAGTATTATAAAGGATAGTTGCGTAACACTATACTAATTGAATGACAAATTAAACTCTCGTAGAAATGAATGGAATCTTGCTAACTTAATTTATGATTCATGGAGAAGATGATACATTTGTAATATCTAACCTTTTTTTTTTTTTTTTTTTTTTTTTTAACCTTCATTTATAATTTTTTGGCCGACTAACGATCGCTCTTGACAAAGATATATATAATATAAGAAATTAAAGTCATATATTGTAGTGGGTTAGTGTGAAGCAATTGGTGAAATAGTATATTTTTCATTTAATAATTTCATATGTAGCTTCATTTTTTAATATATTTTAGTTAATAGTTAATTTTTTACTTGTTTGACTTTTATGCAACGTGTTTTTCTTTTGCTCTTGTGAAGTTCCCGCCCAGTTATTTATGTCTTGACTACGAGAATATATATTTAGTCACTGATAACTTTTCGGATCTTATTGACTTGAATGTTGTTTTTTAGCTCAGTTACTTTACTTGTTGAGACCGTATTCGAGGTAAAATGTTTTTTCATATATTTTTTAATGTCTTTGAAGCTAGTTGTTGAGTGGGCTTTATACAAGCCTCTCTAATTTCATATTAGTGATTGGCATACCTAATTGGTATGCTTAATTTTGTGCCTAACAAGGATCTTGATACATGTGGCAAAATCAATGGTATATGTGAGAATAAAGAGAGAGTGAAATCCATGTGTTCAACAATGAATGAAGTAGGCATATAATTAGTTATTTGAAGTAGTCATCCCAATCATTTTCCTAAAAAATAAACTCAACTTAGGCTATTGGATATTTAAATATTATCTAAGATAATTAGGTAAACTTTTGGCTCAACGGTGAACTACAAACCGATATATATATATATATATATATATATATATATATATATATATATATATATATATATATATATATATATATATATATATATATATATATATATATATATAAAAGATAAAGATCAAATAAAAAGACAAATATCCGTAAAAATATAAAAAGATTCTTTTTTCAAAAAAAGTTCTCGAAAAATTTTCAAAAAATTCCACAAGATCGGGTATGATGGTGCATGAAAAAGTTGTGAAAAACTTTTTTCTAAAAGTGGATATTTTTACCGAAAAAAAATTATGAAAAAATACGTTTGCGCATTAAATCGTTTTTTTGTGCATCAAAAATTGGTTTTTGCACCGAACTTCTTTTGACTTTTTTCATCAAAATAACATTACGCATATAACTAAAACAAGTTGAAAATTTTGTGCATCAAATTTTTTTTGCGCATCAAAATTCGTTTTTTGTGCATTAAAAAAAACATATCAAAACTCAAAATTATAAAAAAAAAAATGTTTTCACAAAAGTTTTATGCACCATATACCCGATCTTGTGGAATTTTTTTGGAATTTTTGGAGAATTTTTTTAAAAAAACAAATTTTTTTATTCTTTTTACGGATATTTGTTTTTTTTTTTTTTTTTTTTTAATGAGATACATGTTTGTTTTAAAGCACGTGCATGTATGTTTTTTAAATGAGGTGCATCTATGTTTTTTAGTGAAGTACATGTATGTTTTTTGCTAGCATTATTATTATTTTTGTTTAGTTTGAAGCATAAATTAAAAAACATAAACCATTATAAAAGAAAAAACAAGATTCATATACTTAAATGTTACATTTCATTTAATTACAAGTACAAAAAACACATATGCAATAATCGTATATCTTCAAAAGTCGCAAATTATCTTCATGTATATTTGTATTAATCCACTCCATAGTCTTTAATAATATCATCATCTTCATCAATCTGAAACAAGCATGCACAAAAACAATTAAACCACAAATAAATACGAAATGAAAATTAATCATAACAACTATCAAACACATATGCACAATTTAGAACATATATGTACAACTATTTCTTTGAACATATGCACCATTCCCTAAAACATGTATGCACCATTCCTTAAAACACGTATGCACGATTCCTTAAAACATGTATGCACAGTTCCTTAGAACACGTATGCACCAATTCATTAACATGTATGCACCGTTCCTTAGAACACGTATGCACCAATTCATATACACTAGTTTGATAGATCTCCACGGCTGTATATTTGCAAACTGTAAAAAACACTTGGAAACACTTATAACATATACACATCACAACAATTCAAACAAAAACAAACAATTTTTAATACTGAACAAATTAAAAGGCATGACCCACGTTAAAAACATATTTTACATATCTTGCATACTCATTCCATCCAAATAAAGAAGCTATAACATTAAATTTGTTATTTTTTAGATTCGAAACAAAGAACCTGCACCACATATGCAAAATTAATAATATTTTATAGCAACCGGAATTAGTGAAAAAGTTTGTAACAATACCACCTTAAAAATGTGAGGTAATAAACACAAATAAACAGGAGACAAATCTTTTTATGTATGCAAAACATATATAATCAAAACACAAAACATATATGTTTTATAATTCAAACACAAAACATATATGTTTTATATGTAAACATATATGTTTTTATGCGTAAACATATATGTTTTAAACGTAAACATCTATGTTTTTTACAAATACAAATTAAAAAAAAATCTACAATTACAATGTAGCTGAAGGTTTACAAAACACAGGAGAAGGATTTCGATCATGCCTCTAGGAAAAGTGTTAAACAATATTAGTTATATCCTCTTGGGACAGGAATGTATCAAAGTTATATATTCAAATGCATTCACCAATTTTGAAGATGGAAAATCCAATTAGTGGTCAAGGATATCAGCTGGTAAACTTACAGTGGGACGAAACCTCTTCCCTTCAGCACCCATCTTGAAGTAATATCCAGCTGCTGAGGCAAGCATCGGCACCTTCAAGACCACGAATATGAAGTTGGTTGCTTACAAAATTAAATAGTATCCGGAATGAGATTATTTACATTCACATTTGACGACAAGTAGTTACTACGACAGACTTACCTCATAAACAACCATTGCTCGCAAGCTATTAGAAACAAGTGATATTTCATCCGCAAGCAGAGAAAATGGGTCCACTTGATCCTGGATAATAGAAAGGAAACACAAAATAAGGAACAAGACTTCATGTACATTGCTAATAAAATTTGCTCAAAGGACTTGTAACTGCAAAAGTCCCTTATCTTATATTCTTAGGGATGACTTCAGATATATACCTGAAGGCCCGATGCAACGGGATTGATGTCACACTGGTCATCAGATTGACCCAACTTCAGTTTTGTTACCTTAGAGTTAACTTTCTCAGCTAGCGCATCTGTAACTGATTCCATCACGAGTACAACCTTAGATTTAATACCTTTAAAAAATAATTGTCAAAATGATTCGAAGGCAGGTACCATTATGCATGAAGTAACAAGAACCGCTCCTTTCGTGGTGGTAACACTAATATCAACAAGTTCAATCCCAAACATGCTCAGTGCCTCAATCAGTTTTGTAAAGCCTCCTAGTTTCTTCTCGAAAACAATCTTCACCCATAGCTTATTCTCATAAATATGAGTAACCACTACTTCTGACTATATAAAGAAAATACCAACTTTTGTAATTCATAACAAAAAGAAAATATACATGCTTCACTAGTTGTGTTTTTTCAATATACCATTGTTGATTATTATAGTGCAACCTATGAGTAATGGTTTTTATATATATAGGAACTAACCTCGATGCCCCATTTCTTCATTTTCTCCTCGGGACGAATTTGGATAATCTCAAAAGATTGCTCATTATTAGCCATTTCCTCGTCCATTGCATAAATTTCTCGAGTAAGATCATCAACATAAATCTTGAACTAAAAACATGGAATGATGGGTGAAAAATTAAAAACGAATATACAATTTGAGGATGCTGAATAAGAAATCCACATAAATTATAAGCCATTCACCTTATTAATTACATATGTTGTTGGGCTAATTCGAATCAACAATTAAGGATGTAACAGATCTACTTTGGGGCGGCGGTTGTTACGATTTAGGGGAGGCGGTTTTAGGTTTTGAGAGGTGAGAGGTGAGAGGAGATGAGATAAACCGGTTCCTCCCAATTTTTTAGGAAAGAATTAAATTCTCATTTTGCCCTTACTTTATATTTTTCTATTAAATTAATTTACATCTATTTTCAAAAATGCCATTATGCATTCACATGATGTGTACCTTATGTATAACTAGGAGTAAAAAAGGGGTTCTCGCAGTTCTCGCACTTAACAGGGTTCTCAAAAGAAAGTTACACTATATATATATATATATATATATATATATATATATATATATATATATATATATATATATATATATATTGACCTCATGTGGGCATGTGGCGTCTCAAGTTTCATAAGATTTACTTACAAATCATATTTAGACTACTTAATGAGAGTTTCACTGGTCTCAATGTTAAACAACGTATATTTTCTCAATTAAACTATTTCTTCTTTTTTCAAAAAATTAAAAATTAAAAATTCCGTCTCAATGATTGTCCATCTTTTTTTTAACATGTTTAAAAATTATTATCTACTACTAAAACTAATACTGCGTAGTTGGATTTGTTTAAGTTTAGTATATTATCTTTAATCATAATTGATATTAACAAAATAAAAAAAACACATTAATTAATTGTCAAACGGTTAAACTATTTTTTATTTGGTTTTTAGAAACACTAAAATAGTAACTAATGCATTTTTTTTAAGGCGTAGGTTATACAAACTTTCTTTTTTCTACAAATGGCACCCCCCCCTCCTCCTCTTTTTTTACGATTTTTTTTTCATCTTTTTTATTTTATTTTTTTTCATTTTGATAATTTTGTTTATATCAAAAAACTATAAACCTAAAAGTATGGAATATAAATTATAAAGTTTAATAAGTCAATCGCTTAAAGCTGTCAGAAATACAGAGCAGAAACTGACAAAAAACTGTGTTGTACTGACAAACAGAAGGGACAAAAGGAATAAAAGTACAAAACCCTCCTGATTTAACATCCTAAGAGCACTCCCATTCATAACACCCCCCCCCCCCCCACGTTACCAGGCGTTTGCCTGCGTTACCCGGCGTCGCCCTCTACACACCCAGCGTTATTCCCACGTTAAAAGGCATGCGTTACCCCTTTAACGGGCATTAAAGGGTTGAGTTTAAAAAAATAAAAATAAAATAAAGACTAAAATACACGGTTGGTCACTAAACTTGGCAAAACTCTTCGCGTTGGGACAAACCTAGGCCTTTTCATCGTCGGGGGTCCAAAACATGGCCTTTTATACTCGTTACAGGTCCTTTGACAAAGTCAATGTCTGATTTTTGTTTTGTAGTCGAGGGTATTTTAGTCCATACACATTTATATTTTGATAACACATTTATATTTTAGCCCTTCATCTTTCATCCTCGTCATCATCTCCCCAAATCATTCATCTCCCAAATCATCATCTCCCCAACATTCATCATTCATCACCCCAAATCATCATCTCCCCAAGTGGATGAAATGTTCACAAACCTCAAGTGTACCGTGTGATCACAAGCTGTAGAAAGACCTACAATGAGTGACAAGCTTCACAAATTTTCTGTGATTGAAGAGTATACATGTGTGTGTTTCTAGATGGTCTACAGATGAATGTTGTGACCTGAGATCATGATGGGACATAACATGATCCAAAATCTATCTAGTCAAAAGACCAGCATATGTTAATAACGCTAATGTAGTTGTTTCGCTTGGATAAGTAATTGGCTGAAAATAAGTTATGAATCCAACAAACATGAAACATAGTTCATAAAGAATTGGAATAGCACAGGAGGGACTATGGACTGCCAAGTGCAGGATGTTCATAAAATTGAGTATAAAATCGCCAATTGAAAATTGTGACCCTTAACAGGGTGTTACTGCCACAATGACATGTATAGGAAGGTAGCAACTTAGATACAAAAACCACATTCTTAAATTGTTGTTGTTTCTAACCTGGACCCAGAATATACACAACCGAAAACGGCTAAAATCATTACATGTACCCAGAAAAGAAAAAAAATAGGATCATACAAGGCATAAAAAATGGCTGGCTGCCAAATCTATATGACAAAAAAATTACTATATAATTGTATATTATAATGGATTCCGGCTTATTTAGCATGAAAATTTTTGAAAATATTGTTTTTGCTTTTATTTTCTTGGCCAAGGGTGTATTATTCATTGTCCATATGAGAACGTCAAATGGCCAACAAAAGAATGAATATGAGTAAGTTAAATCTTTACATTCCTGGCAATTCACAACCTTATTCCTCGGCTTTCATGTAATGATATGCCCTCCTCAACCTCTGCAAGAAGCAACACTTAGTTAGATGAAATTGCTGGAGTTTAAAAACAAAACCATAATTGGATACATGTAATTTGACTGATGTTGAGTAACCATTATGGACGGCACTTAATATATGATTAAATTGAATCTTGTACTACTTCTATGTGTCGTATAGCATATGCAGGCAACAAATCGACAATAAATGTAAAGATATTAGTCAAGTTACAAAATTTATAGTGTCGAATGATGAGGTGCTTGAGACATGGCAATGGTGGCAAACTGGAATATGTCACTTTTAAGAATTTTTAGTATACAAAATTTTAAGATGGACTTTTCTTTCCGAAGGATTTAATTTCCAAACATGTTAAAAAAAACTTAAAGCATAGTGGCAAACTGGAAGTGAAACAGATAACGTTTTACTTGACAATCATTGTTTTTGCACTTGTAAAACTTGAGAATGTCACTGGAGTACTCTTAACATATTGGTTATACGTTGTGAACATTTCATCCACTTGGAGAGATGATGATTTGGGGAGATGAATGATGAATGTTGGGGAGATGATGATTTGGGGAGATGATGACGAGGATGAAAGATGAAGGGCTAAAATATAAATGTGTTATCAAAATATAAATGTGTATGGACTAAAATACCCTCGACTATAAAACAAAAATCAGACATTGACTTTGTCAAAGGACCTGTAACGAGTAAGAAACTTGAAATAGGGACCCCCGACGATGAAAAGGCCCAGGTTTGTCCCAACGCGAAGCGTTTTGCCAAGTTTAGGGACCAACCGTGTATTTTAGTCTAAAATAAAGTATCATTTCACCCCCTATACCATTTCAAATAAATTTTCACTTATACCCCCTCAACCTATTCAAATTCAAATTTTAATTATACTAGTTAATTCTGGGCGGGATAAATTTAAATTCAAATTTGAAATTTAAAAATCAAATATGAGCGGGATTTATTCAAATTCAAAATCAACTCTGCCTATATATACAACTTTACCAGAGTTGTTTAGAACACACAACACACACAACTCACACACATAAAAATTTCTCGCAAAGATTTTTCTCAGCAATTCCCAAGTCCACAACAATTGCCGGAAACTAGCTTTCCAACTCCAACTCAGTTGCCGGAAACCAGCTTTCCAACTCCAGAAGAATTTGAATTTTACTCAACACCACCTAAAGATGTCTTTTCGGTTTTCCAACCGGAAAATGTATTTTTAAACTCTCCACCTGTTAACAATCTAATTGTTAACACTCCACCTGTGAACAATCCAATTGTTAACACTCCAACTGTTAACAATCAATGTGACAACTCGCAATTTCAGGTCATTTCTCAAGTTTCACTATTTCATCATTTATCGTAAACTAGGTTTACGAGTATCAAATTCGCGTAACCTTAATGGTTTAGTTGCGAATTCATGAACGACCATCAAAGACATTTCATATAGACTAGGTTTAGTCTACATATCATTAGCATCATTATCATCATATTAGTTCATGCATGGTTTTGCATTTTTCATTAAACGTATAATTTTTATTAAATAAACGCTATCGCGTAATTAATTATTTTGAACATTTGATCCGATATTTCCAAAAATTATCCCGATATATTTTTATATTCATATTAAGATTATAAAAATAATATTATGAGTTTATCCAGTGTTTTAAATTTATTTGATATATAAATTGTTATATTTATATAATTACGACGGTTTTTGTAAATTCAACACGATAATTATTATTTCACTCAAATTTTGCAAGAATTGTATTTTTATAATTTTTATGACTTCAATATATGTTATTTTGATCCGTTAAAATTTATTTTTAGCTAACGATACCCTAAATGCTTAAATATGTACACAAGTTACCAATTATCCTTAAATAACTACACATTTACAACTATACTTATACACTTAATTAAACAAAATGCACCAATTCTTCTTTTGTCTTACCTTTGTCGACACAACAAGGATGACACACCTCTTTTGAACACTAAATATCTCATGTATTCAATGATACTTACTATGTTATTATATTATAATACAAAACACATACATAGCATAAGATGATGGTGTAAAAAAAGAAAAAAAAACATACTCTCTCATTCCTCTTCATAAAACCAGCCAAGGGAGATAACAAGCAAGAAGGAAAGCATAAAAATTTTCAAGCCAAGTTTATAAAACAATCTAGACACACTTTTGATTAAGGTTTTGAAATAAAAACATAGGGTGTTAGGATTAACCTTTGTTCACTTCACCTCATCAAGTTACTAGTAAGCATCTCATATTCATTTTCATCTTTCATATTTATTTTGTGTTCATTTCATCATATTTAAGAAAAGCATGCAAGTCATATTGATGTTTATACCACTTTTCATTGTTTTTAAGTAATATATATATAGTTATCATCCTATAATTACTCCTTGAAACATATCACTTTTGGTGATGTCTAGGAACCCATGACACCCTAAGAAGGTGTATGGTAGGATTAGAATAGCTTCGGAGTTGTTTTGAATCGGTTGGAATAGGTTTGGCGCGAGAAAAACTCATTTTCGACAGTAGATAAAAATTTTTGGCCTAGATATTTAGAAAATATACTTTAAAACGAAAACGTGGCCGCTTGAACGGGTTAAAACGGAGTTATAACGAAGAAGTTATGCTATTTTCAAGTTTGACGACGAAAACGAATTGTTTCAGAAAATTCAGCATGTTACGTCTACTTTGTACGAGTCAAAAATGAGGCTTAAGCATTATAAAATGTGTCGACTTATCAAAAATATATTAGTATACTTTGATACGAAGCTAAGGACATATAAAACGTAGAAAACGGACTTGTAACGATTAAATTACACGCGATTTAACAAAGTTGCCGTAACTATATTATATAAGAAAAACTAATATATTTCTATTAGACAAATATTACGGCCACGAAGGACCATGTTGAGGGTCGTTTTTAACATGGATGTAGTACTTTTTATAACGTGATGTCCTCTAGTAAAAGTAAGTTCGCCAAGCATATTTTCCAAAATGTCCAACCGTTCATCAAGCAGAGATGTAATGGATAAAATACGGTCACTTAAACTTTGCCGAAAACCACCCTTAAACGATATTTTGGACACAAGTACCATACTTAACCTATATTTTTCTCCATGATCGAGACCTCTAGGATGAAAACTTAAATGCTAAAACTTTGAGATAATGATACAAGCTTTTCAAAACCGTTGAGTTCGTTTCCTAACGCTCGATGTGCACCATTTTACGACTAGCTTTTCGAGGCCGTTTATTCACTTTCATGAGATTTTCAAAGACATTATCTTACGACGAAAAGTTATAATTTCATAATAAATCACCAAATGATTATCGTAGGATGTCATTTCAACGTAAATACATGTAAAGTAATTTAAAAATGGTCAAGACATTATAAGATCATTTTTCGACGATAAGTATTATGTTCAAAAAGTCACAAGTGGTATAGATATCATACGAATTGCATGCATAACATTACATCATGACTTATTATATATCATATCATTCATAATAGGTCGCAGTTAGAGATTCACGCTACATTTTGGTGTACGCACTTTTGTCATCGCATCATTGTACCAAGTGAGTTCATAGCCCCACTTTCTATTACTTAATTGTTTTATAAACTCTTGGGGGAGATACATGCTATATTTTTAATCGAACACAAATGCTTTGAACTGTACGTTATATCCAAATGCTTTATTGTCACTAAGTATTCAATTGCCATGTTTGAAGTCCCTACATCATGCACCATTAGTCACTTGCGAGTGAGCGCGAATATTGTGAATAAGCCTATTGGAATTAACACTCCCGTTCTTATTGACCCAGTTAGGGGAAATCGAACGCACTATATTTGAATCATTAAGGTAAATTGGCAAGTTTACCATATTAGGGCTGTGATGAAACGATTTTTACCAATTTCTATTGGTACGAGGTTTACGCTTTGGTTGTCATGAACTTAGTGAAATAAATGCTGTTTTGTTTTCAACGATGAGTGTGAAACAACGTAACTCACACTACGAATATTGTGTTCAAACGAATTAATTAAACCTATGAATTTCACTCAACCTTTGTGTTGACTGTTTTAAGCATGTTTTATCTCAGGTATCTAAGGCATACACTTCATGGCATGCATGTGAACTTATCATAGAGTCGTGGTGACGACGCGTCACTCATGGGATTTATGCACTTTAAAAACATCGTTTGACTTGTACTAAACTTATTTTCCGCACAACTTGATTTCATTTGGGACCTATACTTTGTAAACTCTGATTGTTTTATTAAATCAAACGATGTGTTTTCCAAACGACACTTTAGGTCGTTCAATATAACTGTGATTGTGATGCTATGACAGTCAACCCCCAGGAACTCCATTCCGCTGCAAAACAGGTAATTTGGGGGTGTGACAATCAAGCTGCTAACATTCCACAAGTGGATCTTGAAAACAATCCATTTGGGTTAAGTGAGGCTTCCCTTCGTCAACTTGAGAAGGACGAAGAAAACTATTGAGAGATTATGGAAGAGCAGACACGCGAGGAAGCTGCTCGTCGTGAACAAGAAGCAAGGGAAGCTCAATATCTTCGAGATAACTACTTTGACATCATAGAGACAAAGCTCTTTAATGGCGAGTTTTATTCCTCTTCAAGTGACGAGGGTTGGGACTCTAGTGATTCGTTTTATTAAGTTTTAGTAGTTTTATTTTTACTCAATCTCGTTGTAGTTTTAATGTTTAATGAAATTCGTGTTTAATGTTTAATGTCCTTTGTGTTTTAATGTTTAATGTGATATGTTTTTTTTAATAAATGAAGTGTTTGTTTTAGTTTAGGAGTTGAATTTGAAAATATCAAATTTTAAACCTTAACTTGGGATGTTATGATTGTGGGTGTTTTTTTTTGTGAGTTAAGGTGAAATGTTAAAGCTGATGTGGCGCTGACGTGACATGGTGTTAAAGTTTAACTTGTGTTATGAATAGGAGTGCTCTAAGGGGAGTTTGTATAATATGACCTTTTTTTAAGAAAATTGATACTCGCACCATATTTTTTGATACATGCACCACAATTGGTGCATTACAGTTTATACAGTACAATACTGTTATGCACAAATTGTAATACATGCATCAACAAATATGGTATGGGTACCGCCCTTTTTTTAAATTGGATGTTTCTTTTGTCTGTAAACAATATTATATATATATATATATATATATATATATATATATATATATATATACTAAAAAGCATTTGGGAAGGGGACCAAAGCAAGTATATTATGTGGTGATTATTATCATAATCTTGCATGCTATTGGTTGTTTTAATGTAATTAACAACTATTGGTACACTATGCAGTTTTTGATTGGTTATGGAGCTAAGTGCTACAGGAACGAATGAACAGTACACATTTCCACTAACACCGAACCATCTACACACTTCTGTTATCTTCTCCTTCCTCCTCTCCCACACACTCTTTTCATATCTTCCATATCTCATTTCCATACACTTATCTCTTTCTCCCTCATCCCCCTCTCTAAAAATCCGGTGAGCCACCATCAACTCATTCAATCGGTTTCAATTCTTTTCCCCAAAACAATACATCAATAACTAAATTGAAGCTAAAAAACCGATTCATTCATGGCTAAAAGCAGAGTGGCAGCTGTTATGGTGGTGAAATGATGGTGAAGCGGCGGATATGGTGGTGGACGGTGTATTGCGGTTTCTATCAATTGAAGAGTTTGATTATTTGGAGATTTATCGTAACGGTGTATTGCATAGGTATGTCTGATATCTTATCGCCTTTCTTTCTATAACGTAAAAAGAGTATGATTATTTGGTATTGGATTTTTAAAGATTTGGATATTGATTTGTAGGAACGTCCTAATAATTGGAGAGATAACAGGGTCCATGAATAAGCTATTTTTCGTAGAGTTGTTGCTACTATTGCTCAGTTTGAGCATGTTACTGTTGTGTCTTTTTTTGGAGAGAAAACACCAAACGACTAATAGCCTCAAAGAAAAAGGTATACTTGAAGCGCCCAACAAGTGATCATTGAAATGCCTCGAAGAAGAAGGTATAATTGTCTTCTTTGTATTTTTTTGGCGTAAACCATAAACTTTCTGACAATTTTTTTAGATGGGTTGAGTTTCATTATGTGTTTCAACAATCTTTTGATTTTTAGTATCATTGAGTGGATTATGGTGTTTATAAAGTTTTTTTTCCTTATTATTGAAGGCAATGCATCTGCCGGTAATTGTAAGGCTGGCGAGGACGCGGTACAACCATTGTTCTATGTTACGTGGTAATGCTTTTCAACTTCACATTCACTTTTTTTCTTGCTTACATTCAGAACAATCAATAATCCAGAAACAAAATATTTAACGAAATGTACTCGGGTTTTCAAACATAATGCAAACCACACGGGTAATGGGTATATGGGATTTTTTGAATATTGGAAAACTTACGACTTATTTAAATATACAGGCTCAACTTTAATTGTTGTTAGATCTATATAAATATAAATGTAGTCGATGTTTGGCTTAGCTTATTATTCAGGCCTATGAGCTTATATGAAAATTGGAAAAAGCTTATGGCTTATTTAGATCCATTATCTAAACTTGATACGCTCATAAGCCACAAAAACTACGTTTATAAGATTTCCCAATTGAAATAACCTGTTAAGTCTTGAAAATAAGCTAATCCAAACACCCCCATAGGCTTATTTAGATCCATTATCTAAACTTGATACGCTCATAAGCCACAAAAACTACATTTATAAGATTTCCCAATTGAAATAACCTGTTAAGTCTTGGAAATAAGCTAATCCAAACACCCCCATAGTCTTTTTAATAGTAATTGCTTCCCACATAGCATCGGTATCCCTAAACGGGTATCTTGCTGTATCTTCATCAGGTTCATTTTTTTTACATGTGCTTTATTTAAGATCATATAACGTAATCTGAACAAACTGTTTTTGTTCTCTAATGTGGGTCAAACGGGTTGGTCGGGGTTACGCTGACTCACAAATATAAGTTGATATCTGTCTTAATATAATATGATATATTTTGCTTCAAGGTGGGTTAAACCGTCATACTATTTGTGGAGTTAATATAGGGCTAAGATTTATATCTCACACAGCCCAGATTAGAATACAAAAAAACCTCTGTTATACTTCAACATTCGTATAAAGAGTAAGATCATAATGAATTCTGACTTTTCTATAGGGAGTATTATGAGCGGTGCAGCTGGGAATGAATTCATGGACGATTATGAAATTGAAAGTGGAGTACCTGTGACTATGAAAGTAGGTGAAGAGAATGAGGTTGGGAGTCAAGGTTTGAAGAAGAAGTTGTTGAAAGAAGGCTGCCTACACGTTTTCGGCAAAAGGCATAAAGTATTGCAGTAAGTAACCTAAACAACCCATTAAATGTGCTTATGAGTATAGAATTCTGGATCACGGTTTACAGGTAGACCTGGTAAACACATTAATAGAGTCGAAATAACCTTTTTTGTGTAGTTAGTAAGGTTAATCGGGCCCGGGTAAAAATGGGCATGGCTTAAAGCAACACACAAATAGTGACAGATTCTCATAAATTCTGGCTAAACTAATGTCTATTGTTTGTATGCAGGACATATGATTCCAATGGATCAAACAAAGGCTTCTATTAATAATTAAGCGCTTAGTAGCTTAAAAAAGCCAAACCAAACACCAGGTATAATCAATGATACTCCTATTATAGATTACGAAAGGATAGCTGGAGGAGATATGCAGGCATCAACATCGCAGTCACAATCACGAGAAGTGATTAAGATTGAAAGAGAAAGAGCAATACTTGAAGCACTTAAACAACCTGAAGAAGATAATGATTCTGGTAAGCATTTTGAACTCGAGGATATGGAAGTATGGAACAATTAATAGCTAAGATTGAAAATACGCGTCACAACTTGAGGTTGATGCCTGATTTCCAAAGAAGGGAAATGTTTGCAGATTTAGCCATGAAAATGGCTTCAATGTTTCGAGCCAGTTGTTGTGATGAAGGAGAAATATAAAGTGAAGACTAGACGTTTCCCTTTATCATGCACGTTCTCTATAAGAACTGAAAGTATTTTGTTTTGGTGATTTGCGTACGTATTTATCTATTTTATTTGATGGCCTTCGTGACATTAAGAAGCTGTAAACTAGACTAAACTCTATATGTTTTGTATTGATGATTAATGAGGTAATGTTAGTATAGATCACAGGGTCCATTAATGCCCGCAGCAACGCGCGGGTTAACATGCTAGTTTTAAGATGAAAGTAGTATTAGATACGGCATCGATACATCTTTTCTATTTAATTCTTTAAATTCTTCTTTTATCAATCATGAGTATGACACTTGTTTATTACTGTAATGAACTCTTCGTCTAACTCCTTGTATGTCCACTTGTTACAATTACATTGGCCTGTTTGGCAGGGACTTTTTAGAGGAGCTATTAGCTTTTTGTTACAAAATAATCTCATATAAATTAAATAGGTTCGTTTGGATGCATTACCTACAAGCTTTTATTTTAAACAAATAGCTCCAAAATGAAAAGCTGATTCATGAGGCTTTTTAAATGTCAATGAGCTGTTAAAACTTTAAATTACTAATATACCCTCAAAACAGTTGTTTACAATTATCGATTTGTCCTTTTATGTCATTTTACATATTATAATTATATTTAACAGCTAATTTACCAAAAACTTTTATTAAAAAAAAGATACAACTTGTAGCTCATGTTAACAACTTTGCAGCTTACAGCTTACAGCATACAACTTACAGCTAGTTTAAATGTTTGATGATATAGTAGCATTTCTCAATAAAAATTCTAATTCCTTTTACAAATAGTTCATATTTATCCTTTTATTTATAGAATTTTGATAAATGTCAAAATTAACGGTTTGAATGCAGATAAATAATGGGCCTGTTTGGCAAGAGCTTTTTTGGGGAGCTGTTAGCTTTTTGTTATAAAATAATCTCCTCTAAAATAAATAGCTCCGTTTGGATACGTTTTGATACATTAATTTCAAGCTTTTATTTCAAACAAATAGCTCTTAAATGAAAAGCTGATTCATGAAGTTTTTTAAACATTTTGGAGCTGTTAAAACTTTAAATTATTGATATACCCTCCAAACCTTTGTTTATAATTATGTATATGTCCTTTTACGTCATTTTACATCTTATAATTACATTTAACAGCTAATTTACCAAACACTTTTATTGAAAAAAAGATACAGCTTGTAGCTCATGTTAACAGTTTTGCAGTTAACAGCTTACAGCTTAAAGTTTACAGCTTAAAGTTTACAGCTTACGGCATATATAATATTGTTATTTGTGTGTATGAATATTAGTAAGAGAATATTGTGAAAAAATTTTAACAATGTAAAAAAAAATTGACGGTAGCTTTGAGCCATAAAGGGCATTTGATGCATAATGCTGCTCCGTTAATAAAGTAGTCTGCTGAATTTATGATTACCACCACTAACTCTTTTGGGTAACAATGACATGATAAATAGTACTCCGTACTGCTATGGTCGTATGGCCCCGAATTTAATATTGTACCTTTCTATTGTTTTTCCCCTATTGGAACAAATTAAACTGTTTCCTTTTCTAGACTCACCTTTCTCTTTAATCACAATCAATATATGGTAAATAAATCCGAAAGACCAGAACCTTCAATGTATGCAAACAAAGCTGATGCAACAAATGACACATTACACCAATTTGTCAATTTTGAAATCTGTGTTTGAATCCATTGGTATTATCAATCAACAAAACTCATTCGTTTGTAATTTTGTAACATTTTTTTTCCACAAGCGAACATCTTTTTTTTTGAACATACACAAGCGAACATCGAACCGTATGTTACTGGAATTTTTAGGTCATTTTAGTTTGAATTTAAGTAAGTAAAGTTTAGAGTAAGTTACATAGATATGATCTTTTGCGATTTTCTAAAATTTATGAAATTGACGCAGAACGGAAGCATGAATAAAACTCTAAGGGCCTGTTTGGTACGCAACTTTCTTAGAGATGTAAGTTTTTTATTACAAAAATAATCTCCTCCAAAATAAGTAGCTTTGTTTGGATACATCAACTTCAAACTTCTATTTTAGGGAGAATTTCATCTATATCCTTAAAAAAACTCACAATTACATCAATATCCTTATAAATTTTGTAATTACATCAATATCCTTTAAAAACTTAAAAAGTACTCATCTATATCCAAATAAATAATTTAATCTCATTTAAAGAGTTTTAATGTATGAAAATGATATCTAAATATTAAATAGAATCTGGATTACGTTTTTACCCTCTCCTTAATTAAACAAGAACAGAAAACACTTTTTGTTCTCAAATCAGCCTCATTCTTCTGTAGTATTCAAATTAACATTCCTATATGGTTGACTCAACCTAACATCTGTATGATTCAAGATCTATAATATAAGTATCGAACTTTATTGTTCTCCTTTTAGCAATTGACTATTTGCATTCCAATATAATTTATGCATTAACAAAAAGAATAACCTTCAAAGAACAAAATACCATTACATTCTAATTAGATTTATGATTAACGAATGCATAGAAACATATGTCGGTGGTTTAAAATTAGATTAACCGTTTAAACTTGAAAGTGTCCCTCGTGAGAAGCTGGGCAAAATCATAAAATAATAATCCTTATTTGATATCTTAGTTTATTGTTTATGTTCTTCAGGTAAATGGTTTATTTGTGTGAATTTTTTTTTGCTTGATTAAGGATTGTTAACTTGAATGTTACGGAGGAGCTTGATTTGAAAAGAGGTTAATTGGAGAAGAAGGGTAGAAAGGTAATCTTTTATTTATTTAATATTTAGATAGTAGTTTTATATATTAAAAATGTTTTACTATAATTAAGTTATTAATTAGGATATACATGAGTATTTTTAAAGTTTGAGATGATATTGATGTAATTATAAAATTTATAAGGACATTGATGTAATTGTGAGTTTTTTCAAGGATATAGATGAAATTCTCACTTTATTTTAAACAAGTAGCTACAAAGTGAAAAGCTGATACATGAAGCTTTTTAAATATTTCGGAGCTGTTAAAACATAAAATAACTGTTAACAGCTTATAATAAAATTTAACAGCTAATTTACCAAACGCTTTTATTGAAAAAAAAGATACATTTTGTAGCTTATGTTAACAGCTTTGCAGCTTACAGTTTACAGCATACAACTTACAGCTACTTTTGTCAAACATACCCTAACACGGGTTAATTGAATCACAAAGGATTTAAAAATTAAAAGTAAAAAATATAATTAATAATTGATGTCTAAACAATGAACTCAAGCCTTATATATATATATATATATATATATATATATATATATATATATATATATATATATATATATATATATATACTACATATAAAATAAAAATAGTCAAATGTTGAAAGTTAAAAATTTAAAATTGAAAATGATCAAAGTTGAGAGAAATGTATAGTGTAATTAATAGTTCATTTGGTTTTGTAGACAGGTTTAGGATTTAAATTTGGATTAGGATTAGGATTTTGATTTGAATTTGGATTTAGATTTAATGTAGGAAAGAAAAATATGTTATAAAAAGATAAATTATTATTTTATAAATTTATATTTAAATTTAATATTAGATTTAAGTATATTTAAATATTAAAAATATGGAGAGTTGAGAGAAAAATATATGTGGGTCCTTTATTCTACTCAAAACTCACCAATTATAATATGATTTGAGTATGGTTGATTTGAAGGGTTTGAAATCAATTTTAAAACTCATATTTCGTACCAAACAAAGGTTTTAATACATCTTTGAGTCTAAACGCACCTAAACCCCCTTGCCAAATGGGCCCTAATACTTTTATTAAAATACCCAATTACTTAAAAGTGCAATGATATATTCACATTATACAACCAATTAAAAGCATATTTACCAAATTAAAACATCACTTACTAAAACGTACAATAAAATTTTCACAATATACAATTTAAACAAGCTACAACATAATCTAAAACATAAAATAATTAAAACACTAATTAAGGTTATTTTTAAAATACCCTAAAATGAAAAGTATATGTCATTATACACATTATACAAATTAATAAAACACACAAAGCTTCATACAAGCTAACAAGTTGATGGTACATATAGTTTTGAAAACCAGACCGGACCAACTGGTTCAATCAGGAACCGGTGTCGCCACCGGTTCTGCTAACCAATAAAAAGCCATCCAAAAACGAATCAGAGAGGACCGGTTGAAACCGATACAAACTGGTGAATAAGGTCTCATCGAGATCTATTTCTCCGGTTAATCGTCACAGGGTACCCGCCGCCGCAACGCACGGGAACCCTACTATACTATATATATGAGAACCAAAAAGTGAAAAGTTTAAACTAAAAAAGGAAATGTTAAAAAGATATATTTCAAAAAGAAACTATTAATACACATCGAAAACCGGGTTGACCCAGGACGCTTCAAGCCCGGCGGGTTGACCCGGTTTAATTTGACCCGTTTTTAACCCAGCCCGTCCGGTTGACCCCCTTTAAATCGACCCTTTTTTTACCGGAATGGTTCAACCGGTTGAACCACCCGATTCGAACTAGAACATTGTCTAACTTGGATAAAATCAACTTCATCGCATTTGAGTCAATTTCATCGAACTTGGGTTTAGTCAACTTCATAGAATTTGAATCAAATCCATAGAACTTACACCTCAACTCACTGATCGAACATCTACAAGATCCAACTTAACTACACAAGCATCATGTCTCAACCACCGTATTTCAGCTATTTTCCTCAACAATACTCTCAGTAACAACAACCTCTTCAGCAACAACAATTCCCTCAGCAACTTCAATTCAGTCAACTACAACAACCTTCACCACAACAATTTTTCCAATAACTACAACAACAATACCCTCAACAACAATCATTTCCTGGTGTCACTCAAAAGCAACCACACTGGTTTGAACACATGTGTGAAGCCCTCACCAATCAACAATTAATCCATGAAGCAGGATCTCTTGAAAGACCTCCAATGCTCACACCAGAAAATTATGTTCAATGGGAAATCAGATTCTTAAGGTTTATTGAACTTAGGAAACCTAATGGCAAACATCTCAAACGTGTTATCCTTGAAGGATCATACATCTGGCCTAGCATAACGGTTCCAGGTAATCCCACTGCTACTCCACCTCGTCCTGCAACTAAACTATGGTAGCTGAGACTCAACTCACACCCTATTAAATACTTCAAGTGGAAGCAGATCAACTTTCTATGGAATACCTTTGTTTGGGAATACCGAATCCGATCTTTCGCAACATTGATTCCAAAAAGACTGCATAAGCAATGTGGGAAAACATTCATCTTCTGATGGAAGGAACTAAGTTGAATCAAGAAGACATTGAATCTAAGTCGTATCCCTCTTATGACACATTCACTGTTTTATCAGGAGAATCATTGGAATCATACTATCATCGGTATAGAGACATCATCAATGACTTGGACAGACATAATGTGAATATGCCTAAGATTGCTATCAACACCAAGTTTCTGAATTCCTTAGGTTCAGATTGGCAAAAATACGTCACGTTTGTTCATCAAACCAAGAATCTCCATCATAAAAAAACACGGGTTGTTGTATGACTATCTGAAGCATCATGAAAAAGAAGTTTCAAAATGCAATGTTTCAACCGTCACCACCACCGAATCCACTTGCACTCATGGCTCAATCTCAACAATTTCCAATGTCAAATCACGCTTATGTCCAGCAACAACAAAGCTTTACTCATCCTCAATCACCACCCAGCAACCAACTTGTCCCATACCAATCAATTCCAAATCAAATGGTTCAATACAACAACTCTGACACCATGTACTACGCACAAGCAACCGATCCAAATAAAGATGCATTCCAAGAGTTAACTGATGGTATTGCACTTATTGAAAAAGCTTTTGGGAGATATGTCAAACCATCTAACAACCCTCTCCGAAGCTCATCCAACACTAGGAATCAGGCTGTGATACAGGGTAGAAAGATTGAAGTGCAGAACAGGAATTATGGACATCAAGGGGTTACTGGTGGTTATCGGAATACCGGCTCTGGGAAAACATTTACTGACAATGTCAAAAACATGGGTGCTCCTCAGAGAAAGGTTTAGATTGCTGAAATAGGGAATGCAACAACTGGTAAAGCAGAAATCAGGTGCTACAACTGCAGAGGAACGGGTTACTTGGCTAATGCTTGTCCTCAACCTAAGAGAAGGGACAGTGAGTATCACAAGCATGCATTATTGTTAGCTCTTAAAGATGAAGCAGGCGAAACTCTATCTAACAAAGAACAAAGTTTTATGGTTGATGCTGCATCAGATGATGACATGGAAGATCTGGAAGCCAATGTTGCAGTCGTCTTAATGGCTAACATGTAGAAACTTCATATGAGTGATGCGGGCCCAGTCTATGATACTGATGGTCTGTCTCAGGTACCCAATTCAAATACATGTCTCATACATGAAATTGTTCTACACATGACAAGGATCAATCTGTTCAAGATGCTTCATCGCTATCTCTTCAAGAGGATGATCAGATTAACCTTGTTGTTACATTTGATGATCCAATTAAAGAATATAACAATGATAAAATTGAACATAATGAATCTACACATGATCCAGATCCAGATCTCATGGCCTTAGTCTTGACCACCCAATCCTAAGTTGAAAAATGCACTGAAATAAACAGGGATTTAAAAGCCAAAATTGTATCATTAATGGCTGAACTTGAGAGCTGTAAATTTCAACTTACAAAATTTAAAAATCAAGTAACAAGGGAACAAAGTTTTGAAGCTGCGTTTCAAAAATCATATGTAGAAGAACAAGACTTGCAAAATCAGATAGTAGAATTGGTAACCTCCAACAAAGATTTGATTTCTAAACTTGAAAACGAAAAACTTGAACAAAAACAAAAAATTGAACAACTCATAATCGATCTTCAAAAAACTAATTCGGAGTTGTCCCTTTGTCAACAAAGTTTCTTCGAACATAAAGAAAAATCTAGGAGATTACTCGATTCTCACCTTGATGAAATCGCCACTTTGAAAGCAAAGTTAAAAGATTTTACAAATGTTGTATACAAATGTTAACTTTAAAACCAAATTCTGATGGTTCAAAAAGTTTTGCTCTAGGCTTCAACGCACCAAGTTTTCTCCAAACAACTCTCAAGGAAAATCCAAAAATTTACAGTAAAGCATGCTTAGATGATGATTCACTCATTCGTGTTGTTGTGTATGACTATGAGGAGGAATGGGAACAAGAGGACGAGAGTCGATTAAAAATGAGTAAAGTAAAATATAATCAACCTTTTGATTATTCAAAATTACCAAATCTTTATGAAACTTATGTCCCTCAACAAGAGAAAACAGAACAACCATGGTATGTTTCGGAAATTCATGACTCATCTTCTGACGTTGGTCCTGTTCGATCGGTTGCACAAATAAATGGACCTTTACCATCTTCTTTCGATAGCAGACCAAAA
The DNA here is from genome assembly GCA_019973895.1 of Chrysanthemum seticuspe. NCBI lineage: Eukaryota > Viridiplantae > Streptophyta > Magnoliopsida > Asterales > Asteraceae > Chrysanthemum > Chrysanthemum seticuspe. Next base: position 108,545,989 of record BPTQ01000004.1, read on the forward strand.
CCTACTCTTCCTAAAAAATGTCTGATAACTCGGTATTTTGACACATTTATGGAGGATATAAAGTTTTTAGAAGAAGTAATTGAACGAAATTCTGAAATAAAATTTGCAACTTTTCAATCTACTTACGAAAAAGAAAAACGACAAATTTTCCAATCACAGTTTTTACCTCATGTGCAACATTTGCGTGAGTGTGCAACCCTTTGGAAACAAGAACTTTAAAAGGAACTAGCCTCCATGATGAACACTTTCAATGCTACTGAGAACTCGATTTCAAACACAAAACATAAAAAGAAAATTCTTCGTAAACATGTGGATCGAATCTTGGAAGATGTTCCCTGTTCTGATATTATCTCTGTTGTGTTACTACATACTGCTCATTCATTTTATGAACAAGTGCCTGTTGCTGAAAACAATAATGATACTTCATCTTTAAAAGAGGAAAATGAAATGTTGAAACAACAGATTGAGATTTTAAAAGCTGAAAATGAGAGAATCTTGAATCAAAATGATGATGCACAATGCAAAATGTCAAAAGAAATTTCTGAACTCAAACGGCGTCTTCATTGGTGTCAAACTCAGAGTCTTGTTTTTGAGTTAGCGTTACAAAACAAAGTCAACCAGTTAGCTGAAAACACTTTAAACCAAAACTTGAACTACTAGATGATGAAAATGCGTCTTTAAAATGTCAAAATTTCAAATATGAACAAGAGATTAAACAAGTGAAAGACGAATACAAAACCGTTTTTGATTCTCTCAAAAAGACATGTAATAAAGCATCAAAATAACTCGATGAGCATCTTGCTTACACCCGTGATATGATGAATCAAAATGGTAACCTAAACTCAATAATTCAAGACCAAAATCACATCATCATAGAATTAAAAGAGAAATTGGATAAACTCGAGAAAGGAAAATTTTGAAACACAAATGTGATAGCACATGGAATGTTTAAAGTTGATACTAGGAAGCACACTATCGACAAACCTCAAGATACTAATTTGCATCCTTCCACTTCTAAAGGGAATAGTCGCCTCCACTCCTAGCGTTAGCAAATCACAGCCTAAGAGCAATCAACAGAATAATAGGAATTTGCAACGTAGAATCGGAAAACTAGAAAACCCAGAAGTAGAAGATCATGTTAGGACATCGAATAAAAATCATGTTGCATATGCTTTAGATATTGAGTTTGATAAATGTACTAGTAAAGGCAATGTAATAAATGATAAAACTTTGAATACTTTGAATGTTAATGTTGAAGCTTCTTGTGTGTTTTATCGTAAAAGTATGCTCTCTGGTAATCATGATAATTGTGTTGCAAAATCTATCTTATCCCCGTACTTGGAATCATACAAATGGCACCACCTCTAGGCCCACTATAGCTTCTAAGTCTGTGCTAAGCAAAGCGAAATATGTAGTTTCTAAGAATACCATAGAAGAACCTATAGTTGCGATACCAACTCCTAGGAAGATGTATTCACCTAGCGAATTCACTAAGACAAAAAGATGAACTAGCTGGATTTGGCAGAGATGGTTGCAACGTACACCTAGTTTTAAGTGGTTACCCAAAATTATTAACGTGTGTACTACAACTGTAACGGAACCCACTAACTCTTCGGGTTCCACCTCTACCACTATTCCACCTTCATCGTCTGTGTGTATTGCATGGGATTCAAATCGGCATGTGGATTGTTGATAGCGGTTGCACCCGAAATATGACAGGCAATTTCAAATTGTTAGCAAACTTTGTTTCAAAGTTCATCGGTACTGTTAGATTCGGGAATGATCACTTCGCTGCTATTATGGGCTATGGAGAGTACATCAATGGCAACATCAAAATTAGTCGTGTTTACTATGTCTAAGGCCTGGGTCATAATCTTTTCTCAGTAGGTCAATTTCGTGACGAGGATTTGGAAGTAGTATTTCGGGAGAAAACATGTTTTGTCCGTGACTTGGAAGGAAATGATCTAATGTCAGGAAAATGAGAGGCAAGTCTTTACACTATATCTATGACAAATAAGATTTCTTCCTCACCAATCTGCTTACTATCCAAAGCTACTTTGAAAAAATCATGGTTATGGCACAAACGACTTTCACATCTCAACTTCTAAACCATCACTGAACTCGCACGACACAAACTAGTCGAAGGTCTTCCAAGATTCCGGTATTCAAAAGATCACCTATGTTCGGCATGTGAACAAGGAAAAAGCACACGTGCTCACTTCCCTCCTATACCTAAACAACACACAAGTCATGCGCTTGAACTTCTTCACATGGATTTATGTGGTCTGATGCGCGTGCAGACTATAAATGGCAAATGCTACATTTTGGTAATTGTTGTTGATTATTCCTGATAGACTTGGGTTTATTTTCTTCGAAGCAAAGATCAAGCTCAAGATATGATTATCACCTTCTTTACAAAGATTCAAGTTCAATTAAAGAATACAGTCAGAATAGTAAGAACAGATAATGGTACTAACTCCAAAAATCACAAGCTTCGTGGATATTTCAATCGAAGCAAAGGGATCAGCTCAAGATATGATTATCACCCTTCTTACAAAGATTCAAGTTCAATTAAAGAATACAGTCAGAATAGTAAGAACAGATAATGGTACTAACTCCAAAAATCACAAGCTTCGTGGATATTTCAAGGCAACGAGAATTACACATCACACATCAATAGCTCGCACTCCCGAATAGAATGGTGTAGTTGAAAGACGCAACAGGACTTTAGTGGATGCTGCTAGAACAATGTTGATAAACTCCAAGTTACCGGATTACCTAAATGGCAAATGCTACATTTTGGTAATTGTTGTTGATTATTCCTGATAGACTTGGGTTTATTTTCTTCGAAGCAAAGATCAAGCTCAAGATATGATTATCACCTTCTTTACAAAGATTCAAGTTCAATTAAAGAATACAGTCAGAATAGTAAGAACAGATAATGGTACTAACTCCAAAAATCACAAGCTTCGTGGATATTTCAAGGCAACGAGAATTACACATCACACATCAATAGCTCGCACTCCCGAATAGAATGGTGTAGTTGAAAGACGCAACAAGACTTTAGTGGATGCTGCTAGAACAATGTTGATAAACTCCAAGTTACCGGATTACCTATAGGCTGAAGCCGTTTCAACTGCATGCTACACTCAGAACTGTTCAATAATCAATCAACGCCACAACAAAACCCCTTGTGATCTTGTTCATAAATGTAAACCTGACATCAAGCACCTTCATGTTTTCGAGGCTCTCTGCTATCCGAATAATGATCGTGAAGATCAAGGTAAGCTCAATTGAAAGCCGATATAGGAGTCTTCATTGGATACTGTGAAAATTCAAAAGGATTTTGAATCTGGAATCATACTAGGGAAATCATGGAAACCATTCATGTAAATTTTGATGAGCTCACATAAATGGCTTCTGAGCAAAACAACTTTGAACCCGGATTCAACCATCTAAACTTTCCTAAATCATCAACTAATCAACAATTTCAACTCACACGTCGTCAATTGGAAACTTTGTTTGCTCCACTATTCAATGAAGATATCGACCAACGTGCTACAGATGTATCCAATGTTTTTGCTGCTCAACCTGATCAAAATCCATTACCTGATACACCTGACACCACAACAACAATTGTTGTTGCTGATGCACCACCGATTGAGTCTCCAACGACAGAAGAACAAATTGCCTCTAATGACAACGAACAAGATGATGATCCACTAAATCAAAATGTACTTGCACCTGCAGATTATGATGGAAATGCATTCTTTAACCCTTCCACATCAGAAACAACTATTCTAGATGTTGCCGAATCATCAACATGAAATCTAGATCCACCAAATCTGCAGAGTGTATATTAACACCAACCCTCGGCACAAAAATGGATAAGAGATCACCCTTTAGTAAACATTATTGGCAATCCTAACCAACCAATCATCACGAGACAACGCCTTCACACAGACGGCGAAAATTGCATTTAATCTCTCACTTTCAGTCATGTTGAACCCAAAAACATTAAAGAAGCAATGATACATGACAACTGGATTGAATCCATGCAAGAAGAACTGAATCAGTTTAAATGTCTTGATGTATGGAAATTGGTTGAACGACCAAATGAGGTCTATGTTATTGGACTCAAATGGATTTGGAAAAACAAGGTAGATGCTGAAGGCACGGTCATTCGTAACAAGTCTCGTCTGGTGGCTAAAGTTTATCGTTAGGAAGAAGGCATAGACTTTGAAGAATCATTCACACCAGTGGCTAGACTTGAGGCTGTTCAAATTTTTTTGGCATTTGTGGCTCACATGAACATCACGGTCTATCAAATGGATGTGAAAATAGCATTTCTGAACAAACAACTATGGGAATAAGTGTATGTAAGCCAACCAAAGGGATTTGTAGATCCAAAGCACCTGAATCATGTCTACAAACTCAACAAATCTCTTTACGGTCTAAAATAAGCCCCACGGGCGTGGTATGATAAATTATCATCTTTCTTGCTTGCTAATAAATTCACCAAAGGGTCCGTTGATCCAACACTGTTAATCCAATATCACGGGGAACATATGTAAACTTTTCAAATTTATGTTGATGACATAATTTTTGGTTCAACTCATAAAAAGTACTCAAACGCTTTTGCAAAATTAATGAAACAAAATTTTTAATTGTCAATGATGGGTGAACTAAAGTTATTTTTAGGACTCCAAGTTCATCAATCACCCCATGGTATTTTCCTAAGTCAGTCCAAATATGCTCTTGATATTCTCAAAAAACATGGTATGACCACATGTGACACCTATAACACACCAATGGCAGCAACCACTAAGCTTGACGCTGATTTACATGAGAAACTTGTTGACCCTGCAAAATACTGTAGTATTATTGGGCCTCTCATGTATCTAACAGCTAGTAGACCAGACATAGTCTTTGCTGTATATCTTTGCTCTCGTTATCAATCAAGACCAACGAAAAGTCACCTCTCTGAAGCTAAAATAATCCTTTGATACGTAAAGGGAGCCATTAATTTGAGAATTTGGCATCTGAATGATTCTGGTTTTCAACTAATAGCCTTTTCAGATCACGCAGGTTGCTTAGATACAGGCAAAAGTACTTTTGGAGGTCTACAATTCCTTGGTGACAAATTGGTGTCATGGCAATTGAAGAAGCAAAATTGCACATCGCTATCATCAACAGAAGTAGAATATGTAGCCATGTCTGCATGATGTGCTCAAGTCATCTGGATGAGAACACAACTAATGGACTATGGTTACATGTTTGACAAGATTCCGGTGTACTGCGACTCCAAAAGCGCAATTGCAATCTCATGTAACACGGTTCAACATTCAAAGTCAAAGCACGTTGCTCTTCGTTACCATTTCATAAAGGAGCATGTCGAAAAGTGAGCGGTTGAATTATACTTTGTAGGTACAGAACACCAATTGGAACACTTATTCACCAAAGCCTTGCCATCCACAAGATTTGCTGACTTAGTTCATCAAATTGGTATGCGATGTTTGACTCCAGAAGACTGGAAATTTTTTTACCTAAATCTTAAAAACGTCAAACTTCAAAACCACTTTTGTAAATATTTATTGAAAAACAAAATAAAAAAATATATAATTTTTGAAAATCCAAAAAGTATTTCTTTATTAAAAAAACAATTTTACTATTCGTATGCAAGTACATTTTACTATTCACTTCAACACATGATGTAAAAACAATTTTCATTAAAACTTTATTATCTCATGTGTTGAGGGGGAGAAGTCGAAAAAATATCTTAAAATTAAATAGTGTACTTGCATATTCTCAAAAAGATGTTGATTTAAAAACGTGTTAGTTTATTATCCTCGTAATACCCTCCTTGGACAAAAAGTGCCTTTTAAATGTTCAAAACATATTTAATCATAAGTTGAGAGGGTGTATTAAACTAATTGTGAAAGTGTTTTCTTCATATAGTATCATTTGGACCATAGTGCTATTGTTTGTCATTAAGGGACCAAAACTGTCAAAATTTTAAACCTCAAAATTACATCTAAACAAAACAGACATGCATTTATTGCATTATCTGTTTCTACATTAACTCGTCACCAAACAAGATCCACGGCTCATAATTAACTTTCAAATCCGTGTGTATTATCAAAAATCTGTAAGTGCTAATATGTGTGTAACAAGATTCTAAGAGAAGGTTTTTCATCACACAATGATCCAATGACTAAATCTTTCTAAATGATAATTTTTTGGATCTAGGGTTTATACAAATTGGGTGATGACTAATAAATGTGTAATGGATTGATTTCATAGACGGGTTTTGGTCGGAATAGTATTTATAGACGTTTTCTAAACTCTAATGAATCCAGAAACACTAATTGATTGAATTTGAGAAATTAGGGTTCATGCGTTCAAGTTGGGGATTTTTGATATAGTGTGTTTTGATCTAATTAACTAAGTGGGAAAGTGTTCTAATGTATTGAGAAACATATTAATAACATCAATTCATACTTAGAAACCGATTTGAACCAAAAATTAATGATTAAGGTTTATCAAGAACGTTTTTTCATCGGACTTACAATTTAATACCCTAAATTAAATAAATGTTGTTTGATAAGCCTTAAAACTGTGATTGTGAAGGATTATAATCATTGGTTTCATCTTAAATGGACAGGATAGGAAATTCGAAGGAAATCCATTGAACTTGTATGTCTACAGTACCATCGCAATTTCTTGGATAAGAAACTGTCGAACTTGCATTTGGTTAAGTTCCATCGAACTTGTCAAATTCATCGCACTTGCACAAATTTTATCGAACTTATCACAATTTCTATCGGACTTGATAATTTCATCTAATTGTCCAAGTTCCATCGAATTTCACACAGTTTCATCGAACTTGACATAGAATTTACAAAACCATCTAACTTATAAAATTCTATAAAATTGGCTACAGTATCATCGAATTTGGAGATCCATCGAACTTGGACAAATACATTTCATAGAACTTTGTCACTTATAATTTTATCAATCTAAAATTAATCTAACTTTCAAAATAATGGACAATTAAGATCAACAAACCAATCAAAAGGTCACATAAGTAATCAATAAAAGTTACTCTCTGCTTTGACAATTAAGATCAACAAACCAATCAAAAGGTCACATAAGTAATCAATAAAAGTTACTCTGTGCTAATGCACATGTACCTTGATTGTTTGCTTGTTTGATATATCCTTTCAGGAATCACAAATGGTTGAACAACAACAACGTCCAATGATCACTAGAGAAAAATGTTTCTAGAGGATTACAATGTCACAATTGGGAAGATAATGCTCGCGTGGAGTTTCACAAGATCAAGTGTGCTGAACCATCATGTCAGATTGCTATTGAAGTGCTGAAACGTCACAAGTGTAGATATATGTTGGAAAAGTATGCTAACATTCTAGAGATCTACATACATGAATTATGGAAAACCATCAACCTGAACCTTGATGAGAAATCATTCACATGGACACTGGACCGTAAACAAGTCACTGTGGACATAGATCTTCTTTTCAAAGCTTAACTTCTACCCGAAGCTCCCAAACCAAACAAGACCTTCTATCCCAGACACTCAGAGGAATTGGTCCTCGACTTTCTCCTGGAAATTAGATACGACGAAAAACCTGACAAACCATTAACGTCGTTTTCCAAGGTCGATGACAAGTACTTCCCACAACCATGGAGAACCATCTATTACATCCTGGCTCGATCAATAACTGGGAGGGACAGCGGTCATGAACACCCAAGACTTCTCCATCTACAAGTGTTTTAGGGGATAGTCAATATGAAAAAATTGGACTATTCTCAACTCATCTGGGAGGACATCGTGTTTCAATTAAAAGTCACTACCAAGCCCCACTCACCAAGATCTCTTTCATCAGATTCACAAAGAAGATAATTTATTATCTCCTACATGCGAATCAAGACATTCATCCTTGACAAGAAGATCCAATCAAACATATAATAAAGATGGATAAAACGGTCAACAAAATCAACATTCAATCCTCCAGCACCCGTAAACAAGGAAAGAGACTCCCTGACTCACTTCTTACTGATAAGATCAAGTAAATGAAGGCATACAAGGACTATGGTAAAGCTTTCAAAGTAGGCCGAGTCGGATGCAACAAATATGAAGACTCTGAGCCCACTCCGTTAAAGACCAGAGGCAAGAGGGGTGGCAAGACTAGTAGCTCTGCAAGTGATACCAAGGTTAAGAACCCCCCAGGAAACTGTACAAGAAAGGCCCACCTAAACCTGTCAAGCCTGAAACTTCATCAGAACATTCTAAATAATCAAAATCTGCAACCAAATCGGATGAACAACCAGTCCTATACAAAGAGGAACCAACAACTCAGATTGCTTTGGAAATCAATGTTGACGAGTATAAACTCAAACAAGAAGAAGAGGAGAAAAGGAAAAAAAAACAATTATACAAGGAGATTGATGAGGATTTTGGGGATGACGAAGAAGGAGATCAGGATGAAAATGACGAATCTAACTTGATGGAGCAGAGGAAACTCAAGGAGATTGTCACAGAAGAGAGAACCATTAAACAGAGAAACCTTGAAAATCTTCGTGAGACTTTAAAGCGCAATAGAAAAGAGGCCTACCGTCCTCCTCTGGTTAATAAAACCGGTGAGGGTGAAGGCTCTAGCAAAGATGTCACTTATGATCCGGTTAATCAACCTGGTAAAGAATCTGGCACTAACATTACTAAAGAGCCAACTGCAGGGAAAGTAACTGAAACACTTGTTTAGGAGCAAGAACAAGTTGATGACATGCTCATGGATGATCAATAAAAACCAAACACGGAGAATCTAGCTCCAGAGCATCCAACAGAGGACGAAGAGAGTAGAGAAAGGCTACAGAAGATGAATTGGCCAAGAAAGCATCAAAAGATGAAGAAAGAGAGTGCATAGAATAGGAAGAGACAGATCAGTTCATTCAGGACAACCCTGAACATGATCTCTTGTTCCGAGAACCGTCTCCTCCAAAGGAATCACCTGTGGATCATGATAAAGATGTTACTAAGGAACCACCGATTCCATAATCTTCAACTCACTCATCTCCTCCACCAACACGATCAACGTATAAATCCACCAACAAATCAATAAAGAAACCTACAAAGACGTTTATGTCACGTACCTCGGAACAGGTTAAGAAGGCTGTGAGAATTACTCGTGATAAGAAAGAAAATAAGGTTCAAGCTCAGCTTGATATCCTTATGAGTCAGGTTAAAATCTTAACGGAAGATGTTAGGATTTAGAAAATCCGTAAGTTAAAGACTCGGTCACCTCAAGTATGTGTAAGCATTAGAAAGCTCGTAGTCTTAGTCGTTTCGATATTATTAGTAGTTATTTAAGTACCATCATGGAGGACGGACGGGTCTTTACCCACTGTATACCTGATCCACAAGTGGCGTATTTGTATGATACTATAAATACCCTTTGCCTCCCAAGGCAAAGGGCGGAGCTTCATAATATTACATTACTTTCTCTCACTAGAAGTTCCCATTCTCTCCATCTTTCTCTCTCTAAAATTCATTAGGTTCGAACCTTGCTATTTGTGTTTGTGTGTTTATGATAACCAATATGTTACAATTGGTATCAAGAGCCATGATTTGATCATCTACTTTGTGTGTTCTTGGATTCTTGATTGGTTATTCATAAGTTATGGTTTGAATGAGTTTAAAGACCTTTTCACTCTTTTGATCTTGTTTAGTGGTAAAGTTTGGATTTTGATTATACTTTTGTGTTTAGGATCATCATATTAGTTTAGTTTTGGGTTTTAAAGGATTGAACCATCTTGGTTGTGGTGTTTTTGATTGAAAAAGTAAGGTTTTTGGTTTAGTTCTTGAGTTCGATTTGACTCTCGGATCATTGTTCTTCATTGCGACTTGTTATTTAATAGATGCGATTTGATCAGAATTGACTGCATTTTGGTTATTTACTCGCTACGATTTAGTGTTTCTGACTGCGATTTGTTAGGAATTATGTAACCAAACTTAATACTGGTAGTATAACAGTTAAGTCTGGTAGGCTTAGAATTAGTAGTTAAGTCTTTTAGTACAAAGTTAAGTCTGGCAGACCTAAGTTAATAATGTTTATGATAAAACATAATAGTTTTTTAGAGTTATGTTAGGGAAGTATATGTACGCGTAGAGATATCTTAGGAAGAGATATGTTTATCCTTCTACACGTTTTGTATACTAGGGTTTCCTAAGAGTATAAAGGAACCCTAAGGCATAGTGTTATGTACTTAGACGATTAGAGCTTACAAAAGTTATTAGAAATATTAATAGTAAAAGTTATTTAGCAATCATTGTGTTCTTCTTAATATTTCGCGTTAGCATCAAGTACTCATTGTTAAAGAGTTCTTCACATAATTAGTTTGGATTTATCCAAGTTAGTTATTATCTTATAAGGCTTCTTAGATCCATAACCTTGGACCTACCGCCACCCAAACGTGCCCTAAACATCACCCTAGTTCGTGTTTTCGTGTTCCAAGTATAGATCGGGAAGAAATAAGGTAAAGTGCAATGAGTTTGTACACTCGTTCGAGAAATATTTGTCTCGTTCGTCCGTTTTAGTTGGGTTAAGATGGATAAAAACGTATAAACTAGTTTTAAAATGATAAAAACGTAATAAGACGAATTAGTATCGTGTGTGTTGTGTCGAGTCTCGTGTGTGCATTTTTATTTGTGGTTTTGATGTATTTGATTGTGGGTTTGTTGTTGAAATGGAGGTGTAATGGTGTTGGAAAGCTAACCGGGACCAATAAGGTCCAGTTTGTGTGCGTTGGGGAGAGATTGAGAACCACAAGAAGCAAGATGGTCCAGTTTGGTGTCGCGTTAAGTGTAGCCGAGAACCCCAAAGGACCCTATGGTCCGGGTTTGGTTGTTGTGGTAAGTTGTTAGGAGGTTGTTGTTGGTATTGGAGTGACCGGGACCAAGATGGTCCGGTCTTGTTGTGTTTGGTCGAGCCACGAGAGAGCCAAAGAACCAATAGGGTTCGTTTGGTTCACGTGGGTTTTACCGTGGCCAAGCCGAGGCTATTAGGGTCTCGGCATTGGTTTCGGATGCGGGTTTGATATTTATTTGGATTTCGGGAATGATGGTGAGTTGAATGGAGATTGTTTGATGCGTTGTCAAGCCATAGGTTTAGGGCCGGTAATGAGTGGATATGTTTACTTGGACTTGAAATTATATATATGTGAGCTTTGCGCAACGTCGGTGTTACCGTGACTTTCTAGTCTCGGTTGACCCCGACAACGCCGTAACATGGACTTATATTATTTATTGGACATATGACATATAAAAAGCCGAGAGTCATGACACGGACTTGTAAACTCGAGACAGATAATAACTCGAAATGTAAATTGAAAACTTGACGTAATATATATATATATATATATATATATATATATATATATATATATATATATATATAAACATGTAAATAAACTAGAAAAATAGAAAATAGTAAGTTCTTGTATTAAATATTTAGTAACAAGACACATGTCATTTATGAGTGTTTAATAATCATTGTGGGATATGTGTGGGTTGCGGATGAGTTACCATTTAGGATTTAGAAAATCCCGTTATTAAAGATTCGGTCACCTCAAGTATATGTATTCATTAGAATGCTCGTAGTCGTAGTTATTTAGTGTTAGTACGTAGTTTTTTAAGTAACACCATGGAGGACGGACGAGTTTACCCACTGTATGCCTGATCCACAGCCCGTAGGAGGCATGTCTTGTAAGAACCTATAACTACCCTTTGCCTAGCAAGGCAAAGGGTTGGAGCTTCATAATATCATTTTCTTTGTCTCACTAAGTTCCCAAATCTCTTCCACTTTCTCTCTCTAGACTAACATTCATACGCCTCATATTTGATTATTGTTATGTATTTATGAAAACCAATATAGTACAAATGGTATCAAGAGCCATGGTTTGATCACTCATCTCTCATGTTCTTGGATTTCTAGTGGTTTTCATAAGGTTTTTGGGTTTGAATGAGTTTAGAGTAGTTTGCATCATTTGGATCATTTCTTGTGTTAAAGTTTGGATTTTGATAGTACTTTTATGTTTAGAATCATTATAAGTGTTTAGGTTTTAGTTTGGAAGGCTTGAATCATCGTGGTTGGGTTGTTTTTGGATTGAAAAGTGGTGTTTTTGAATGTTTATTGTATGCGATTTGTCTCACAGATAGGATATCTTTGATGCGATTTGTCCTTCTTTTTATGCGATTTGTATCTTCTGTGATTGCTTATTGAAGCGATTTGTCACATACTGTATGCGATTTGTCACGATTTGTGAAGCGATTTGTCTTATATGCGATTTGTCAATTGAGACAAACCGACAAGAAAGGACAAAGTAGTGGAAGTAGTGGGTGTACTTATGTACTATGCGATTTGTCAAACTATGCGATTTGTTAGCCTATGCGATTTGTGTTTTATGCGATTTGTCTGCTAAGCGATTTCTCGTTTAAGCGATTTGATAATCAAGGGTGCGATTTGTCCAGGCTGCGATTTTTCTTGTACTGCAATTTGTCTTGTGCTGCGATTTGTCTTGTGCTGCGATTTGTCTTGTACTGTGATTTGTCTTGGACTGCGATTTGTCTGGACTGCGATTTGTCAGAACTGCGATTTGTCTTGGTGTGCAATTTGTCTATTGAGACTTGTCGTTTCTTCGTGTTACGTTTTACGGTTTTTCTCTTGATTTAGTAAAATCCCGCGAAAGAATCTATTTCCCGGTTTAATCAAAGAGTTGTAAAATCCCGTAGAATCTGTAATCATGTCTACAATTACCTCTTCCGTTGCTGATGACGTTCAAGCTGCAGGATCCCATGCTGAATAGATCCGATTATGACTCTTGAGCTCAAAGAATTAGACTGTATTGCTTAGGAAAGGAAAATGGGGTTAATATTCTCAAATCAGTTGATAAAGGACCATATCAAGTTGAGATTACCAGAGACATCCTTGAAACTGCTGCTGATGGTTCAGTTATATTAGGATTGGATAGACCAAAGATGTATGATGAGCTTAATGATAAGAAGAAGAAGAGATACGATGCAGACATCAGGGCTTCAAACATTATACTTCAGGGTTTACCTAAGGACATTTACAAGTTGATCAATCACAACACTGAAGCGAAGGCAGTATGGGACAATGTTAAGATGCTTCTCTCTGGTTCTGAATTGACTAAAGAGACAGGGAGTCTCAGCTATATGATCACTTTGAGAACTTTAAAATGAATCCAGGGGAAACTGTTACTGAATATTACGTGAGATTCCACAAGCTTGTGAATGACACGAGGAATATCAAAATGACTATGCCAAATATCCAATCAATTCAAAGTTTGTGAACAACATGAATCCCAAATGGCACAAATTTGTCATTGCAGTCAAGCTAAACAAAGGATTGAGGAACACAAATTACAAGCAATTGTATGCTTATTTGCTTCAAAATGAGAAACATGCTGTGTTTAAACGAATGATCCTGGAAAAGTTCAAGACCAATTCTGGAGATGCAAGCTCGTCAAATGATTCAACTGCATTCTACACTAATTTAGGAATAGCCACCAAAGCATCACAAGTAATACCAACTGGAAATGGTAATCACAAACTCATTCCAGATCCAGGGTATAAGCCTCCAAATTCAGACACATTCATGAAACAACTTGTCAATCAATTGGCTCTAATGGTTAAGCAAAACTTGAACTTCACTCCACACACCAACAATCATCTCAGAACAGCTTCCAATCTCCACAATCATGCTACAGTCAAAGAAGGAAAGGTAGTGGTGCGAAATGTGCAAGGAAGACAGAATGAACAAGGAATGGAAGGAGCGGGTTATGGAAATGTTGGTGTAGGTGGAGGATATGTGGGTAATCAGAATCGAGGAAGGAACATGGCTCAGGGTCAAGGGAAGCCAATCAAGTGTTACAACTGTGGTGGAGAAGGACACATTGCAAGGAACTGCACCTCTCCTAAACGTCCACAAAATGAGTATTTTAGGGACAAAATGTTGCTGGTACAAGCTCAAGATAATGGAGCAGTATTGGATGAGGAAGAATTGCTATTTCTTGCTGAGGGAAATGCCAAAACTTACGATGCAGATGTGGATGAACAACCTGTGCAGGGTATGGGACACAACAATCCCAATGCATTTCAAGTTGCAGACTGTGATTACAAGTACATCAGAATCAAATGCATCACAGTCTGCAACTTGAAATGCATTGGGATTGTTGTGTCCCATACCCTGCACTGGTTGTTCATCCACATCTGCATCGTAAGTTTTGGCATTTCCCTCAGCAAGAAATAGCAATTCTTCCTCATCCAATACTGCTCCATTATCTTGAGCTTGCACTTGTAGAAGAACCAAATCCTGAGGCTTGTATTAAAGCAAAACCAGCTCAAAAGGTAATCTATGATGGAAATGAGATTCTTAAGCCTAGACAAAAACCTACATGTGTTGAGTGTACTGAGGAAGATAGAAAATTAGAAGATGTCACTAGAAGAAAAATGGATGATAAACTTAAAGATCCTTTGTGCATAAGACATAACATCACATTTAAAACACCGAATTATGCTAAGGAAAAATAGATTGCCTTTAATAAATTTAGACCTCAGACCCAGCTGACCCCTGAACAAGTGTTCTGGAAAAAGGATATGGACAAGCAAAAAGCTGATGATTTTATTGAAAAGAATTCCCCTTGTAGGAAATTGCCTCCAGCCACTGTGTATCCCCCAAATACACCTATGCATTTAGTGCCTAGAACTCTTCCCACACAAAGCAAAACCTTAGTCAGCTTATATGTAGTTTACCAACTATTTATTGACTTTGAGAAAACATGTAAGAAGAGAATCACTCCAACTGATTACAGAAGGAGAAAGGGGTTTTGAACATAAAAAAAAGTGTTATTTAACTGAGGTCATGCCTTTATTTAAACAACTAAAAGAACAATTTGAGTCTCTTCCAAAAGCAATAGATACTGAGATTAAAGACATGAAGAGAGTGTTTAATGAAATGGAAATTGAGGTCGATGATTATGAACGTGAACTCATATGTAATGAAATTGAAAGGAAGAATCTGCATATCTTAAATGAGAACTTGATTTCTAGATGTGTTGCTCAAGATGTGTTTTACACTGTTACAAATTATTCTATTACTGCTTCTCAATTTCATGAATTATCTGTTGCTTTGAAAGTTTCCCATGATCGTCTCATTGAGCTTGAAAACACAAATTCAAAACTGCATGAGAAAATAGAACAGGATGATCATGATAACTTGGTAAAACATTTTTCTAAGCTGGAAGTTGAACATTTTGCTTTGCAATTAAAATATCAACATCTCAAAGAAAATGTTAAAACCTCAAATGTCAAGACATCCTCGGATGCTCCTGAGTTTGATGCAGTTTTTGAAATAAGCAAACATGATGAACAGATTCGAGCTCATTCTAACACGATCAAACGATTGAAAACTCAAATCTCACAATTAAAGAGTGATATGAATGATGTGACTGGCTCCCAAATGCCTCCTCCTTTAGATTCTCAGAATTCTCAGAATTTTCATCTTCAAAACATCATTAATACATTAAAACATGAAAATGAATGTTTTCTAGCAGAAAATGAAAAGGTTAAATTGCATTTCAAAGAGTTATACGAATCAATTAAGGTCACTCGTGACAAGAACAACGAAAAGGTAACTTCCTTGCAAAAAAAATTTGAGAATCTGAAGAGTCAGGTAAAAGGGAAAATGCCAATCACAAATTGTGAGACTAGTGCACCAAAGACGCCTGCTTGTGCAAAATATGCTATGACTGTGAAGTAAATTCGCCCTCATCTTAGGAATAATGAACTTGCACTTCAAACATATTTTTCGTACCTTAAGGATAGTCTAGAATGTCTCTGTGAGATTGTTGAAGAGGATAAGATAGAGAAGCCACTTGATAGTGCGATTAAGGATGCATGCTTATATGCCAAACGATCTCAGGAGCTGTTAGAATGCCTAATAACTATATGTCATAAATTTGGTACTAAGAAAGATAGAGTAGTTATGCCCTGCTCTATGCCCAAAGCCAAGCAAGTGTCCTTTGATGTGCCTCCTAGTACTTCAGATCCCAGTACTTCTAGACCAGGAATGCAGAAAATAGTGAAACCAACTAATGTTCCCATTGTTCCCTCTACAGGAGTAATCAATGACACTAAGGCAAGCAGGTCAAAGCCTCCAGGAAATACAAAGCAAGATAGGACCTCACAAGCTAAGAGTGATCAAAGGAAGGAAATAGAAGACCATCCTAGGAACAATAAGTTTGAGTCTAATAAGACGAATCGTGTTGATTCTAGTATTAGCTATAAGCGTACTGTAATTAATTTGAATTCTGCTACGATTTGCAAAACATGTAATGAATGTTTGGTTTCTGGTACTTATCATGAATGTGTTGTGAATGAAGCAAAATATGTTGCTAAGTCTCCAGTCGAAACTGTTAGAATTGCTAAACAGGTTAAGGATGTCAGAAAACCAAGGTGGAAAAGGGTTAAAAAAACATTGGAAACCAACAGGAAGAAAATTTAGTAATGTAGGTTATCAATGGATACCTACTGGTAGTAAATTCAATCTTAATGAATTATGCCCTAAACTATCCAAATCAATGCCCATTAGGAAATGGATGCCCATTGGCAGAATTTTACCTTTAATAAGAGAACTTACTTTGATTAGATCTACTGTCACTACTAGTCCTGCATCTACCTCTAATGACATCATTGATTCTACTTCTGATGTGGGTCTTCCAATCTCGTTTACTAACTAAATGGAACCCATTCTTGCATGGGGATCCAATATATCCAGTCATCCATACTTGTCTGTGTTCAACTGCATGTCGTATAAATTGTTCTATGGTATTTGGACTCAGGCTGTTCCAAGCATATGACTGGAGATCGCTCGCGGCTCATGAACTTTGTGAGTAAATTCATTGGGACTGTTAGATTCGGGAACGACCACTTTGGGGCAATTATGGGTTACGGAGACTATGTTGTTGGTGACAGTGTAATTTTCAGAGTCTATTATGTTGAAGGTCTAGGTCATAATTTGTTCTCTGTTGGTCAATTCTGTGATTCTGATCTAGAAGTGGCCTTTAGAAAACATACTTGCTTCGTTAGAGAACTAGATGGTGTTGAACTTTTAAAGGGAACCCGTGGAACCAATCGTTACACCATCTCTATCGAAGAAATGATGAAGTCCTCTCCAATCTGCTTGTTGTCAAAGGCTTCGAAAACAAAGTCATAGTTATGGCATCGTCGTCTCAACCATTTGAACTTCGGAACCATAAATGATCTTTCTAGAAAGGACCTCGTAAGAGGTTTGCCCAGATTGAAATATGAGAAAGATCATCTTTGTTCAGCATGCCAATTGGGAAAAAGCAAGAAATACGCCCATAAACCCAAACCTGCAAACTCAATTATGGAAGTTCTTCGTACTCTTCATATGGATTTGTGCGGACCCATGAGAGTGCAAACTATAAACGGGAAGAAATATGTGCTAGTCATGGTTGATGACTACTCTCGATTTACATGGGTTAAGTTTTTGAGGTCAAAGGATGAAACACCAGATGTCATCATTAAACTTATCAAACAGCTGCAGGTTCGACTTAATAAAACTGTCAGAATTATCCGAACGGACAATGGAACTGAGTTCGTTAACAAAGAACTAAGTCAGTTTTATGAAAGCATTGGAATCAGCCATCAAAGAAGTATTCCACGTACTCCCCAACAGAACGGTGTAGTTGAAAGACTAAATCGGACTCTTGTGGAAGCTGCAAGAACTATGTTAATCTACTCAAAGGTTCCAATGTTTCTCTGGGCTGAAGCCATTACCACTGCTTGCTATACCCAAAACCGTTCCCTTATCCACACCACTCATGGAAAAACTCCATACGAACTAGTCCACAACCGAAAACCAGATCTCTCTTTCCTTCGTTTATTCGGTGCTTTATGCTATCCAATGAATGATGGTCAAGATTTAGGTAAGTTGAGAGCTAAGGCGGACATTGGAGTGTTTGTTGGTTATGCACAAAATCGGAAGGGTTACCGAATCTACAACAAAAGAACCCGAGATATCATGGAAACTATTCACGTCACGTTCGATGAGCTGTCTGAGCAAATGGCTCCTGGACAATCTAGTTCTGGACCCGCATCTCAACATTCATTATGTAGTCCTATTAGTTCTTCTCTTGTACATAATTCCTCACCCGCCGTTCTATATGTACCTCCTTCTGAAGATGATTTGAAGAAATTGTTTGATCCAATGTTTGATGAATACTATGAACCTCATGACAATGACCATTATACACCATCAACAGAGGCGACTCCTAATCCAGTCAACACATATGATCCATCTATTTCTGTGTCACTATCTTAAGAAGCGCCTACTGCAAATCACTCATCATCATCCTCAAATCCTCAATCTTCAAGTGAACATCATGGTAATGTTACTGCCTACTCTGATGGAGAAAACCCTTTTGCCACTCCAGAAGATGCACCGTTTGAAAACATTTTTGCCCCTGATCCATCATCTGAACCATCGTCATCAGGGGACCCCAACTCTGTTACATCAATTCCTCAACCACAACCACACGAGCATTTCAGAAAATGGACTCATGATCATCCATTGGACAATATCACTGGGAATCCTTCTCGTCTGGTATCCACTGGTAAACAACTTGCTACTGATGCCTTATGGTGCTTCTTCAATTCCATACTATCAAAGGTCGAACCGAAAGATGTCAAAACCGCAATGTCTGAGGACAGTTGGTTCAATGCAATGCAAGAAGAAATTCACGAGTTTGATCGACTTGATGTTTGGGAATTGGTACCAGCTCCTGACTTTGCTATGATCATTTCTCTCAAATGGATCTTCAAAGTAAAACTTGATGAGCTTGGTAATGGGTTAAAGAACAAGGAAAGACTGGTTGCAAAAGGATATCGTCAAGGGGAGGGTATTGACTTTGAGGAATCATTTGCTCCAGTTGCACGTATCAAGGCAATCAGAATCTTCTTGGCTAATGCTGCTAGTAAGAACATGGTGGTTTATCAGATGGATGTGAAGACTGCCTTTCTTAATGGAGATCTGAAAGAAATCATATATGTCAGTTAGCCTGAAGGTTTTGTGGATTCGGAACATCCTAATCATGTCTATCGCTTAAAGAAGGCCCTTTATGGCTTGAAACAAGCTCCAAGGGCATGATATGATACACTGTCAAAGTTTCTCTTAACTAATAGATTCAGCAAAGCAGCAATTGATCCCACATTGTTCACCAGAAAGTCAGGCAAACACTTAATTCATGTTCAAATCTATGTTGATGATATTATTTTTGCCTCGACCGACCCTAATGAGTGTGACCGGTTTTCAAAGGAAATGGGCTCCAAATTGCAAATGTCTATGATGGGACAAATGTCTTTCTTCTTGGGATTGCAAATTTCACAAAGTCCCGGAGGCATTTTTATTAATCAATCTAAATATGCAAATGAAATTTTAAAGAAATTTAGATTTGATTCTTGTGACCCCGTCGACACTCCCATGGTGGAGCGCACAAAAATGGATGAGGACCACTCAGGGATCATGGTGGATCAAATGAAATATCAAAGTATGATTGGATCCCTGATGTAACTCATAGCCAGTAGACCTGATATTCTGTTCGCTGTGTGCATGTGTGCTAGATACCAGGCTAAGCCTACCAAAAAGCACCTTGAAGCGGTTAAACGGGTCTTTCGGTATCTCCAAGGAACCATTAACATGGGACTTTGGTATCCGAAGGACACAAATATGTCACTAACAGAATATGCAGATGCAGACCATGCAAGGTGTCAAGATACACGTCGAAGCACGTCGGGTGGTGCTCAATTCTTGGGAGATAAATTAGTAAGTTGTCCTTCAAAGAAACAAACGAGTACGTCTATATCATCTACAGAGGCAGAATACATAGCCATGTCATCTTTCTATGCTCAAATCCTAAGGATGAGATCACAATTATCTGACTATGGCTATGGATTCAACAAAATCCCTCTGTATCGTGATAACAAAAGTGGCATTGCTCTCTACTGCAACAATGTTCAACATTCAAGAGCAAAGCACATAGACATTCGGCATCATTTCATCAGGGAACAAGTGAAGAAAGGTGTGGTGGAACTATATTTTGTGAGAACTGAATATCAGCTGGCAGACATCTTCACTAAAGCTCTTCCTAGAGAACGTTTTGAGTTTATTCTTCCACGACATGGACTAAAGAGTCTACAAATGGAAACACTCAAACGTCTTCAAGAGGAAGACGAGGAGTAAAGGTTTTTCTTCATTTATCTCGTGTACATATCTTATCAAAATGCACAATACAAAATTATAAAAACCACAAAAAGAAAAATAGAAAAATATAAAATCTCAAAAATCAAAAAAACCATAAAATCTTTGAAAAAGCCCAAAAATATTATTTTTCACATCAAATTTATGCTCTTCGATAATATCTACGGACTTTGTTTTGTCACTCAAAGAATGGCACGTGTCTTTAGATGAAGTTCGAATGTACATAAACTTTAGGAAAAAAAAAAAAAAAGAATGATGGAGAAAAATGATGGATTATTTTCATTTCAGGCAGTACCCGTTTTAAAAGAAAGAACAGAGCCGTGCTAAATCTAATTTTTGAAATCTCATGCTCTGACTCTAAAAACATATGTTTGCCGCCAAAATGACAAATGTTTCCTTCACAAATATTTTTCCTTCTAAATATTCTTCTGAAAAATATTTGTCATCTAATGAAAACAAAATTGCTTTGAAAATAACTCGGACTATATTTTTGAAAATCATCTGGACTAATCATTTGTCAAAATCTCTAACACTCAATCAACAACTTATGTCATTGATTGAGGGGGAGAATGATTTCAATCAAATCAAAAAGTTATTTTTCAAACAATTGGCACGTAATCGAGCAAGGTCCAATGTTGGATAATCAAAAAGAACAATGTTTTATACAATTGGATCCAGACCAAGGCTAATGTTGTGTTTTCATAAGATACTTAAGCATGTTTTATCATTGGAGTTTAAAGTCTCAGAAATTTATCCTTATCAGTTAAATATTTTAAAAGCAAGTCAATTCTCCTCAAAATCTTTTAAAAACAATTTAAATCAATAGAGATCACAAATCTCAAAAGATTTGAAAATTGTGATCAGGGGAGAACTTGTGATTTAAATTGGATATAAACTGATAATTCAATAAGTGGTTTTATAAATATAATAACAAGCTCTCCTCCCTACATGTGCCAAACGATTTCAAATTTTCTCATGCACATGTTAAGGTGGAGCATTTATCTTAAACCAAAAAGAATTGAAACGTGGTTGATTTGTCTCTAAGTGCAGGTTCCCTCTAATATGTGCAAAACTCTTTTGAATATCAATGCACACATTAAGGGGGATCGATCTTTTGAAAACCGCATCCTTTCCCAAAACATCTTCAACAAAGTATTTAAAATACTAAATTTGATCGGGAAAGTGATGTTGATAATTTCAGAAAATGTTGATCAAAGAATTGAGTCTTTCATTCTTAATCCAAGATTTCTAAGTCCTCTTGCCTCCATTTGCTAAAACGATTTCAAATATTTGATGCACATGTTGAGGGGGAGATTTTTCTAAAATATCAAAAACAATTCAGGTAGAAAATGCTTTGATCTTGTATCACAAGTACCTGGATTGATTTTCAAATGGTTTTCAATTGGTTTCGAGGCGGAATGAACAATACCAAAAGACCGACCAATTTATTTTATGCATGAAGATATAAGGATGGTTAGGTTAGGTATTCGTTCCCATGATCCCGCCAGAGCCGGAGGGATCTACCCAGGGACAATCCACTAGATAGTGTAGAAGTCCTTAGGTATGATGAAAAAAAGGAGAAAAGTGAGAAATGGGAAGAGTGCCGACTGAGATTGAGCTAGAACTGGAATAAACCTAACAAGGTTCTAGTTATGAAATCTCGGTAAGCACTGAAAGGGTTGAAGAATGAAAAAGAATTGAATGTGAAAAGGGTGAAAAGAAATAGCCTTCCATTAATTCAACCTGTTGGAATCACTCCTAAACTATAATTCAAGTGTTTGTAATTAATATGTAATAGGTTGCTTAATTAGGCTTTTATATTTGCAATTAAGACAAGGCTTATGTAGAAAGCCCATAAGCCTTGACCCAAGCCCAATAAGGAAAGGAAGGGAACTTGCATGTTGCCCTAGTTCCTTCCTATAAATAATCTTGTAAACTCCCGTTTGGGAGTTGGTTGTTCACTTTTACTCATTTCCTACGCATAAACCTTTCCTTATCATTCGTGTGTTTTGTGTTAAGTGTTCAACCGATCACTTCTTTCTCTTATTTCTTATATTGATGCTTGTGTTACATAAATGGGAACCTAACAATCTGATGACGTACCCTCCGATTAGGTCGAAGGACCCCCCTTCGGCCTCAGTCAAAATTGCATTACGAAGACCCAAGTCTTTCTTCATAAGTCATTGGTGGCGTAAAACCATTCATCATTGACATGGTTACCAGTTGGGAATCCGCCAGCCGAAGGCTTATGCCCTTCGGTGTCTTCCCTTGAAGATGTCAAGACAAATAAGAACCTTGACTTGGTCTTCTCCCACGTTCCCACTATGTCCTTAGCTTCCCCGCCAAGTCCGAGATAGTGGGGATGAAGCCCTAGCGGTTACCACAAATCAGGGGACGCCCCCCATGATCTCCTAAACGTGTGCTAACACTCTCCAAGCTATTTTCATCACCTATAAATAGGTTGGACGAGTCATTTCAATGGTATGTTCACTCAACACAGTATTTCACACACATCCTATTATTTACAACTCATATCACATACTTACTCACACGCCGGAGGTTGTTCGCAGGGCCCAACCCCTGCGCAATCTCTTAACGAAGTGTCTACTATTTCTTATTACAGATTGGCTACAAGTTTGGCGCAAGCATATCACCCCTCATACCCTTCGATCACCATCGAAGGCCTGGTCGTACGAATTATTGTACAATCAGTGTGGGACCCGCTAATATTGGTCTCGTCATTCCAAACTTACACCCAGTCAATCACTCTCACTAGTTTCACGGCATGACTCAAGGAAGAGAAGATACACCCCCTCCGGGTTTCTCGACCTTGGCACCAATCACAGTCAATAATCCTAACAACCTTCCCAATATAACCACATCCACTTTTACCACACGATCTCACCCTGAAATAACTCCCAACAACCATGCTTCAACCTCGGCTAACCCTGAACCAGTAATTAGTCCAGCGTTTGTTGAAGCCAACATCGAAGCATTAGAGTCTTTACTAAGGGCTCGAAGGAGGCAAGCTCGGAATGTGGAGATGCGTAGGGAGTTGGAATACTCAAGCGATGAATATGACGAAGAGTTGGAAATGGAGACTAGGCCCTTGGCTCCAGGGGCTACAAGCTCAGTGCTAAGGATTGGATCTCCGAGCAGTCGAAGGCCTAGTGGAAGGTTGGTCGCTTTTGAAGCCGTTCTGGAGAGGGCTCCGACTAGACGGGAAGGTACGATAGAAGGCTCCAATGGAAGGAGTAACCGAAGGGATGCTACGGAGGTTAATTTGCCACCACTTTTGGCGGCTCATCTGGGAAGAACTGAGTCAGGGGTTCCGTTGCAGCCTTCTCACGCATCCGGCGTAGAAGGCAATCCATCTCAAATGAATGGGGGAGGAAATCTTCCTCCTCATGGTATGTACCCTCCTTTTCAGGCTCAATCTTACCCTCAAGGGGTTTATCCCTCATCTAATGGGCATGCTAGCAACCCCAGTTTTACTCAACCATACAGAAGTATGCCCTGCGGGCAACCTATGGTATATCCTTCGTACCCTGTGGGAAGTCACCCACCTTATATACCTACTGCTTACCCTCAATATGTTAACCAAAACACTGTTGGAATACCTCTAAATTATAACCCGTACAATGCTGCCCCTACCTACATGCCACCTTATAACTGCCTTTATTCGGAGCCCATGGGCTCCACAACACCCTTCGTAAGATGGATAGAAGACTACCCTTTGCCTGATGGGTTAAAAATGCCCGCGCACATTGGTACCTACGATGGGAAAGGGGATCCGGATAACTTTTTGCACTTATTCGAAGGGGCTATTAGAATGCAGAAATGGGTTATGCCTGTTGCTTGTCACATGTTTACATACACCCTACGAGACTCCACTCGTATATGGTGGAACGGGCAAAAACCAGGTAGCATTGTGAATTTGGACGATCTCAAGGCCAAGTTCAGATCACATTTCAGTCAACAGAAAAAGTTTACGAGAACACACCTTACAGTGCACAACATCAAGCAGAGGGAGAACGAGAGCACCAGAGCTTTCATTACCAGATACACTGATGACACGTTGCAAATAATGGGCTTGCACGAGGACCAGCGCATCTCAGGTTTCGTGCATGGTCTACGAAACAGAAGTCTGGTTGAATTCCTCTCCACTGATCTCCCCGCAACCTACAAGGGTTTGGTGGAGAAGGCTTACACCTGGATCGAAGCAAAAGAAGTATCTACCAACGGGGCTCCGGTCGAAAATAAAGAAAGTCACAGCAAAGTCTCGAAGAATCCTTCGTAGGAAGGGTCAAGGAACAAACACAAAAATAAGGACAGGTTCACACCATACCACAAAAACATCAACCATGGGCTTTTGGCTAATCTGTCTAAATCTCCAAGAGAGATACTTGCTACGGAAAAGGCTGCGAAGGCCTTTGATCCTCCTCCTCGCTTGGCAAACAAAGGAAGGCCCAGAGATACTTCCAAAATTTTCTACTTCCATGACGATTACGGACACGACACCAATAACTGCAGAGAACTCAAGAAGCAGATAGAAGAGGCCGTAAAATACGGTCAATTGGGACATTTGGTGAAGGATATAAAAAGAGGTAAAGACAAAGATTCCGACACACAGTTGGGAAAAGATACCACACCTGCCGAAGCACCCATCCTCATGGTATACAAGGAAAACTCTGTTTTAAAGAGGAAAGAAGCGGAGGAAGCCTTGTGCGGAGTAGGAGATGTCACTTTTCCTTCAATCATAGGGAAAGTTCTTTCAAATGACCCCGTGGTCATCAAAGTCTTGATCTCCAACAGAGAAGTAAACAGGGCCTACCTCGACTGCGGTAGCTCTTGCGAAGTTATCTACAAACGATGTGTTAATACAAATAAGCCGTAAAAACGTTTATTTATATTTTACGATCTTCTAATGTTTTGTCGATAACAAAAGTAAGATCATTTTTAGGAAACAAATAAAATACGTAAATGGTTTGAACTAATAGTTTTCTTACACACTTACGCTTTCACATAAAACACTAAAACTAGTATAAGTGATTTTATGCTTAAGATATACATATGTACAACAACTAGTGTTTACGTATTGGGATAACATATACTTAACTAAGTATATACTAAAATGGGTAAAAACAAGTATATACTAAAATGGGTAAAAACAAGTATATACTAAATAGGTAAAAACTAGCTAATGGTTTTGACCCATAACCCATGGTTTTATTTATTCCACTTAACCAAGTTCATTGTATCCTTAAGATACATTGTATCTAGAAATTAAACCATGGATCAACCCATAACCCATGACCCATGATCCATGATCCATAACCAAAAATATCCATGGGCAAAGAGGAGCGTTCCACAGATCCCTGGCTTTGTGCTAGCCGGATCCCAAGTGGAAGGGATCTGTGGGATCCGGGGAAACAGTAGGATTTTTCCTCTATAAATAGTGAGCCATTTCTTCATTATTTCTCACCCCTCTCTAACATACTTTCTCCCCTGAGTTAAATCTCACTAACCTTAGATCCAAGAGATCTATGTTTGTAGTTTTGTTTTTGTGTGATCTTTTAGGTTCCTCTTAAAGGCAAGATCACCACCTTTGAAGTCGAGCAAGCTCAAGTCCATGAGTTGCCATGCTTCCTCATCATCAAGGCTATTGAAGTCCTCTTGTTGATGACCCCTTTCTTTCTTTAAAGAAGTGTAGTGTTAAAGACATTAGTGAAAGATGTCTTAAGTGTCAAGACGAAGATATTAGTGAAGGGTATCTATCGTCTATAGGATAAGCACTTGTGGTAGGTGCTTAGAAGTCAAGACAAGAAGCATTAGTGAAAGGTGCTTAGAAGTGAAGACACAAGACATTAGTGAAAGGTGTCTTGTAGATCTAGTCAAAGGCATTAGTGAAAGGTGCCTTAGATGTACATTCGATATGGTGTTTCGATGTACTAGATAGACTAGCATTAGATCCAAGGATATTGATGTCCTTGATGATGTTGTAAAGGAGTAGATCTCATTTGGGATTAGTCGTTGGTGTAGTGTGGTAGTAGTTCCTCCATTGCAATGGAACTAGGTGCTTAGCCTAGTACCTAATAAAGGGTAGGCGATGTTGTGAAGGTGTAGTTCACCTAAGGTGTGAAAGAACTCGGTGGTTAGCCTAGCACCGTATAAAGGGTAGGCGACGTTGTGTTAGGTGTGATTCGCCTTGGTGTGTAAGAACTCGGTATTTAGCTTTGTACCGGAAAAAGGTTAAGCGACGTTGTGAAGGCTTCTCCGCCATAAGGAGATTGGTGTAGTGTTTACAAACTCTCGAGTAGGTGACTCGGGGAGTGGAGTAGGGCAAGGAAGGTGTCCTTGTAGCCGAACCACTATAAATACTCACGTTGTGGTTTTGTGCTTCTTACTCTTATCTTTTCATTACATATCTTTATATGCTTATTTATCAACATCCAACACACACAACCAAATAGATTGACATAAGTCGATCTAAATAGTTTAAAAGGAAGTTTTAATTGGTAAAACTATTCAACCCCCCTTCTAGTTTTCCACACGATGTTTTCTAAAGCTCAAACCTTCGATAAGGTCGAAGAGAGTTGATTCGAAGGTACCCTTAGTGGGGTTCTCAGGGGAACACTCATGGCCTTTGGGAGAAGTCCCCCTAGAGGTTACGATCGGAAAAGGAAGGCTAAAAAGAACCGAAACACTGATTTTCACGATCGTAAGGTCGGAATCTCCCTACAACCTATTGATAGGGAGAACAGCAATGCAGAAGATGGGTATCGTTGTCTCCTCCATACATGCCGCGATCTAATTCCAAACACCTTTCGGCATTAGAACGGTTTTCTCCAGCTATAAGGTGAAGGAGCCTACGGAAGTAGGCAAAAGGATCAAGCAGGTTTCGGCAGAGCCTCTGAAGGATGTTCTCAGTTGTACTGACGCTGAAGAACGCATTGTGGTAAACGATCTCTACCCCGATCAGACAGTGGTAATCGGAAAGCAGCTCCCAACCTCCTATAAAGCAGAATTGGAAAAGGTACTTCGTGCTAATGCAGATGTCTTCGCATGGACCTACTCTGACATGACGGGGGTCCCCAGAACTCTCACCATAGACGGAAAGCCCTTCGGCATTGAACATAAGCTCAATGAGTTCAAGCATATTGAACCCGTCAAACAAAAGCGTCGAAGCTTGGCTCCTGAAAGAAATGCCGCCGCATGCAAAGAGGTGGACGAGCTCGTAGCAGCAGGCATACTCAGAGAAGTGAAGTATCAAACTTGGGTAGCCAACCCAGTAATGGTCAAGAAGCATGATGGACTGATGGAGGATGGAGAATGTGCGTAGACTTCACAGATATTAACAAAGCTTGCCCGAAGGACTGCTACCCTCTGCCAGAAATTGATTGGAAGGTAGAATCCTTGTCAGGATTTCGGCTAAAGTGTTTCCTAGACGCTTATAAGGGTTACCATCAGATACAAATAGCGGAAGAAGACAAAGAGAAGACAGCCTTTTTTACAGGAAAAGGCGTTTATTGTTACAAAAAGATGCCTTTTGGTTTGAAAAATGCAGGTGCTACTTACCAACGATTAGTGGACAAAGCCTTCCACAAGCAGATAGGTAGGAATCTGGAGGCATACGTAGATGATATGGTCATCAAGAGTAGATCAAAGGAGGATATGCTCTCCGACATTAAGGAAACCTTCGACCAGCTTCGCGCCATCAACATGAAACTAAATCCTAAAAAGTGTTCCTTCGATGTGGAAGAAGGACAATTCTTGGGGCATCTGATCACCAAGCAGGGTATCAAGGCCAATCCTTCGAAGGTCAAGGCCATCGCAGATTTTCAGCCTCCTAAGTCCCTCAAGGAAGTGCAAAGTCTTAACGGAAAACTAGCAGCCCTTAGCAGGTTCTTATCGAAGGGTGCAGACAGATCTTTGCCGTTCTTCAAAACGCTCAAAGGATGCACGGACAAAAAGACGTTCCAGTGGAGTATAGATTCAGAAGCAACCTTCCAAAAGCTCAAGGATTTCATGGCTATTCTACCAACACTTACAGCCCCAATCAAAGGCGAAGTGTTATTCATGTATATCGCAACCTCCTTCGAAAGCATCAGCGCTGTGTTATTGGCAGAAAGGGAGAAGAAGCAAATCCCTATCTACTTCGTTAGTAGGGTTCTACAGGGAGCTGAGCTAAATTATCCAGCATTGGAGAAGCTAATTTTGGCCTTGGTCCATGCTGCGAGACGCCTTCGAAGGTACTTCCAAGCTCACCCCATAACCGTACTTACTGACAAGCCAATTAAGCAGATACTTTCGAAGACGGAGAAATCTGGAAGGATAGCTAAATGGGCTATTGAGCTAGGAGAGCATGATATTGAATACAAGGGCAGAAGCTCGGTCAAAGGGCAAATATTGGCAGACTTTTTAGCAGAAACACCCTCCGAACCGAAACATGACACAAAGGTTGTTGAAAAGAAGCCTGATAAGGTAATCGAAGGGTGGAAACTTTATACTGACGGAGCCTCCAGCTCCGATGGTTCTGACGCAGGTCTCATGCTTGTTGATCCTAAAGGGAAGGAGTATACCAACGCACTCCGTTTTGAATTCGATGCTACGAACAATGAAGCGGAGTACGAAGCCTTGCTAGCAGGCCTCCGACTGGCCAAAGACATGGAGGTCGAAGATTTGGCTATCTTCGTTGATTCACAACTCGTAGCCAATCAGATAAAAGGCTCCTACGAGGCAAGGCAACCTGTGATCAAGCAATACCTGGATAAAGCTAAGGAAATGCTTGAAGGGTTCGTATCCTACAATATAGAGCATGTTTGGAGAAACCAAAACAAGAAGGCGGATGCCCTCAGCAAACTGGCATCAATGGCATTTGCTCATTTAACTAAAGAAGTTCTGGTCGAAGTGTTGGCAGATAGGTCCATTGTCCGAAAGGAAGTGTCCGATGTGATACAAGAGGAATACTCAAATTGGATGACTCCAATTAGAGAGTATCTAATAAGTGGTATATTGCCGGAGGATAAGAAATTAGCTCGAAAGGTTCGCATCAAAGCACCACAGTATAGGATCATGGGGAACTACTTATACCGAAGGTCTTTTCTTTCCCCATGGCTACGCTGTGTAGGGCCTAGGCAAGCCGCCAACATCATTCAAGAAGTACATGAAGGATCCTGCGGGCTTCACACAGGACCTCGCTCTGTTGTTTCTAATATCATGAGGGTCGGGTATTATTGGCCTTCGATGCACAGGGACGCCGTTGACATCATTCAGAAATGTGAAGGCTGTCAAGTTCACTCAAGAGTTCCAAGGCTACCAAAACAAGACATGACCTCTGTAACCTCTGCATGGCCCTTCAGCCAATGGGGGATAGATATTGTAGGTCCTCTGCCAGTTGCTCCAGGAGGAGTAAAGTTCTTGGTCGTAGCCATCGACTATTTCACTAAATGGGTAGAAGCAAAACCTTTGGCATCCACCACAGGAAGGCACATGGAAAAGTTCGTATGGGAGCATATTATTTGTCGGTTTGGAATACCTCACATCATCATTTCAGATAATGGGAAGCAGTTCGCGAAAGGAGTATTCCCAGTGTTTTGCAGAGGCCTGAATATCAAACAATCCTTCACTTTCGTCTACCATCCTCAAGGTAACGGACAAGTGGAAGTTACCAACAGAGACATCATAGAAGGAATAGAACGAAGACTGGGTTACAGTCATCACGGTTGGGTAGATGAACTACCTCAAGTACTTTGGGCTCACAGAACGCATACAAAGTCAAGTCATGAGGAGACACCTTTTAGCTTGACATATGGCACGGAAGCTGTCATCCCTTCGGAAGTAAGTGTCGAAACAGAAAGAGTCATGAACTTCGAGGCTGCAGACAACGAAGAAAGGCTCTGCAGCAACCTAGACCTACTCGAAGAACGAAGGGAAATAGCCTCAATCTGGGAGGCTATCCATAAGCAAAAAATTGAAAGATACTACAACAGTCGGGTTCGGCCTTCGATCTTCAAACCGGGGGAATACATCCTTCGACTCAACAACGCAAGTAAAGCTGAGTACCAGGGTAAACTAGGACCTACATGGGAAGGGCCTTACGTTGTTAAGGAAGCATATGGCAACGGATCCTACAAACTGGAAACCCTGGATGGAGACGTTATTGATAGAACCTGGAATGGCACTAACCTTTGTAAGTTCTACGTATAAAACTTACAATGTCTAAGGACATTCTCTATTTTGCTTTTAATCAATGTATTTGCATTCTTCTCACTTGGGGAAAGAAGCATTAATGGTAGGCGTCTAGTATTCATTTCTTAAAATGATGTAATCCTCCCTACCCACTTAATGATAATAACACATTTCCCTCAAATCTCTTGTTTCGTTCGATACAACAAAGATTTGCCCACCAAGTCGCTTTATAAGTTTTAATGTCGAAGGGATGTACAAAGACTACATAACATGTCTTGCTCATATGCATAACATCCATCTCAACTTCACATTAACTTTCCTATATGGCCTTAAGGTATTTTAAGCCTTTCGCTGCCCAAAGGATCAAGACGGAGTGGGTCGCGACCCTCTGTCAGCAGTTAAATTATACGATTGCTAATATTCTTGGTGAAGTAACTACACACAATGAGGCTATGCATCTACCATACGCCTTAGGTTGTAAAAAATATTTTTTACGCAAGTAAAAATAAAAAGAGAAGAATCACACATGGCAAAATTCGAAGCCCTAGTGGCTTCAATGTAGATTACTGACTAGTCTAACTAGTCTAACACAGGCCATAGCCTTAACGATCCAACAAAATATTGTCTTGGGCCGTAGCCTACATCACACATACCACATGTTAATTGTTTCATCAGGAACGAAGCCTGGAAAGGAACACAGAAAATTGTTTTAAAATAGGGTACACACCACCCTGGGGATCAAATTACAACCACATGTTTGCCTTCATCAAACCTTGGAATGATTGGGATCAGCTGAACCTGGAGAGGGAACCTTGGGTGATGGAGTCTTCTTGGAGGAAGATGAAGGCTGGACTGTCCTTGGCTTCTTGGCCAACAGGTCCTCAATTGAGGCCGCTGGGTCCTTCGTCACATCTGCAAGGAAAGGGAACTCTAAGGTAGTTAATTGATTACCTGCATCATCATACTCTTTTTCATGAGTTGCCCTGTAGTAAGTAACTTTTTCCAGCATCACCGGTTCCCCAGTCTTGGCTATCTCCTCCAAAGTGGTACACTTACCATGTAAAATGGCAGCATTCACCACATTCCCAATGGCAATCCCCACATCATCGCTATGGTAAAGTTCCATAGCAACATAGGGGATCACCTTGGTTACCAAGTCCACCCTGTCCTTCTTCAGCATTTTCAGACGAAGGTTTAACCCATCCACCTTTTCTCGGAGCTTGATCTCTTGGTCCAGCAACTTCGCCCTTTCTTGTTCGAGGCCTCCACACTTGGATGAAAGAACAAATATCTGCTCCTTATAGCCAACGACCATTGAACCTTCGACAGTTAGCCTGCTGCATTCAGCCTCGCTCGTTGCCAGCTGACCTTTGAGCTTTTCATTCTCAGCTATGAGATCTTGCACCAAGGGATTCTTGTCAAAATCCTCTAAGGCATCTTCACACTTCTTCTCCAGGTCTGCATACTTTTGATCCCTAGCCTTCTCCCTTCTCAGCATACCATCCATTTCTTCTCGAGCTTTTGAGACAGCACGGAGCAGTTCCCTTGTCCTAGCATTGAGCTGATTGTCTAGCATGCACTAGCGGATATAGCTTTTGTCATGAAGGTCGCAGAGCCTTTCTATGGACATGTTATCCATCACCTCTTTCCACTTGGGTGGGATTACATTACTCACGAGTTGGTGACAAGATAGGGGAGAAGGAAGTTCTTTCGTATCAGGAAGTCCTGCAACATATATAAATGTGTTAACATATTATTACTGGTATTTAATTTTTTGTTACAAGTATGAAACATTACCATGAATATCATCACCGCTGGGCACTTCGATGGCTGGAAACACCACAACCTTACCCTGGGCACTCTTTTGCCGGGTAGTTCGAGAGGGAGGAGTAGGTAGGATAAGTTTCCTCTTTGAATCAGACTTCACAGCTTTAGCACTGCCACCTTTCCTGCTTCGGACCCTCTCACCTATGCCGGAGGGTCCTACGATGGCCAGCTGTCCTTCGGAGACTGGTTCGTCAGAGTCAGCAACGTTCTCCACAAGTTGATCTTCTACATCTATGGGTTCCTTTGAGGGAGGAGCAGATGATACAGGCTCGATAGGCTGTGCGTCCACATCATTGTTGTTTATAGACACTGATGGGGAGCCCACGCCATAGCTTGTCTCTTGGGGATTCTTTGGAAGGAAGCTTACCTCCTTTGCACCACCAGCTACAACAAAGTTTCTAAACGACATCTCTGCACAAAGAAGCAAATAAGATAAATATCAGAAAGATAAGTTTTTATTTTTTATTTTTATCAAAAAAGTACATACTTTCTCCATCACAAATAATTTTAGGTACCAAAGGAGACCCCTCCCATCTTTCAGTAATGCCAGCCATGAAGAGGATTGGCTCAGGGAATGTTTGGCAATCAGCTGGATGACGAGCCAAACGCTGATACAAAGGGTTTCTTCTCACAGTATAGGGCAATGGATCGTTGAACCTTTTCTCATCATATTGAAAGTTTGGGTTTAACAATGCAGAGTATGCTGGAGGGATAATGATATTTTGGATATAGAAAAATTTGCCTTTCCAGTTCCTTATGTTCGTAAAAGGTCTATCTATCAGAATGGGCACATCCCTTTCACCCCTTTTGGCTAAGGTCAACCAATCTCCTCCCGGGTATAGATTCAGAAAACCTCTAAGCACAGTCAAGGATGGTTCGAACCCATAAGCTTTGCACATAACAATATATGTCGTAAGCTTGGCTAGGCCAAAAGGGTTGAACCTAGAAATGTGTACCTCATAATACCGGAGGAATTCTAAGATCAAAGGATGCAAAGGTATCCTAAGGTTGGAAGTGGTGAACGCATGGGTATACAGGCCTACATAATTCTCAGGGGCATTAAATATCCCTTGATTTTTACTCGGTAGCATGATCTTATGTTCCTTTGGAATGGGGTAATCAGTGAGGAACGCTTTAAGCTCTTCCTTGGTTAGCGTGCAACATTGTTGTTTTATTACAAATTTTTTATTGGTAGACATGAAGCCTTCTAAAGAACACAACAATGTATTTGAAATACAGAGAAGAAGGAGAACTTTACCTTGTTTGATCGAAGGCTTGATCGGAAGAGGTTTTGGTAGGTGAAAAACTTGGGCGAGAAATAAACTTTGTTAGGGTTTTACTGATTATATACCCTATAAGGTGAGAAATCTCGGCCCTACACGTGTAATTACTTATCCCATAAATACCGGATTTCAAAACTCTTTTAAATTTTGAAAGGACATTCTGTTTTACCGAGGAAAGGGGGGGTTAATATAATTAGTTGCATTAATTACGGTCAATATGAGCAAGACTTTTCATCTTCGTTCGTTGTTGTGACGAAAGGGAGGTTTCGTTCTTATTTCTGAGTCGTAAGCAATATTTCTTGTTCGTACATATCCCTTTCGACTGGGGGGCTTGATGACGTACCCTCCGATTAGGTCGAAGGACCCCCCTTCGGCCTCAGTCGAAATTGCATTACGAAGAACCAAGTCTTTCTTCATAAGTCATTGGTGGCGTAAAACCATTCATCATTGACATGGTTACCAGTTGGGAATCCGCCAACCGAAGGCTTATGCCCTTCAGTGTCTTCCCTTGAAGATGCCAAGACAAATAAGAACCTTGACTTGGTCTTCCCCCACGTTCCCACTATGTCCTTAGCTTCCCCGCCAAGTCCGAGATAGTGGGGATAGAGCCCTAGCGGTTACCACAAATCAGGGGACTCCCCCCACGATCTCCTAAACGTGTGCTAACACTCTCCAAGATATTTTCATCACCTATAAATAGGTTGGACGAGTCATTTCAATGTTATGTTCACTCAACACAGTATTTCACACACATCCTATTATTTACAACTCATATCACATACTTACTCACACGCCGGAGGTGGTTCGCAGGGCCCAACCCCTGCGCAATCACTTAACGAAGTGTCTACTATTTCTTATTGCAGATTGGCTACAAGTTTGGTGCAAGCATATCACCCCTCATACCCTTCGATCACCATCGAAGGCCTGGTCGTACAAATTATTGTACAATCAGTATCAATCGCCAAATAGTTGGGTGGACGATTTTGTTTTTGAGGTTTTCTTTCCTACGCGTAAAGTTTCGGTATTAAAACCTTCAAACGCTTCAAAACTTTGATTTTTACACTTTAAAACTCAAGATTCTTGTACTTTAAAGGTTATTTGGTGATAAAGTTGAAGTTTTTGGCAAAAAGTTTGAAACTTTATGTGTATTTCTGTGTTTTTAAGCTTGGTTTAATACGTGTGGTCTGTTTTACGCATAAGGTGTATAAAAGTTTTGGATCATCAAGTTTCACACTTTTGCGTTATTTTGGTGATATTGAAGCTGTCTCATCACAAAAATAAGGTTTAGAAACACTTTTGGGCCGAAATCTCAGTTTTGACAACATTTGACTTATCTTACGCATAAGAAAACCCTAATCTTACGCGTAAGCTCCATAAGGTTTGATCTTCAGTGTTCTTGGTTTACTCAGTGTTTTCTTGCTTGGATAAGCCTGAAAACACTTCGACTTTGGATATCTTTTACACTGGATAAGTGTAAAAGATTTTTGGGATAAAACCCTAGTTTTACGCCTAAGCATAAAAGCTTACGAGTAAAATATCTTACGCCTAAGCATTTCCTACGCATAAGAACGTCTTACGCCTAAGGAAATATTTTGCATAAGTTTCTTACTACTAAGTATTTAGTTTACCTATAACCTAAGGTTTAACCAACCATACGCGTAAGCTCTCTTCTTACGCGTAACTTGGTGTTTTACGCATAAGGTTTTTTCTCTTCGCTTAAGCTGTTTTCTACGCCTAAGGATACTTCATCAACAAAGTTTCATTCGACTACAAAGATCCATAATCAACACAAGCTTTCAAGATGTCTCAACCACCATACTCTAGCTACTTCCCTCATGTGTATCCTCAACAACAACAACAACAACTCAATCAACAACAACAATTTTATCAACAACTACAACAACAATAACAACAACTTCAACAACAATTTCCTCCTGGAGCAATTCAACCACAAATGATTCAACCACCACCTAGTCTTCAAGTACAACCTTACACAAACTTTAACAATCAACATCCATCCAGGAATACTATGAAGGAACCATCTTGGTTTGCAAAGATGTGTGAAGCTTTAAGTAGCCAACAATCCATTCATGAGGTTGGATCACTTGATAGACCTCCAATGCTCACTCCCGGAAACTACGATCAATGGGTGATAAGGTTCTTTAGGTTCTGTGATCTAAAGAAGCTACATGGAATGTTCTTAAAGAAGGTCATCCTGGAAGGTCCATTTCAGATGCCTACTGTCACTGTACCCGGAGATCCAAATGCTAATCCACCAAGAGGTGATGTCACTAACATTGCCAATCTTAATGAACTCACTACTGATCAACTTTTATACTTTGAAGCCGATGAACTGGCAATGCAATACATCCTTTTGGGATTACCCAATCCGATCCTTCGAAGTGTTGATGCTCAAAAGACTGATAAAGCAATGTGGGAACATATTCATCTTCTCATGGAAGGCACTGAACTCAATCAAGAGGACATGGAATCCAAAATCTACTTGGCTTATGAACACTTCATGATTGAACCCGGAGAGACATTAGAGTCATATCATCATCGATTCTCAGACATCATCAATGACTTGGACAAACATAACCTCATCATGCCAAGAATTGCAGTCAACACTAAGTTTCTGAGTAGTCTTGGTCCTGATTGGGAAAAGTATGTCATTTTCATCCGTCAAGCGAAAAACCTTCATCATGCTATATACGGATTATTGTACGACTATTTGAAGCCCCACCAAAAATAAGTTGACAAAGAAAGAGTTATCCGTGGACTGTCTTTTTCACCTTCACTTCCGGATAATCAACAATTAGCTTTGTGGGCTCAAGCTTGTTATCCTCAATTCCCGACTTTTCAAACTGTATTCACAAATCCTCCACAACCTACTGCTCAACCATCTGCTAAGATAACACCTTATGATCCTTCACAACAGCAAACACCATAAGAAAATCAACTGGTTTCATACAACAACAACAATACTCAAGCACTTTACAGTGAATCAAATGAGGATGCTGAAGCTTTTGATGCATTGCAACAAGGATTTGTTATGATTGCTAGAGCCTTTGGTCGATACTCCAACAAATCCAATAATCGCATTCGCACCTCATCTAACACAAGGAATCAGGCTGTTGTTAACAATGGAAGAGTTGAGGTTCAGAATCGTGGTTAAGTTCGTCATATGGGCGGCGGTCAAGGGTTTAATCCAATGGGAAATAATAACATGGGTGCTCCACAACAACAAAGGGATCAAGTGGTTGAACATGGTAACGCTCAAAATGGGGTTAATGGTCTTCGTTACTATAACTATAATGAGAAGGGTCATCTGGCTAATGCATGCCCAAAGCCGAGGACAAGAGACAACGCTTGTCACAAAGAGGCTTTAATCTTGGCTCTTAAGGATGAAGCTGGTGGAACTCTTACCAACAAGGAACAAAGCTTCATGGCAAATGCAGATTCTGATGATGATATGGAGGACTTGCAGGCTAATGCAGCAGTTATGTTGATGGCAAACATGCACAAACTCCACATGAGTGATACATGCCCAGTGTATGAAGCTGACGGCTTGTCTCAGGTATCGGATCAAACTATATTCATTAATGATCTGATATCTCCGCCAACATCTGCATCCGACAAGGATCAGAGTGTTCAACATGAGCCGTCTATATCTCATTCTGATGATAATCAAATAGATCTCGTAGTCATATTTGACGATCAAGATGACCTTATGGTTAACATTGATAATCAAGTTGACTCCGTAATTATATTTGAAGATCTAAATAATGATCATGTTGAGACTCACGTTGAACAAGCTGATCTTTCGTCTAATCTAGATATTGAGCTCATGACCTTACTTAACGACCAAAAATCTCAAATGGAAATATGACGTAACCTCAATCAGCAATTAAAAGATAAAAATGCACTGTTAACTAAGGACAATTGATGCAGGTTTTACTACCAGGTCTTAATATTTATAGTGTCTCGCTATACCTATGGTCTACCCTAATGCACTAATAGGCAGTGTACCCGGTCGTGTGTAGTGTAGTAAATGGTAAAGCCGAGGTCGTCCCAAGAGCTATGTGTGTCGGATATTTACTAAGTCTTAATTGTCATAGAATATAAAAGGTTTGATAGGGTTTTAATTAATTAAACTACTAATGCAGAATATGAAAGCAAATAAATGGTAGAAGGGAAATCAATAGAGGAATAGTGGTGCTAACCTAGTTAATCCTCCTAACTAGTAATGTTTACGTCTACCTACTTCCAATTACTTCAGGTGGGGTCAAATTCGAGAGGACAACATTTGGTCAATTCGCCCTAACCTATCAGCAAAGATGCCACCACAGGAGAAATCAGGCGTACCGTCATAAGTCCTGTTGTTCCTGGTCCCCTAAGCCGAGTCATTAAGTACCGCTACATGCTAGATTCTAAATAGTGAGTGCCGGCCGTTAGGAACTTAGACACTACAGCCCCCAATTCTTAAGTTCATCCAAACGATAGGTGATCAGTTGGTCAAATCGCACAAGTAGAAAGGGTCGTCAGTTGGTCATATCTTACCCTTCCCGTCTCAGTCCGCTCACCTAGGGTCAGTTGGTCATATCTCCTAGGCAATTGGCCTCTACCGCCATTTAAAACTACCGAACCAGGGGTGACTACCAAAGAACTATGCATGCATACACTTAGAAATAATTGTACGGAAGTAAAGGTAAACGCAAACAAAACAATTAAGGAATCATAACTAGGCTAGCACTAAAGGGTGCTTAGCCGCTCATATTAATCATGCACATCAATTCAATATTCAAAGGTACGGAATACATGAATTGAAAGTAAAAGAAATAATAAACGCTAAAGCTTATCGTAATGGTGTGACTTCTCCCTTGGAAACAACTCCGTATGCTTCCCTAGACATTCTTTGAGCTTTTTCCCACATTCTCAGAGTGTTGTGTGTGGAATAGGATGATTAGAAATGCTGGAATTCGTGGGGTATTTATAGGCCAGGTTTGGGTTACGGCATAACCAAAAGATGAGTTACGCCGTAACCTTCTATTTTTCCTTAAATGCACTAGATCTGCTAGTTACGGCGTAACCTTATAAGTGGTTACGCCGTAGTCGTCAATAAACATGGTTACGTTGTAAGTGATGCAGTAGTTACGGCGTAAGTATTAGCGGTGTAGAACCTCTTTTGACCTAATGGAGTTACGTCGTAACCTCTTGATGAGTTGGACTTCAAGGTCACGCAATAGTTACGGCGTAATGTGAGAGACGGGTTACGCCGTAACCTCCTCAAAAATAAGCATACTGTGATAAATCCTTAGTAACGTTTCCATTTCCGCGTCTCTTTAGCTCCAATGCTCGCAATTTACCTGAAAGTGTAAAACAATGGAAAACAAGCGTAAATCCATATAAATGATATAAATAACGAGCATTAACGGGGGAAATTGACACTTAATATTCAGGACTATTTGATGTTATCAAATATCCCCCCACTGGAACTCTACTTGCCCTCAAGTAGACCTTATTAGATAGATTCCTAAAAAGATATCTTCCAAAACCTGGAAAATATGAGTTTACAAATCCCTTATGCTAGAATAAAACAAAGCCGAACACCTCGCGAAAGAGGAACAAACACTCAAATCTCTCAACTATTCTAAGTGTCAATTTTGGGGTGATCACTCAATCGCACAGTCATAGCATGTATTCTATCATAAGCTTGGCGGTTACACAAATCTCCACCACTGGAGTTAAGGGCTAAACAATTCTCGAAGGCAATATGGGTAGACACGACAAAGGTTAAGGGGTGACATGTCATTACTAACATGTCACGGCGAAGTGGACAAAATCAATGATACATGACCAAATCCATGGCCAAGAGACCAAAGATTGCTCGCTGCATCACCTAGACATGCTTCATGACTAAAGGGTAGGATAAGACATGGGATGTATAATTGGTGTAAAATGAAAAACAAGCAGGTAGTCTATATCTATAACTAAGTCATCACCACTTACCGTCCGCCCAAAGTTCAAGCTTAGAAGTCTGGAGACCGGATCATGAAATGCAAGGTAGATGTGTCATTAGAGGACGTCGTGATGGGCACACTACCTTTTCTTCTTCAGTTGGTATAACTCCAACTCTAATCTTCAAATGTGACCGAGGTGACCTCCTCGATACTAAAAAATAAAGCTCATACTATAGTGCTTATAACATCGCACTTTACAAAATCATACTCAATCAATTTTTTTTATCAAAACATGATAACATAACATCCCCCCACTTGAGATGAACAATGGGAATTCGGGGGTCTTCAATGATCTTAATAATTGTTGTCGATGAAAGCGTGATTTCCAAACCCTTCCACTCGAACCTTGAACTTAGGCAAATGATGACTTCCCAATTACCAATAAAGACTATAGGGTAGGCTAAGGTGTAAGGGTGTAACGAAACAATATATTGGGGTGACAAATTGAAAGGAATGGCTCAGAAGGGTGTATCTAGGGGTATCTTGCACTAAAGGGGAGTGCAACAAAAGGGTTTCACATGGGGGTCGAAAAGTAGAGGTGACTAATCGATAGACTCACAATGGTAGGCTGTTTGGGTGATAATCCTATAATACTGCCTTCTAAAACTGAAAAAGTCCA
This sequence comes from Chrysanthemum seticuspe, assembly GCA_019973895.1. Lineage (NCBI taxonomy): Eukaryota > Viridiplantae > Streptophyta > Magnoliopsida > Asterales > Asteraceae > Chrysanthemum > Chrysanthemum seticuspe. The sequence goes on from BPTQ01000004.1 coordinate 108,586,310, forward strand.
AATACATCGAGCTAACTCAACATACCTCATCTATGGTCTCGAAATGATGCAAAGGCCAAGTTCTAAAGTTTACAAGCTACTGGCACAATCATAATTTGGTAGATTTGGGGTAAAATATTGGAAACGGAAAGGCTAATCTCACCATGTAATATCAAGGGTTGTATGTGCTCGGCTAAGGTCTAATCTAGTTAGGTTCGGAAAAACATGTCAAAATATAAAAAAGGGCATAATTTTTCAAAATAAACTAGAAAAATGAGGGCGAAATAATGTTCAAGAGATAATTCTACTCCCGTCCCCCCACTTGAATTGTACAAAGTCCCTTTTGTACTAGGCATTAAAATAAAGGTGAAGAGAAAGGTAGAATCAGAGCGAGAACTTCCCTGAAATTTGCTCCAAAAAGAAGAAGGTCCACGAGAAAGGATCGTGCCTTCGTTAAAGCGTCATGAACAAACTTCAATCCCTGAAATCACAATACCGACAAGCATAATTCTAAAAAAGAAAAAAAAATGAAAAATAAACCTAACTCACTTTCATAGGAATCACGGTTGCATTTAGCAAATGCAACAAGCCTTTTAAACCACTTGGTGTCCCAAGTGGACGAGTGAAGTCTCGTGAGGGTTTATAGGGAACACACCCACAAAGTTCATTTAAAAACTAATACAAGGTTACTGTGTTTTAAAATGAAAGAATTAAAGCAGAGGAGAGTTACGTCGTAACTCCAATAAGAGAGTTACGCCGTAACTTGCAAAACTTGGTATGAGCTGAGAAGCAAATAGTTACGGCGTAACCACTGAGATGGTATTACGCCGTAATTGGTAATGCGTCAAGAATTCTGCTGCTAAAATGTTGGTTACGGCGTAATCACCAAGATGACTTACGCCGTAACTCTGTTCAGATCAGCAACTGCAGCAGTAATTACTTCATTGTCTTCTGCAAAATGGTTAGAAAACACAAAACCCAACAGAAAAGAAATAAAAACAAAAGAAAGGGATAATTCAGGTTGTCTCCCGAAAGAGCACTTTTCTTTATTAACGAGTCTTTAAGTTAGACTCAGAGCTGCGGGGCTACTAGACTGGTGCGAAGAATTCATCACCAGATAGCTTACTAACATCCTGCCCATAATAAATCTTGGCGCAGTGTCCGTTTACCTTAAAATATACTCCATCCTTGTTATGAACTTCAATAGTCCCATAAGGGAATACCTTACTTACTGTGTATGGGCCAACCCAACGAGATCTCATTTTTCCAGGGAATAATTTGAGTCTTGAGTTGAAAATGAGAACTTCCTGTCCTACCTCGAACCTTTTCTCCTTTATTCGCTTATCGTGCCATCTTTTGGTCCTGTCTTTGTATGCCCTGGCATGATCGTATGCTTCGTCTCGTAATTCAGCTAAACGGTTTATTTGGGAAAATTTATGTTCCTTGATTATATCAGCCTCCAAATTGGCATTTTTGAGAGCCCAATATGCTTTGTATTCCAATTCAACGGGAAGATGACATGCTTTTCCGTAAACAATCTTAAAAGGGGTACTTCTAATAGGAGTTTTGAAAGCCGTTCTGAATGCCCATAATGCCTCATCGAGTTTGTCGGACCAATCTTTTCCAGTTACTGCTGACGGATTTCTCCAAAATTCGTTTGAGTGCCCTGTTGGTGTTCTCAGTTTGCCCATTGGTTTGTGGGTGATAAGGTGTAGACATTCGGTGGAGTACCCCGTATCTCTTCAGAACTTTCTCAATAATAGCATTACAAAAGTGCGTCCCTCGATCACTAATGATGGTCATAGGGACTCCAAACCTGGAGAATAGTCTTTTCAAAAAGCGAATGACACTCCTAGTGTCACAAGTCTGTAGGGCCTCCGCTTCAACCCACTTTGAAACGTAATCGACAGCTACAAGGATATAACTTTTATTTTTCGATGGAGTGAAAGGTCCCATAAAATCGATCCCCCAAACATCAAAAACCTCACATACCATAATATTGTTGATTGGCATCTGATTATGAGAAGAGATGTTCCCTGCCCTCTGACAAGCGTCACAATCCCTAACATGCTTTGCGGCATCTTTGAAAATACTTGGCCAAAAGAATCCGGCCTCTTAAACCTTTCGAGCAGTATTGTCGGCACCATAATGTCCTCCTGCAGGACCGTTGTGGCAATGTTCCAGAACTTGTCTTTGCTCTTCCCTAAATACGCATCTCCGAATAATACCATCAGGGCATGATTTAAAAAGGAACGGATCATCCCAGAAGTAATATTTAAGATCCGAGAAGAACTTTTTCTTTTGGTCGTAGCTTTTTGTTGGGAATTATGTGAAGTAGAATTTCTGCCGACATTACTGCCGAAGGATTCTGCTGAAGTAGAAGCAGAATCTGCTAAAGAAGTGATTCTACTGAAGAGTACAAGCGTTGCCGTGTTACTGCTGAAGGGTAAATGCTGACTAGGATCAGCATGCGCATATGAATTAAATGCTAACTCTCCATATTCTTGTACTGTCCAAGGTTGCATGGGCATAATTGATCTGCTCAATAAAGTTTAGTGTATTAGTCATTAAATGCATGCTTGCATGTTTAGACGTTTGGATTGTAATAGTATTAGGGTTCCTTGTCTATAAAAGGAACCATATAGTTTGTAATAGACAACTGATCCGAAACATAGAGTTTCAGGAAATAAAAAGATCCATAGAGGATCTAAGTGTTCTTAGTTATAACAACTTGTGTTTACTTTCCGCTATAGAATACAAGTGTTAGAGACTGTCTATTAGTTTGCTTGTGATTACATAGGCAACACTAACGATCCACGAGTGCTAAAGATCTGTCAAGGTCTAAGAGTCTTCAACAAGTGGTATAAGAGCCTCGGGAGAGTCTCTAAGATACTGAGAACCTTATTTACCTCACCCACATACAACCAAAAACTCATTCACCATGCCTGGAACTGATGATGAATCAGAAGTCACCACCAACGACAACATCAAAACCACTACCTCTATGCAGCAACTTAGTCTCTCCAACAGTAATGGTAAGTTTCCTTACCTAAAGAAGGAAGAGTATGATCTATGGACCATGAAGATGCAGAACTGGATCTCCAATATTGATTGGAATCTGTGGGAGATAGTGAAGAATGGTAACAGTCTAAAGAAGACCATCCCAGATCTAGATGGTAAGTTTACTATTGCTCCTCCCAAAATTGCTGAAGAGATTCTTGCAGTACAGAGGGAGCACAAGGTAAGAACCATCCTTCTTCAATCCATTCCTGAAGATCACTTAGGTGATTTTCACCACATGGTTGATGCAAAGGACATCTGGATGGCTCTAAAAGCAAGGTTTGGTGGGAATGAAGAGTCCAGGAGGATGAGGAAGTCTATGCTGAGACAACACTTCCAAGAGTTCAATATCTCTGAGGAAGAAGGTATCCACAAGGGATATCACAGGTTTCACAAGATTCTGAGTCAGCTGAATCAGCTGAATGCAAAGCCTGACAATGATGATAGCAACTCAAAGTTCCTTCGATCTTTGCCTCCATCATGGTTACATGTGAGTATAGCCCTGAAAGCTAAAGGTGGGCTGGACATGCTCACTTTTGATGAGCTATACAACAAACTCAGAGCTCTTGAACCTGATGTCAGATCTCCCTACCGTACAGCCTCTTCTGGTCATACAGCCTTTGTTGGGACATCTCACTCCAATATGATGATGCATGCTTCAAGTCCATCTTATCTGCCATCATCATCTTATCGTCCCACCTCATCACATCCTCAAGCCAAATCTGGCAGTGTATTGGAGGATGTGCTTCATTCATTTGTTTCTGATTATGATACTCAGCAGCATCTTGTTTATGAAGATTTTGACCAGGTGGACCCTCTTGAGATGGAGGAGATGAAGCTGAAATGGCAGGTGGCCATGCTTTCAATAGATATCAAGAGGTTTGAGGAGAAGGCAGGAAGGAAGTTTGGGTTCAAGGGAAAGGATCCAGCTCGGTTTGATAGGAGAAAGGTCAAGTGTTTCTCTTGTCATCAGATGGGTCATTTCTCTAGAGAGTGCAAAGACAGGAAGAGTAGAGAGGGGGCTAGCTATCACTCATATCAGCAGAATCAGAAGGGAACTAGCACTTCAGCAGCTCTAGTCACCATGGATGAACAGGTCAACTGGGCTGCTCATGAACCTGTAACTGAGGAAGCTGCTGATACAAAGAAGCTAGGATTGCTGGCAAGGTGCACTTCAGAAGATAGGCATGATCAGTTTGCCTTCATGGGACTTTCTCAGGTACACAACTGCATATTTGGTTGTAGTGAAAGATACAATGAAATGAAAGAAGCTTATGATACTATGAAACCTAAGTACAATGCATGCTATGTTGATAATGAAGCTTATAAACTCTCGTTAAAAACATTAGAAAAACAAAAGGTTTGGTTTCAGAAGAATCAGATAACTTATGATGAAAAGATTAAGGTGCTTCAATTTGATCTAGATATTGCTAATATTAACCTTAAACGCACTGAAAAAGAAAAAGCTGGTACTATCACTGAGAATCTAGAGCTTAAAGAGAAACTTGCAGAGGAAATAGCTAGACATAAACAATGGTTGATATCTGGTGACAATCTAGCTAGAGAACTCTACAATAGTCAGTCTGTGAACTCTGGAATAGGCTTAGGTTTTCAGAAGTATGTAGGATTGGAAGCTAGGCAAGATGGGCGTACATCTACACCTGCAGGATTAACACACTTTAGAAAGGAAGGTGACTTACATGCTGTCCCTGGCCCTATTAGAGGTGAATTCATGCCCACTGACCTATCTATCACAGTTGACTTTGATGGATCACACCATTTGTATGGCAGAAAGTCAAATGACTTACCAGACTCTGATGCTTCATCTTATGACTTTGTCTCTTTCTCTGACAGTGACAATTCATCAGATCAAGGGTCTTCTGCTAGCTGTGATTCAAGTGATAAGTCGGACCTTTCCAACCCCTCCACTGAGCCTTCACCCAAGCCTGCACCCAAGTCTATCTACAAGCCTTCTAGGATTACTGCTGAAGTGTCCACTTCCAAGCCTGTTTCTCCTGAAGACTTGTCTTTTCAATCTTTGAATAATTTATCTGTTAAAAACAATTCCTTTAATGTTTCGTGTTTAAGTACTTCTACATGTAATCGAACATCTTTTTTGGTGAATACATCTTCCAAAAGGAAGACATGTTTTGTGTGTGGAAGTAAAATTCATCTTATTAAGGATTGTGATTTTTATGAGCAAAGATTGAGTGTTAGTGCTAATCAGCAGAAACAAAGACCAGTGTGGAACAATGTTAAAAATATCCCACCTTATGTCCCACAAGCTAGAACTGACTCTACTTGGAGGAAATCAGCTGATAGACCTTATGTGCCACCTACTAGCCCATACTTTAAACATGGGTATTGGCCTACATATGTTGACTCTATGAAAAATGGGAAAGGATGTTGGGGCACTGCTGTCAAGTCCTCAGCAGGTTGTTCTTGGAATAATAAGAGACCTAAATATCAATGGAAACCCAAGAACAATGGTGGATCTTACTCTTTTGCTAAACCTAAATCTAATGATCCACAAGGCAGGTTCAAGTCAGCAATGACTTGAGCCTCCTCAGTATACTAACATTCTTTTGTATATATGTTTGTTTCTGTAGAATCCTCCTTGGTTCATTAATGTATCTAACAGCTTCAAGGCCTGATATTACCTTTGCTGTAAGTGTGTGCTCTCGACATCAAGTCACTCCACTTACTTCCCATCTCAATGCTGTCAAGAAAATTTTTAAGTACCTAAAAGGACAACCTCAGTTAGGCCTTTGGTACCCAAAAGAGTCTCCTTTCAAGTTGGAAGCATATAGTGACAGTGATTATGCTGGTGCAAATCTGGATAGGAGATCCACAACTGGAGGCTGTCAATTCCTTGGAAAAAGATTGATTTCTTGGCAGTGCAAGAAACAAACGATTGTGGCTACCTCAACTACTGAAGCAGAGTATGTTGCTGCTGCAAACTGCTGTGGACAGGTGCTCTGGATTCAAAACCAATTGCTGGACTATGGGTATAACTTCATGAACACAACTCTTTTTATTGATAATCAGAGTACCATATGCATTGTCAAAAATCCAGTTTTTCACAGTAGAACCAAACATATTGAAATCAGACACCACTTTATAAGAGATGCATATGAAAAACATTTGATAAATGTGGCTAAAATTCATACAGATGATAATGTGGCAGATCTGTTAACTAAAGCTTTTGATGGACCAAGGTTTCAACACCTTGTGGTCAATATTGGGATGCTTAACCCTTGACTGCAGAGTTTAAGGGGAGGCATAGGCCTCAGATGAGGCATATGCCTCAAGGGTTTATTTGTTTTGTCATGTTGTTTTGTTTGTTTGTTAGTTTCTTAGTTAAAAAAAAAAAAAAAAAAAAAAAAGTCCAAAGGGTACAGCTTTGGTAAAGACATATCAAATCTGTTGATAGCTGTAATGGTTTGCTCAAAATCATAGGGTCTGCAACCACCCATGCTTAATTGCTGAGTGTTGTATGGTCATCAATTCACCATGGTCTATTCCTTGTTGGAATCCAAGAATTGACTAGCCCACATGTATATGGCTTGTGGTAAAGGCAACTATCTCCATATTTGGTTATCTATTCACCAATTCTAAGAATTGACTAGTCCTGAGCAAACGGCTACAGGTAAAGACACATCAAATCCGTTTAGATAGTTGCTGGTTTGCTAATAAATCAGATGGTTATCAGTGTACCATAGTTTTCGAACTTAAACATTTGGCTACTCCAGTAGTAATGGCTATTGGTAAAGAGACATCAAATCCATTATTTTCAATGATTCACCTCTCACAGGAGTTAACACACCTGGATGTGAAGAGAATAGATTGCAACTGATAAGTATTGATGTACATTATGCCATTTGTTGCTGCAAAGACCTGGCGTTTCAAAGTCTGATCATCATAGAGATGAGATTATTAGTGGTTCTTTGCTACTAATGTGTGGAAACAATCCTCTAGTACTGAAGTCTCAAAAGATATTTCAAGGTCAGGAAACTGGAACTTAACCAAGTCAAATTCCAGTTTAGGGGAGGATTGTTGGGAATTATGTGAAGTAGAATTTCTGCCGACATTACTGCCGAAGGATTCTGCTGAAGTAGAAGCAGAATCTGCTGAAGAAGTGATTCTACTGAAGAGTACAAGCGTTGCCGTGTTACTGCTGAAGGGTAAATGCTGACTAGGATCAGCATGCTCATATGAATTAAATGCTAACTCTCCATATTCTTGTACTGTCCAAGGTTGCATGGGCATAATTGATCTGCTCAATAAAGTTTAGTGTATTAGTCATTAAATGCATGCTTGCATGTTTAGACGTTTGGATTGTAATAGTATTAGGGTTCCTTGTCTATAAAAGGAACCATATAGTTTGTAATAGACAACTGATCCGAAACATAGAGTTTCAGGAAATAAAAAGATCCATAGAGGATCTAAGTGTTCTTAGTTATAACAACTTGTGTTTACTTTCCGCTATAGAATACAAGTGTTAGAGACTGTCTATTAGTTTGCTTGTGATTACATAGGCAACACTAACGATCCACGAGTGCTAAAGATCTGTCAAGGTCTAAGAGTTTTCAACACTTTTGTTGCTAGGTAACACTTTGGCTGCTAGGTAATTAGCGAAATCTGTGTACCACGGTTCGATACTGGAATCTTTAATTCTAACAGCCATTAGGTGTTCGTCGGGGAAAGAGTCCCGGATAGTCTCTGTATCAATTTCTTCGAGCTCAGGGTTTTCTAATCGTGAAAGGTGATCAGCTGCTAAGTTTTCAGCTCCTTTCTTATCCTTGATTTCAATTTTAAATTCTTGCAGCAGCAGCAGTACCCATCTAATCAACCTTGGTTTGGCATCCTGCTTATTAAGTAAGTACTTCAAAGCAAAATGGTCATGTAGACAATATTTTTTGACATAACTAAATAAGACCTAAATTTATCAAAGGCATATACTACATCCAGGAGTTCTCTTTCAGTGGTTGTATGATGAGTGTGTAAATACTCATCATTTTTGGTCAAATCTGAACTGCAAAACATTTAAAAACACTCAGAAATGCATCAAAATACTGAAAATATCCCAAAATTGTATTTTATATGTTTCAGATGCAAAATGTTTAAAATCAGATGAAAAACGAGCTAAGTTTGCATAATTGGCAGTTTCAGTCCCTCAACTTTCAAATCTTGACAAAATCAGTCCCTGAGCATTTGTTTTGGAATAAAAGTCAACCCAAGTCCTTTCAAAATCAAAATTTATCAAAAATGATCCTTGGGTAAAAAGTTTGGAGAATTTACAAGTTTGGTCCTTCAAGTTTCAAAATTGGCAAAAATAGTCCTTGGAAGTTTAAAAATGGAAAATTATCTTTTATGGTCCTTGTACTAATGAAACTTGGCAAGATTGAACCTTGGAAAAACTTTGCAAAATTACAGATTTGGTCCTTGGTTTTTGTGGAATTGCAACTTTGGTCCTTGATATTAATACCTTGACCCTTGAACCCTTTTGTATTATGAACCCCTGCCAAAACAACCCTTGACCCCTTGAACCCTTTGTCTAATAATAGAACCCCCGGTCAAACACATGGTCAAACCCCGCCCTTTTTCCCTCCAACACTTCACCTTCACCAACTGTCTGCAACTCTCACCCCATCACCATGCTTCCAGCTCATATACCTCCACCCTTATCACTCCACCTCACCTAACAAAACAAGAAACAATTAATGTTTCTCCTTCCTTGCACTCAAACCCCCCCCCCCCCAGTTGCTATATCAGTTTTGGCGCCAAAATGCCATCAACGGCCAATATCAACTCCAATCATCCAATGGCCCAAAAGAGAGGTGGGAAATGATCAGAGGAGAGAGGGGAAGACTTTTGCTAATAAATAGAAGGAAGAGAAGGAGAGACAAAGAGTAGTTTTTAGTTTTTAATTTTCTTGTATGTCGTTTTTACTTTTAATGTCTTAATTAATTTCTTAAATTGTAATCTTCAGTTCCTATGTATTGAATTTAAGCTTTTTAGTCACTTGTAACTCAATTCAGTATCAATTAAAAAGTTTGATTCAAGCTTCATGTTTTTAAATTTTCTTTTATTAATTCAGTTTACATATTCTTAAACTCAAGCTTCAATTGGCTTATTTCTAATTCAAATAGGCTTACTTAAGCTACTGATAGCTTTTAGTAAGCTTATTACTAAGGTTCAAGCAAATTTGGCACTTGGTCAACAAAAGTCAAACTGCCCCCATTTTGAAGAGTTAATATGGATTGCTGATACTGGTTATGGAAATGGGTTTAGACCAGAGTTATTTGGGTTGATATAAGTAGGATAGTGGCTTATTGAGCATGAGTTAGCAAGCTATTGTAGCTGGACTACTGTAAGTGTTATTCACTTAAATTCTCATAACTATCAAATCTGCATTGGCCAAAGGTTATTAAATATAGTTCTAGTGTCTGCATAATCTAGTTGTTATATTGTTTTTAGGTCTGCTCTAGTGATATTCTTGGATTAGTTGTAAGAATTTTATGAGTAAATTGCATTTTCAGTCTTAGTAACTAGTGTTTGGATCAGTGGGTGAATTGAGCTTGAGGCTTGGTTTGTGCTCAAGATCAGTTAACTTGGCCTCATTTAGGATCATTGGACTTAATTCAGTGGTTAGATTGCATCCTAGAACACTAATAGTCAAAATCACCTTCAATCAGTTCTAATTTGCCTATCTGTTGGAATTTTTGAAGATCAAAAGCTTGATTCAGGGTCAGATATCATTAGAGTTGCTTGATATAGTGTTGCTTTAGCTTAATACATCATTCTCAGTTCAAAAATTTGATTCAAACCTCACTTAAGTCAACTTTTCATTTCTGTTTCAAAAGTCAAAAGTTGAAAAACTCAGTTTTCACCAAAGTTTGTGGAATTTTCATTGATTCATTATTGGTTCAATTCAAGTGAAATTTTGGACTTAACAAGTTCAGTTGGTCAAGAGTTGGAAACTGATTTTTGTGAAATTTTAGTAATAATCTATAAGCTCCTGAATAGCTTGTAAATGGGTCAAAAGTGCCCTGTGCACACACTCAGTGAATACTGAGTGTGCACAGGTTTGTGTAGAGCTCACAACAAGCTCATGGGAGCTTGTCTTGGGCTAATTCTTGGTCTATGAACTCCTTGCCAGGTCTACTTGAGATTGTGGTATTTGGTTTTGGGTTCCAACTAGGGTAGACAGCTTATTTTTAAGCTTGAAATCAGCTCCTCAGAACTGAATTCACTTGTTTGATTTTGTACCCATAAGCTTGTAGCTGGTTATCTAGAGGTTTAGGTCTGTTGAATTAGGTTGGTATTAAGTTGTTTTAGTATAATCTAGCTTCTGTGTTCATTTTGTGCTTTCTAGTGCTTATTAGCTTATTTTAAGTGCTTATTCTCAAACAGTTTGCACTCCAGTTTCATATTGTTACACATAAGCCCTAGTTTTTATATTTTTCATAGATTTAGAATAATATTTTAGACTTTTCCTGAACTTTTCAGATTTTTCTAGTTCTGTTTGCTATTTTTCTTATTTTAAATCAGTTTTTAGGACTTTTTAAATAGCTTTTAATCCAAATAAATCAGAAAATCTTCAAAAAAATAAGTTTTCAATTTTCATAGAATAAGATAAATATAAAAAGCCAAAAAAATATTTTTCCATAATTTTTCTAGTTTAAATAGTAATTTTTAGCAATTTAATTAGTTTTAAATAGTTTTTAAATCATAGAAATTAGAATATAAATCAGAAAAATACAAATTCAATTTTCAAAAGTTTGTTTAGTTATTTTAGATTTTTAAAAAATAGTTTCACAATTTTCCTCTTTAATTTCATAATGTTTAGTATTTTAATTTAGTTTTAAAGTTTAAAATTAGTTTTTAATTCAAATTTATAAAAGAAAAATCAAGAAAATCCAATTTTAAAAATAGTTATAGCGTTTATTTAATATAATCTAGCTTTTTAATTTTCTTTAATTTGCATTTAAGCCCCTGTAATTTACAAACTTTTTCTTTAGGTATAATTATTCAAAATCCACAAACCTTTTCCCGTTCAATATCACTCGATCACTACACGTTTAGCTTCAATCGCACAACTCGTTGGGACTTAACGACCTGGGGAAACACTAAACTCTCCTGGACTTAATTGCATTGCGTTCTCAAGCTGTCTGGCTTTTATTACGGTTGACCATTCACAAGTGGTTGACTTGTGTAATAAACCTGACCGTTTGGGACCCAATCAAATTTTGGCACCGCTGCCGGGGAGCTGTGCTAATAGTCTTACGTTTAGCAGATTAGTGATTTGAATATTCACTCCTTGTTCATACCATCTATATATATTTATATTTTCTTATAAAAATCCAAAAATCCAAAAACATCTTAAAACATATAAAACACAAAAATATTTTCTTTTGTTTCTACATATATATAAAACCATAAAACCCAAAAAGATTTTCTTTCTTATTTTTACATTATTGTTTATCCAAAAATCCAAAAATATCCATCTTTACCCTCTCACATCTTTGATTCTTCATCCCTACCCCTCTGAAAACATTTGATTCTTTCTATGTCTCATCCTCACCCTCTTGGTTGTCAATGGTGTGGTGGTCCTTATAATGGTGGCAATTGCCCCAGTTGTAGCATGGTGGAGTCAGGAAACGGGTCTGTCTATAACCAAGCTCCCTATCCTTACCATGACACATCTGATTCATTCTACCAGCCACCACATCATGAGATACTGACATATCTGTGTGAGTTTTGTGGAGGTCCTCACCAAGGATTTGAGTGTCAATCCGGAAACACGTTTGTCTATGAACAGTTTTCCGGCGATGCTCAGAACCTTGGTTATAACCAATATCCATATGATTCACCAGTACAGACTCAACAGTTTTACTGTTGTGAGTACTGTGATGGTTCACACTACAGTTCTGATTGTCAATCGGGGAATACATTTCCTTGTGACAATTGACACATCGCATCATGACCTACTTCCACAGTACCAAATGAATCAAGCACTTCTTCCAGAAATGCAAAATATAATGGAAATCATTGATGATCTTAAGGGTTTAGTTAAAGACTTTGCCCAAAGAAACACTCATCAAAAATCCATGAAAGAATTGCTGGCTGAAGAGCAGGCTGCTAGAATAAATTCTCAAGATGCATATGAAAAATCTATTATGGAATCAATTACAAAAGAAAAAGCAGCCAGATCTAGCTCTCAGTTCTGTTTTATTCCTGATGACAGTGATGATGACGATACACTTGATATCCTTCAATTCTATAAAGATTCATCAAGTTCATCAGTTGATATCCCAGCAGTTGAGATTCCATCTCAAATAACTGCTATCACACCCGAAACTCCCACTCATTCTCTGAACATGGGGGACAAGCATCTTGACACTGTTCTTGAAAAGGAATCGGACGAATTCATAAAGTCTAGTGTTGAGAACCTTATCCCAATCCCGAGAGAGTCACAGGGAATTTCTAATCATATGTATGATTCTCTTTCCCCTCTTGAGTATTCTCTAGATCATTTTGAGACTTTCTCCGATTTTAGCGACGATTGTGCTTCTTATGGAGATGTCGAGTATGTTGAGGCATCACTCCCACAGTCTGATCCTCTTCTTGAGGAGTTCACCGATGAACTCACTCACATCAGTCCACTTTCATCAGAAAGTGACGATGATCTCTTTGATGTCGAAGCCGATCTTGGAGAAATTGAAAATCTCCTATATAATGATCATTCACTCATTTCTTGTCCCATTTCCGACTCTTCCATTGTATAATGCTCTTGTGCCTCATTTAAGGTTTTACTAGCATAATAAATGGGTTTAAAATTTTTATCCACCCTCTATCCTAAAACAGCTCCAACAACATAATCACTAGCATCGCACATGAGTTCAAAATCGCCCCCCAGTCAGGAGCAATAATAACCGGGGCAGTAGTTAGTTTTTCTTTTTAAAATGTCAAAGGCTTTCTTGCAATCATCGTTAAAATCAAATTTAGCGTCTTTCATTAGGAGTTGGGTCATGGGTTTGGCAGTTTTTGAAAAATCTTTTATAAAACGTCTATAAAATCCTGCATGCCCAAGAAAACTCCTAATGCCTTTTAGGTTGGTCGGATAAGGTAGTCGAGAAATAACATCCACCTTAGCTTTGTCAACTTCAATCCCAGTTTGAGAAATTTTATGCCCCAAAACAATACCTTCTTTAACAATAAAATGACATTTTTCCCAATTAAGGACAAGGTTGGTTTCTTCACATCTGGAAAGCATTTTAGATAGATTATTAAGACAGGATGAGAAGGAGTTACCAAAAACCGAAAAGTCATCCATGAAGACTTCCATAAAATCTTGACACATATCAGAGAATATAGCAATCATGCACCGTTGGAATGTGGCGGGAGCATTACATAGTCCAAAAGGCATTCTTCAGTAGGCGAATGTTCCGTAAGGGCAGGTGAAAGTTGTCTTTTCTTGGTCCTCAAGGGCAATCGGAATTTGAAAATAACCTGAGAATCCATCGAGGAAGCAGTAATACTCATGTCCAGATAGTCTTTCTAGCATCTGATCGATAAACGGAAGGGAGAAGTGATCCTTTCGTGTGGCATCATTTAATTTCCTGTAGTCAATGCATACCCTCTAGCCAGTGACTGTCCTAGTTGGTATCAGCTCATTATCTTCGTTGGTTACTACTGTCATTCCTCCCTTTTTTGGCACAACATGAATGGGGCTAACCCAAGGGCTATCGGAAATAGCATAAATTAGTCCTGCATCCAGGAGCTTAATGATTTCGTCCTTCACAACGTCTTGTACCTTAGGGTTTAATCTCCTTTGTTGTTGTACTACGGGCTTAAAATCATCTTCCATAAGTATCTTGTGGGAACAATATGAAAGGTTAATTCCTTTAATGTCAGAGACTTTCCATGCAATTGCTCCCTTGTGCTTGCTTAAAACCTGTAGTAATGACTCCTTTTCTTCATTAGATAACAGAGAAGAGATCACAACAGGATAATTTTTATCTCCATTGATAAATGCATATTCTAAATGAGGAGGTAACTCCTTAAGTTTCGGGGGAGCATTAGCTTCTTCCGGGGTTTTTGCTGAACATACTGTCTGATTGTTCTTGGTCAGTTCCTCTGTTTCGCTTTCTTCGTCGCTAGATATCCCATCATTATCTTTGAATTTTAATGATCTCAGAGGATCAGGAAGAAAACATTCCTGGGCATGTTTCTGAGTGTTAGTTTTGATAAGGTCGAGATCATCAAGGTTGTCATCGGTGAAAGAAGCATATCTCATGGATTTTTCCAGGTCGAAAATAATCTTGTCATTACCAATCTCTAATGAAATCTTCTTGTTGAAGACATCAATCATAGCGTGTGATGTAGCAAGAAAGGGTCTTCCAAGCAAAATAGGGATATCATCCTCTTCCATATCCAGAACCACGAAGTCGACCGGGAATACAAATTTATCGATCATGACAAGAACATTTTCAGCTATCCCTCTCAGATATTGAGTAGATTTATTAGCCAGCTCGATACACATTCTAGTTGGTTTTAGCTCTCCCAATTCCAAACGTGAATAAAGAGAGAATGGCATAAGACTAATGCTTGCCCCTAGGTCGGCAAGGGATTTGTTGAATAAAATTCCCCCGATAGTGCAGGGTAAAGTGAAACTCCCTGGATCTTCTTCTTTGAGAGGCATTTTTTTTAAAAGGGCAGCAGAGCATCTTTGGTTTAAAGTAATCTGTGTCCGGTCAGAGAGTCTCCTATGGGTAAGGAGATCTTTCATAAATTTGGCATATTTCGGCATTTGCTCCAAGGCTTCAACGAGAGGAATATTAATGCTGAGTTGTTGAATTTTCTCCATGAAATTTTGAAATAGCACCCGTTCTTGTTTTTTTTAATCCTTCCTGGAAATGGAATTGGTGGAATGTAGGGACGGACCTTTTCGACAGAAGGTTGAGCCTCCTTGGTTTCTTTATTGTAATCTTGGGGTGTTTCGTTAGTCAGATCATTCAAGTTCGAAGGGTAAGTTGGTTCCTTATAGTTTAATCAACTTCTTGTTGTAATGGCGTGAGCCAGATCTCGAGGATTTGTTTTTGTCGTGCTAGGCAAGTCACCTTCATCCCTTACTCTGATATATTCTGCCAGTTTTCCCACTTGATTTTCAAGTCTTCTAATAGTAGCTGCTTGTGTTCTAAGTGCTTTGTCGTAATCTCGCTTGAGATTCCGAACCAAATTTGCGTTTTCATCATATTTTCTGTTGGATTCTTTAACGAGCATCTTCACAGCCTTTTCAAGATCCGTCACTCTCCCATCAATGGGTTTAACGAACTTCTGTTTAACCATCTTGACATCTTCGATCAGGGATTGCATGTCTACTTCAAATTCCTCTAGATTTTTTTATCACAGATTGTATATCTATAGGATCTTCATCCCGCTCTTCGTTCCATGATGATGAATGGAGCGCAATTTCCTCAACTTTTTTCCATCCTTTATCGGCAGTCATTAAAGGGATAGGTTCTTTAGAGTCTAATAATTGTCGAGTCTTTATGTTCAACCCGTTGTAGAATATTTGCAGTTGCTCGTGTTTGTTGAGTTTATGCTCGGGGCATTTTAGGATGGCTTCGTTCAATCTTTCCCAAGCTGTAAATAGCGGTTCATCGTGGAATTGGCTAAACCTCCTAATTTCATCGACCTGTTGAAGGATTTTTGCAGGGGTTCGATATTCCTTAAGAAAAGCCTTCTTAAAGGTGTTCCATGTTGTAATAGATCCTGATGAAAGTTTTTTAACAAATCTCTAGCTCTTACTTTTAGGGTAAAAGGAAAAGCCCTCATCATAACATGATCTCTTGAGACTCCAGGTGCGTGGAATAAATCTGCGATTTCACATACCTTCGCTATGTGTTCATGTGCTTCTTCGTCTTTGGTCCCATAAAAGCAGCATCTTTTTAGTTCATCAAGACAGAGTCCCCAAAATTCGAATTTTACATTTTCTTCAAGAGCTGGAATGGTGATCCCCTATTTACTATTAGATGTGGTGAGATAATCGTTCATATTAAGAGTCATAGTATCAAAACAAAACTTAAATAAAAATACTAATATAACTCCCCGGCAGCGGCGCCAAAAACTTGATGCAAGTTTTACTGACCAGGTCTTAATATTTATAGTGTCTCGCTATACCTATGGTCTACCCTAATGCACTAACGGGCAGTGTACCCGGTCGTGTGTAGTGTAGTAAATGGTAAAGCCGAGGTCGTCCCAAGAGCTATGTGTGTCGGATATTTACTAAGTCTTAATTGTCATAGAATATAAAAGGTTTGATAGGGTTTTAATTAATTAAACTACTAATGCAGAATATGAAAGCAAATAAATCGTAGAAGGGAAATCAATAGAGGAATAGTGGTGCTAACCTAGTTAATCCTCCTAATTAGTAATGTTTACGTCTACCTACTTCCAATTTCTTCAGGTGGGGTCAAATTCGAGAGGACAGCATTTGGTCAATTCGCCCTAACGTATCAGCAAAGATGCCACCACAGGAGAAATCAGGCGCACCGTCATAAGTCCTGTTGTTCTTGGTCCCCTAAGCCGAGTCATTAAGTACCGCTACATGCTAGATTCTAAATAGTGAGTGCCCGGCCGTTAGGAACTTAGACACTACAGCCCCCAATTCTTAAGTTCATCCAAACGATAGGTGATCAGTTGGTCAAATCGCACAAGTAGAAACGGTCGTCAGCTGGTCATATCTTACCCTTCCCGTCTCAGTCCGCTCACCTAGGGACAGTTGGTCATATCTCCTAGGCAATTGGCCTCTACCGCCATTCAAAACTACCGAACCAGGGGTGACTACCAAAGAACTATGCATGCATACACTTAGAAATAATTGTATGGAAGTAAAGGTAAATACAAATAAAACAATTAAGGAATCATAACTAGGCTAGCACCAAAGGGTGCTTAGCCGCTCATATTAATCATGCACATCAATTCAATATTCAAAGGTACGAAATACATGAATTGAAAGTAAAAGAAATAATAAACGCTAAAGCTTATCGTAATGGTGTGACTTCTCCCTTGGAAACAACTCCGTATGCTTCCCTAGACCTTCCTTGAGTTTTTTCCCACGTTCTCAGAGTGTTGTGTGTGGAATGGGATGATTAGAAATGCTGGAATTCGTGGGGTATTTATAGGCCAGGTCTGGGTTACGGCGTAACCGAAAGATGAGTTACGCCGTAACCTTCTATTTCTCCGTAAATGCACTAGATCTGCTAGTTACGGCGTAACCTTATAAGTGGTTACGCCGTAGTCTTCAATAAACATGGTTACGTCGTAAGTGATGCAGTAGTTACGGCGTAAGTATCAGCGGCGTAGAACCTCTTTTGACCTAATAGAGTTACATCGTAATCTTTGGAAGGAGTTACGCTGTAACCTCTTGATGAGTTGGACTTCAAGGTCACGCAATAGTTACGGCATAATGTGAGAGACGAGTTACGCCGTAACCTCCTCAAAAATAAGCATACTGTGATAAATCCTTAGTAACGTTTCCATTTCCGCGTCTCTTTAGCTCCAATACTCGCAATTTACCTGAAAGTGTAAAACAATGGAAAACAAGCGTAAATCCATATAAATGATATAAATAACGAGCATTAACGGGGGAAATTGACACTTAATATTCAGGACTAATTGATGTTATCAACAATGAATGCTTAAACTTAAAGTATCAACTCAACATTTTTCAAACTCAAGAAAAACGTGAAATAGGTTTAGAGTCGCTTTTGCTAAATCTTACCAAAACGAAAAATCATTAGAACAACAGATACATGATCTAGTCGCATCTAAGAATGCTTTGCTGTCTCAAATAGAACAACTAAAATATGATCATAAACAACAACTTAACGCTCTCACTTTGGAAACTCAAAAAACCAAGTCTGAGTTGTTAACTTGTCAAAAACAGTTCTCTGAGTACAAAAAGCATTCAACGAAACGAATTGATGACTATCTTGAAGAAATTGTCGACTTACAAAACAAAATCAAAGAGTTTCGAAATGTTGTTTTTAAACATGGTGAGTCAATCACAACTATTCAAAAGTTTACTTTTAAACCAAATCCAAATGGATATGGACCGAATCTTGCTGATTACAAACCAAAGTTTTCAAATAGAGCATTCAAACCAAATCCTGAAGTTTACAGTGCAGAACATAGAATTGATGATTCTATTATGAGTGTTGTTGAATATAATCGTCAAGAGGAATTAGATGCAGAAGACGAGAGTCGGTCAAAATTGGAAAAAGTTGTTTATAACAAACCATTTAACTATTCAAAAGCCGTTACTTCGTCACACAACAGGATTTTTTTAACACACCTTGGGTTATCACACCTACTTCTGAGTCTTCTAATGGGGGTCTCCTTTCCAATACTGCACAAATTAATGGTCCTTTACCTTCACTCAGTGAAATAAAGCCATTAGCCGAACAATGTAAAGTTATAAAATATTTTGAAACATTCTTATCGGACATCAAACTTTTGGAACGTGAAATTGAAATCAATTCTGAAATAAAAGTTGAACATTTTCAATCGCCTCAAGCGCGAGCCCAAAGAGATATTTTTCAGAAAAGAATTTTACCACATGTCCAAAATTTGAAAAATTGTGCAATATATTGGGAAAGGGATTTTCACAAGGAACTTGGACTTATGAAAAGAGTTTTCGAACAAACAG
The DNA here is from genome assembly GCA_019973895.1 of Chrysanthemum seticuspe. Classification (NCBI taxonomy): domain Eukaryota; kingdom Viridiplantae; phylum Streptophyta; class Magnoliopsida; order Asterales; family Asteraceae; genus Chrysanthemum; species Chrysanthemum seticuspe. Next base: position 108,605,067 of record BPTQ01000004.1, read on the forward strand.
AAACATCGATTTCAAATACTATACGTAAAAAGAAAAAGTTGAGAAAAGATGTTGATCGACTCTTGGAAGATGTTATCTGTGCTGATATCCATAATGTTGTGTTATTACATTCGGTTGCATATGCATTTGATTATATCTCTGCTGATTCTGTTGATTCCGTTAAAAATGTTGAGAATACTGATACTGTGTCACAAATCAAGTCTTTAAAAGTTGAAAATGAACGTTTGTTTAACGAGCTTTCAAATGCAAAACGTCGTCTTTAATGGTGTCAAAAAGATTGTCAGAATCGAGAACTCGCTTTGCAAAACAAAATCAACCAGTTGCACACTAAAACTTTTAATCCAAAACTTGAGCAACTGGATGATCAAAACGTGTCTTTGAAGTGTCAAATTTCAAAATATGAACGAGAAATTTCAAAAGTTAAAAAGGAATATGGTGTCATATTTGATTTACTCAAAAAGACTCGTGCTCAAGCGTCAAAAGATATTGATGATCATCTTGCATATACCAAAGATGTTTTACGACAAAATGGAAATACTCGTTCTGAAAATCAAGATTTGTTACACACAATCCATGATCTAAAAGCAGAGTTGGTGAAACTTAAACAAGATAGGGATAGTAACACTGTAGTAACTTCACCTACACAGATTCAAAATGACTCTAGAACATCTAAAGACAAACCACAAGAAACTAATGTGCTTCCCTCTACTGAAACAAGAATAGTTGACTCTTTTCCCAATGCCCGCACTTCACCGCCTAGGAGCAATACAAGGAAGAATAGGAAGTTGCGACGTAAGAAAAGAACAATAAAGAATGCTGAAGTAGAAGAACACCTTAGGACTTTGAATAAAACTCAAGTTGCACCCACTTTAGATATTGCGTCTGACAAATGTAATGAACAAAGTGATGTAACGAATGCTGAATCTTTAAGTACTCTTAATGTTTTGTTTGAAGCCTCTTGTGTTGGTTGTCGTAAAAGCATGTTTTCTGGTTGTCATGATAAATGTGTTTCTAAGGCTATCTTGAATCGTAAGCGGAATAATAGAAAACGGAATACCTCTAGGCTCACTAATGCTTCTAAGTCTGTGCTAGGTAAACCACCTTCTAGTGTTCCGGCTAAAATTATTGATGTACCTATAGTACCCCCTACACCTCAGAAGAACTTATCACCTAGTGCATTTACTAAGACCAAAGCTAAGACTAGTTGGAGATGGCAGAAATGGTTACACAATACACTTGGATTTAAATGGATACCTTAAATCATTAATATGTGTGTGTCTACTATAACTGCTTTGGAACCCTCTAACTCTTCGGGTTCCACATCTACTTCTATTCCATCTGTATCGTTTGTGTGTAATGCAGGTGATACAGATCATCCTCTGGATTGTTGATAGCGGATGTTCCCGAAACATGACAGGCAATCTCAAACTGTTATCAAACTTTGTTGAAAAGTTTATTGGCACTGTCAGATTCGGGAATAATCACTTCGCAGCCATCATGGGCTACGGAGATTACATCAATGGCAACATCAAAATTAACAGGGTTTATTATGTGGAAGGTCTCGGTCACAATCTCTTCTCAGTTGGTCAATTTTGTGATGGAGATTTAGAAGTTGCTTTTAGAGAGAAAAATTGTTTCATTCGTGATCTACAAGGAAACGATCTTATGTCTGGTATTCGCACATCAAGTCTATATACAATCTCAATGCAAGACATGATTGCTTCATCTCCTATCTGTCTACTTTCAAAGGCAAAATCTACAAAATCTTGGCTATGGCACCGTTGCCTCTCACACTTAAACTTTCAAACCATAACCAATCTGGCACGATACAAACTTGTTGAAGGTCTCCCAAGATTTTGGTACTCCAAAGATCATCTATGCTCAGCTTGTGAACAAGGGAAAAGTACTCGTGCTCACTTTCCTTCAAAGGTGGAACACAGCTCACAGCATGTGCTTCATCTTCTTCACATGGATTTGTGTGGTCCAATGCGCATGCAGAAGATTAGTGGCAAATGCTACATCTTGGTAATTGTGGATGACTACTCAAGATGGACTTGGGTTTATTTTCTTCGAAGTAAAGATCAAGCTCCACAGATGATCCTCACCTTTCTCACGAAAATTCAAGTTTAGCTTTGAAACACAGTCAGACAAATCAGAACAGACAAAGGAACTGAATTTGTCAATCAAACACTTTGTGCATATTATGAGAAAGTGGGAATTGAGCAGCAAACATCAATTGCACGAACACCAGAACAAAACAGAGTTGTTGAAAGACGAAACTGGACATTAGTGGAAGCTGCAAGAACGATGTTGATAAATGCAAAACTTCTGGATTACTTGTGGGCTGAAGCCGTGTCAACTGCATGCTATACTCAGAACCGTTCAATGATTACTAAACGTCACAACAAAACACCTTATGAACTTATCCACAACCGTAAACCAAACCTCAAACACTTTCATGTATTTGGATCCCTTTGTTACCCAAATAATGATCGTGATGACTTTGGTAAGCTCAAAGCCAAAGCTGACATTAGAGTCTTTGTTGGATACTGTGAAAATTCTAAGGGTTACCAAATCTGGAATCGTCATACAAGGGAGATTATGGAAACTATTCATGAAAATTTCGATGAGCTTACAGAAATGGCTTCTGAGCATAACAGCTTGGAACCCGGACATAACCGTTTAAACTTCCCCCGAATCCCATCATCAGCTGAACCAAGCTTACAGCTTACTCGACGTCAAATGGAACAAATATTTGATCCTCTATTTAGTGATGATATTGATGAACGTGCTCCAGATGTATCAAATGTTTCCGCTGCTCAACTTGATCAAAATCCAATACCTGATACACCTGCTACAACAACTACTATTGAGGAAGCACCACCAGTTGATTCTACAACAACAGTCGAACAAACCGCATCTAATGACGCTGAACCAGCTGATGATCTTCTGAACAATGAAGTACCCTCACTTGCAGATTATGATCCAAATGCGTTCTTCAACCCTTTTGCTAATGAAACTGCCACATATGTTGTTGCGGAATCATCTACAAGTCATTTGAATCCTCCTAATCTGCAAAATGTATATCAACATCAACCCTCCACACATCGTTGGACTAAAGACCATCCTCTAGTGAACATTATTGGCAACCCGAATCAACCAGTCGTAACAAGACAAAGACTTCAGACTGACGGTGAACATTGCATTTATGCACTTACCGTCTGCCAAGCTGAACCCAAAAACATTAAGGATGCCATGACATATGACAACTGGATTGAATCCATGCAAGAAGAATTCAATCAGTTTAAACGTCTTGAAGTATGGGAATTGGTTGAAAAACCAACTGGAGTCTATGTTATTGGTCTCAAATGGATTTGGAAAAACAAACTCGATGCTGAAGGAATGGTTATCTGAAATAAGTCACGTCTGGTGGCTAAGGGTTATAGACAGGAAGAAGGAATTGATTACGAAGATTCATTCGCACCGGTTGCTAGACTTGAGGCTGTTCGGATCTTTCTTGCATTCGCAGCTTACATGAACATCACGGTTTTTCATATGGACGTCAAAAGTGCTTTTCTTAATGAAAAACTGAAAGAAACGGTCTATGTTAGCCAGCCAGAAGGATTCGTTGATCCAAAGTTCCCGAACCATGTCTACAAGCTGAACAAGGCTCTTTACGATCTCAAACAAGCCCCTCGGGCGTGGTATGATGAGTTATCATCCTTTCTCCTATCTCCCCAATTTGTCAAAGGATCGGTCGACCCAACACTTTTCATACAATATCATAGGGCACACATTTTAATTGTTCAAATTTATGTGGATGACATCATTTTTGGGTCAACACATCTAAACTACTCAAATTCTTTTCCAAAACTTATGAAAAACATTTTGAAATGTCCATGATGGGTGAACTTACGTTCTTTCTAGAACTTCAAGTTCATCAATCACCCCGTGGTATTTTTCTAAGTCAGTCCAAATATGCCCTGGAAATTTTAAACAAAAATGGAATGCAAAACTGTGACACCTATGCCACTCCAATTGTAACACCCCCAACCCGACAAGGGTAGAAGTGTCACAGTCTGGTGTCATATCAGAACATACAAGTAAAATTTTCAAGCGGAAATCTTTAAATAATAACATACCAAGTCATAATAACAAAGGATTTACAAGGGAAATTACAAAATCCGAAATGTCTAATATAAATCTAAATTTTAAAACAATAGCCCGCCAAAATAAGTCCAACAGAAAGGTATCTATGGTTAGTCCACTCAAATGATCCAACTCTCAGCCCAAACAAAGCCCATCTTCAAACCTAAAACCTGCCGCAGGAAAAGAAATGCGGCTGAGCTTAAAAAGCCCAGTGAACAGATATAACAAAACGAACGCTAAATAAAATCTGAAGTGCGAAATGAAACAAAGGAAACGGATAACAAGGTCGCAGCGAAATGAGAACAATGAGTCAATGAGGATCCTGCAGAACACAATTATACAGATATCCGAAGCACATATAACACGGAGAACGAAGCAAAGCAAAGCATCAAGACAAGCATACAAGCACATACAAACCAGGCATACAAGTACTGAAACATAATCAAGCATAGCAGACGTCATATCCACACAACATATACAGCATACAATCAATTTAGGAACTCATAAGCCATACAAGTCAAAGAGAAATATAAGGCAAGCGGAAGCAATTAATTAGTAAGTGAACATGGCAAACACACATGTCAAAACACTTATCTGGAAACATAATCAACATCAAAATCAACAGAAGTACCAACAGTAGTCAACACATGGCAGTCATACGTAACAAGTAGGAATACAACATACGATAAAATTGAATGACTCAAGGACATAGCAGGACAACCATTAACAAGCCATACGCCACAAGTTGAACCATTTACCCAATCAAACCGTAGCATAAACCGAAATGCAACCATGGCAGGTCAACAACAAGCAGATAAGGATACAACGGATAGCCATAGTCCACGAGATCAACTGAACGTAGTACACATAATAAACAGACAAAACTATCGATTACACAATGGCATGATCACCAGACAATACAGAGGGTCACATAACATTGAGATCACATATCATTGGATAGAAACACGTAACTCAGATAACCGCATGTTAATCACGTCATAGCAGGATAATCAGTAGTCACATAAAACATAAATAGCTTAAACAAATCAAATAAACACATAATAACCTGGTACGTGAATGGAACGATAGTCTGAAATAACGGAATGAGAGTGTGACAGATCAAAGGAATGGAATATATATATCTTGGTAGTAGAGTGAGTCATATAAGGGTACACAGAATATGGTGCGTTGGGGAAATGTAGAAGGTACAATATAGGTATATCAAAGGTGTAAGGGTTATCAGAAATCTATCCCGAGCCAACAAAACAAACCATATCAATAGTGGCAATAGCAGCCAAGTAACCAATAGTAACCATTGTATTCAGAGGGGTGACCTCGGAATACCAAACCAATAGGAGGGGAGACCTCAGTAACCAATGGAGTAGCTAGCTCCCAAAATGTGAGGGGGTGTATTGCACACACTCACCACATCACCAAAACAATATATCAATATCAATACAATACAATACAAATCTAGGATGCATCCATACGCCCCCTGCAAAACAAATAGTGGCCATACAATATATCCAAAGCGCGCATAATCAATACAAATATGGGGACGGTGTGCAACATCACTCGTGCACACTGGAGTCATGCCATTGGTGCATCAATGACACGGACATGGAACCCCCATGCCTAGTTAATGGCTCGGGTATCAATCTGAAGGGTCAAAAAAAAGGTTCAAAGTGTAGCATTATATAGGTCTTCACAATCAAAGGTCCAATGTCAATGGTTCACAATTCAGAGGTTCATAACAACAGTCCAATATCAAAGTTCAGTAGCAACAATTCAATATCAAACGTTCAATATCATAGGTTCAATAGCACAGGTCAATAGCAACAGTTCAGTAGCAAAGAGTTCAATAACGGAAGTTCAGTAACAGTGATTCAATAACAGAAGGGTCAATAGCAAGGCAAAGATTCAATAGCAATAGTTCAATAGCAATGGTCAAATAGCAAAGGAATCGATATCAAAGGTTCAATATCAGAGGGTCAATAGCAAAGCGAAACAAAGTCGAAGAATCATAAAATTATAAGAAACCCCTACTGAAAAGGGATAGAATATCTGTACCTTAGCAATGAAGGCAAATGAGAATGTGAGCACGAAGAAATAACGTCACGTCTTCTTCAACGAATCTACACGAATTACGGTTCGTACAATACTTATTAGCTCATTTAAGTTATAACGGATTTATCGCTTATATGAATCGTATTAATATTTTTAAAGTTATTAAGCGTATTCTCACTTTTAGTAATGGACCGAATTAAAATACTTTAGGGTAACAATTATTAATTTGCCAAACTTAGGGATTACAAATGATAAATGGTAAATTTAAAGGTTTAATATGACAATATAGTAAAGTTATAAGTCAAATATGATAGATTCCAAAGATTTGGGTCAAAAGTAACAACTTAATAAAGTTCAGGGTTTGCATGGACCAATATCTAAAGATGAGTGTTAAAATTAAAATGTATAAATATATTAACATGCAACAATGACCTCGTACAGTAGCCTTTCACTTTTTTTTCTTATATTTCAAATCGATTTCAACATGCCAACTTACGTCTCGATCGCGGTTCAAATGATTAACATTTACGACCAAGTAAACACGTATTATGATTGACCCCCGACTCTACTTACCCGAAACACTTGCAACGAGCCGTACAACGTACCCATAAGTCCCGCGAACACCCTCGAAAAACACATCATTTAACCCATATTTATAAGTTTTCCCAACCCATTCGACACAAATCAATACCAAATCGAGACCCATTCCATTCAATGTTTACGTGATTTTAAAGCATGTTTTCATGCGACAATACACAAGTTTATATCATGTTTAGAGGGTGTTTACAAACAGATTCTTGGACCAGTTTTTACACACTTGATCAACATGGATATGAAAGGTTTTAAGTCATGATTTTATGCTCTACGTTTTCTTCATATTACAAACCCAGTTTTGCCACATATTCATAGCGTTACAACAAATGAAGGAGCCCAAAGACGACCATGCAATTCTCGGCCAAAACAAACATTAACAAAACAGAAAAGTCATAACTCGTTAACCCTTATGACCCCATGATTTTATGTGCCGTTTCTCATTTGATTACAATCTTTTATAGCGTATTACATGAAAAGAACATTCGACCCATGTTCATGCATCATGCGGCCAGAATATCAAGAGAAAAGGTGAGGCTTATGTTACCTTTTCGAGCGACGTAACAAGAGGAAAAAGAACAAGAATGACGCCAAGAAGATGATCACCACGACTGCTACTGCCGTCGTGTGTTTGCAGCCACCATCCAAGAATCAAACACAACTCGTTAGGTATATCACGGAGAATACCAAGGTCGAGAGAAAAAAATGAAGCCTTACCTTGGCTTGATGGCTGATCTACAAAATGGAGGAAAGAGAGGCAAAGAATGAGAGCCGTATACTTTTTTTTTCTTCATAGGATTTAGTAGGAGATTTAAAGTGAACAAAGTAGGTTATAAAAATAATGTAAATGGGATTAAATGGTGGAGATAATTGGGGACAGTAGTGGAACATAAGGTTAGGCGTGCAAAATGGGGTGTAGGTGCATTTTCTTGAGCCGAAAATCAGGGGGGAACCAAATCAATTTGAAGACCAAAACAATTCTCTTCCATATTTAATTAGTTACATTTTAACTTTAATGCCTAGCATATCAATAATGTAGTTCATGTAACTTGTGTTGTGTTTTATTTATTTTGTGACATAATATAAGTTTTATTATCATGTCTTACACTATATTTTCTTTTTATATGAGCTAAACATGTAACGTATTTAACGAGCTTGATCTATAAAGCTGAGGGCAAAATAGTCATTTCACGCGTTCACGATTTTGAGGGTTTTACAACTCTTCCCCTCTAAAAGAAAATTTTCGTCCTCGAAAATTGAAGTCGCAGATGTACACAGAGACGTACCGGCTTAAGGCAGACGTAGCAATCCATAGTTTCACACAGATCATAACGATTTCGGTTCCAAAGCGTACCAAAACTTATACGTAACAGATGTCGATGAGAATCTCACAAAGATGTACAGAATTTGAAACGAACATGAGGAGTGCCAAATAACGGATATAAGTCCTAGTCCATTCACGTACCAACCCCAGGCATTTCCCAAGACGTCGTATGATTCCAATAAGTTCAAATTATATGATCTCGGTATTATCACGTTGATCAGGCGTCATAATACTTGCATCACATAACAAGCTCTTATTGTCATCACATTCTGTCTCGGGTCATGACAAACCATATAATCAATATCACAACAAAACATAACACACAGATAGCAAGCATCAAACCAAAGCAGACCAGATCCACATACGTACATCACATAACACATCAAAACAAATTACCATACCACAAGGAGAGAATACCACCAACTAGCTCGAACGGTTCCTCATGACTCATTATTGACGATCCAAAAGAAAAGCTGAGATATTACCAAAATGCTAAATGATAAAACTTCATGATTCAAACCGAGTTCTAAACGAATCAAAGAAAAGCAATGCCGATCAAAATCACATAGCAAAATATCAAACCGCCACAAACACATGACAAACAAATCGGAGTAACACAAGTCGCGCCCAATCATGTGAAGTAGATGAACCTCCTCAGCCACCAGTTGAATCTTGTCTCCGTCTTTGCATCTTTGGTTGATCCGTCCAGCTCCCTCCAGCAGCATCTTGATGTCTTCGGCAGCATCACGATCGGGTGCGGCTTCTGCTTCACGAACCTCTCCAGAAATTGTTGCAGCAATGCAGGGTCGGCACCATCGTCTTCGGCTCTATGAGAAATCCCCATCTATAGATCGACAAACGGATGTGCGAAGGCAAAATAAACAAAATCAAATACGAAGAGAAGAAGGCAAAATTAGTGAAGACAAAAGAATATCGAAGTCAAATCGGAACGACAGCCAAAAGGAATCAGAAGATATCATAACAAACGGAAGCCTAGAGTCTACCCAAATCCTCACAGGTCAATCCTAAGGTCAATAAGACGAAACCTTTTCTCTGATACCATAATTGTAACACCCCCAACCCGACAAGGGTAGAAGTGTCACAGTCTGGTGTCATATCAGAACATACAAGTAAAATTTTCAAGCGGAAATCTTTAAATAATAACATACCAAGTCATAATAACAAAGGATTTACAAGGGAAATTACAAAATCCGAAATGTCTAATATAAATCTAAATTTTAAAACAATAGCCCGCCAAAATAAGTCCAACAGAAAGGTATCTATGGTTAGTCCACTCAAATGATCCAACTCTCAGCCCAAACAAAGCCCATCTTCAAACAAAAGAAATGCGGCTGAGCTTAAAAAGCCCAGTGAACAGATATAACAAAACAAACGCTAAATAAAATCTGAAGTGCGAAATGAAACAAAGGAAACGGATAACAAGGTCGCAGCGAAATGAGAACAATGAGTCAATGAGGATCCTGCAGAACACAATTATACAGATATCCGAAGCACATATAACACGGAGAACGAAGCAAAGCAAAGCATCAAGACAAGCATACAAGCACATACAAACCAGGCATACAAGTACTGAAACATAATCAAGCATAGCAGACGTCATATCCACACAACATATACAGCATACAATCAATTTAGGAACTCATAAGCCATACAAGTCAAAGAGAAATATAAGGCAAGCGGAAGCAATTAATTAGTAAGTGAACATGGCAAACACACATGTCAAAACACTTATCTGGAAACATAATCAACATCAAAATCAACAGAAGTACCAACAGTAGTCAACACATGGCAGTCATACGTAACAAGTAGGAATACAACATACGATAAAATTGAATGACTCAAGGACATAGCAGGACAACCATTAACAAGCCATACGCCACAAGTTGAACCATTTACCCAATCAAACCGTAGCATAAACCGAAATGCAACCATGGCAGGTCAACAACAAGCAGATAAGGATACAACGGATAGCCATAGTCCACGAGATCAACTGAACGTAGTACACATAATAAACAGACAAAACTATCGATTACACAATGGCATGATCACCAGACAATACAGAGGGTCACATAACATTGAGATCACATATCATTGGATAGAAACACGTAACTCAGATAACCGCATGTTAATCACGTCATAGCAGGATAATCAGTAGTCACATAAAACATAAATAGCTTAAACAAATCAAATAAACACATAATAACCTGGTACGTGAATGGAACGATAGTCTGAAATAACGGAATGAGAGTGTGACAGATCAAAGGAATGGAATATATATATCTTGGTAGTAGAGTGAGTCATATAAGGGTACACAGAATATGGTGCGTTGGGGAAATGTAGAAGGTACAATATAGGTATATCAAAGGTGTAAGGGTTATCAGAAATCTATCCCGAGCCAACAAAACAAACCATATCAATAGTGGCAATAGCAGCCAAGTAACCAATAGTAACCATTGTATTCAGAGGGGTGACCTCGGAATACCAAACCAATAGGAGGGGAGACCTCAGTAACCAATGGAGTAGCTAGCTCCCAAAATGTGAGGGGGTGTATTGCACACACTCACCACATCACCAAAACAATATATCAATATCAATACAATACAATACAAATCTAGGATGCATCCATACGCCCCCTGCAAAACAAATAGTGGCCATACAATATATCCAAAGCGCGCATAATCAATACAAATATGGGGACGGTGTGCAACATCACTCGTGCACACTGGAGTCATGCCATTGGTGCATCAATGACACGGACATGGAACCCCCATGCCTAGTTAATGGCTCGGGTATCAATCTGAAGGGTCAAAAAAAAGGTTCAAAGTGTAGCATTATATAGGTCTTCACAATCAAAGGTCCAATGTCAATGGTTCACAATTCAGAGGTTCATAACAACAGTCCAATATCAAAGTTCAGTAGCAACAATTCAATATCAAACGTTCAATATCATAGGTTCAATAGCACAGGTCAATAGCAACAGTTCAGTAGCAAAGAGTTCAATAACGGAAGTTCAGTAACAGTGATTCAATAACAGAAGGGTCAATAGCAAGGCAAAGATTCAATAGCAATAGTTCAATAGCAATGGTCAAATAGCAAAGGAATCGATATCAAAGGTTCAATATCAGAGGGTCAATAGCAAAGCGAAACAAAGTCGAAGAATCAGAAAATCATAAGAAACCCCTACTGAAAAGGGATAGAATATCTGTACCTTAGCAATGAAGGCAAATGAGAATGTGAGCACGAAGAAATAACGTCACGTCTTCTTCAACGAATCTACACGAATTACGGTTCGTACAATACTTATTAGCTCATTTAAGTTATAACGGATTTATCGCTTATATGAATCGTATTAATATTTTTAAAGTTATTAAGCGTATTCTCACTTTTAGTAATGGACCGAATTAAAATACTTTAGGGTAACAATTATTAATTTGCCAAACTTAGGGATTACAAATGATAAATGGTAAATTTAAAGGTTTAATATGACAATATAGTAAAGTTATAGGTCAAATATGATAGATTCCAAAGATTTGGGTCAAAAGTAACAACTTAATAAAGTTCAGGGTTTGCATGGACCAATATCTAAAGATGAGTGTTAAAATTAAAATGTATAAATATATTAACATGCAACAATGACCTCGTACAGTAGCCTTTCACTTTTTTTTCTTATATTTCAAATCGATTTCAACATGCCAACTTACGTCTCGATCGCGGTTCAAATGATTAACATTTACGACCAAGTAAACACGTATTATGATTGACCCCCGACTCTACTTACCCGAAACACTTGCAACGAGCCGTACAACGTACCCATAAGTCCCGCGAACACCCTCGAAAAACACATCATTTAACCCATATTTATAAGTTTTCCCAACCCATTCGACACAAATCAATACCAAATCGAGACCCATTCCATTCAATGTTTACGTGATTTTAAAGCATGTTTTCATGCGACAATACACAAGTTTATATCATGTTTAGAGGGTGTTTACAAACAGATTCTTGGACCAGTTTTTACACACTTGATCAACATGGATATGAAAGGTTTTAAGTCATGATTTTATGCTCTACGTTTTCTTCATATTACAAACCCAGTTTTGCCACATATTCATAGCGTTACAACAAATGAAGGAGCCCAAAGACGACCATGCAATTCTCGGCCAAAACAAACATTAACAAAACAGAAAAGTCATAACTCGTTAACCCTTATGACCCCATGATTTTATGTGCCGTTTCTCATTTGATTACAATCTTTTATAGCGTATTACATGAAAAGAACATTCGACCCATGTTCATGCATCATGCGGCCAGAATATCAAGAGAAAAGGTGAGGCTTATGTTACCTTTTCGAGCGACGTAACAAGAGGAAAAAGAACAAGAATGACGCCAAGAAGATGATCACCACGACTGCTACTGCCGTCGTGTGTTTGCAGCCACCATCCAAGAATCAAACACAACTCGTTAGGTATATCACGAGAGAATACCAAGGTCGAGAGAAAAAAATGAAGCCTTACCTTGGCTTGATGGCTGATCTACAAAATGGAGGAAAGAGAGGCAAAGAATGAGAGCCGTATACTTTTTTTTTCTTCATAGGATTTAGTAGGAGATTTAAAGTGAACAAAGTAGGTTATAAAAATAATGTAAATGGGATTAAATGGTGGAGATAATTGGGGACAGTAGTGGAACATAAGGTTAGGCGTGCAAAATGGGGTGTAGGTGCATTTTCTTGAGCCGAAAATCAGGGGGGAACCAAATCAATTTGAAGACCAAAACAATTCTCTTCCATATTTAATTAGTTACATTTTAACTTTAATGCCTAGCATATCAATAATGTAGTTCATGTAACTTGTGTTGTGTTGTATTTATTTTGTGACATAATATAAGTTTTATTATCATGTCTTACACTATATTTTCTTTTTATATGAGCTAAACATGTAACGTATTTAACGAGCTTGATCTATAAAGCTGAGGGCAAAATAGTCATTTCACGCGTTCACGATTTTGAGGGTTTTACACCAATGGCACATACCAAGAAACTGGACGCTGATTTGCATGGGAAATTGATTGACCCTACCAAATACAGAAGTATCATTGGGTCTCTCATGTATCTAACAACCAGTATACCTGATATTGTCTTTGCTCTATATCTTTGCTCCCGTTATCAGTCGAGACCAACTGAAACTCACCTCTCTGAGGCTAAAAGAATCCTCTGATACATTAAGGGAACCATTAACTTAGGGATCTGGTATCCGAAGGATTCTGGTTTTGAACTAATAGCTTTTTCAGACGCTGATCACGCAAGTTTCTTAGATTCTCGAAAAAGTACCTCAGGAGCTTTACAATTTCTTGGTGATAAACTGGTCTCATGGCAATCGAAGAATCAGGATTGTACATCGTTTTCCTCAACAGAAGCAGAATATGTAGCCATATCGGCGTGTTGTGTTCAAGTCATTTGGATGAGAACACAACTCAAAGAGTATGGCTACGTATTTGCCAAAATCCCGATGTACTGCGACAATCGAAGTGCTATTGCGATCTCGTGCAACTCTGTTCAACATTCGAAATCAAAGCACATCGATCTTCGATATCATTTCATCAAGGAGCATGTGGAAAAGGGTACCGTTGAATTATACTTTGTGGGTACTGAATACCAACTGGCAGATCTTCTCACCAAAGCCTTAGCTCCTGCTAGGTTTACTGAGTTGGTCCACTAGATTGGTATGCGGTGTTTGACTCCAGAGGAACTGGATGAACTTTTAAAACAATCTTAAAACCAGTCAAACACCAAAACCTCTTTTGTAAATATTTTCAAAAACAAAATACAAAAATATAAAATCTGATAAATCTCAAAAATATAAAATATTTTCAAACATGGCAAGTACAAATCTTCCGTCAACACTTTACTCTTTCAAAATTCTGTATTTTCACGGTCAAGTGTTGAAGGGGAGTAAGTAAATATTTTCTTGTTTCATAAAACCTTGTACTTGCATGTTACCTTATCCCGGTCATATCTTTGATAATGGTGGTCACATTTATGGTTTATTGACACTACTCGGACTCAAATTTGTAAAATTTCATTATTTCTTAAGTCGAGGGGGAGTGTCGTCAAGTTTCTTTCCAAATATCATACTTTTCGTAACCAAAATTGAAGTTATGGGCTATGGATGAAAATGGTTAAGGTGGAGGGACTGAAATTGTCAAAAACTTAAACTATTTTTTAACAAAACTCCTCCACCAACTTATCTTTCACATTTATTTCTATCATTTATTACCTCAACCACCAATCCTACGCCTAAAATCAAACATTCAAATCTGTGTTTTGAACTCCAAATTTGTAAGAGTTTTCATGATTATTGTGGTAATATAAACATTGGTTTTTAATTTCACAAACATCCAACGGCTAGATTTTAAGTTATAAGTGATTTTGTGTTCTACGCGTATGCGTATGAACACAAAGTCATCAAAGGGTGTTTATGATGAAAATTATTATGTCAAAATGCTTAAAAAACAAGTGTTATAAACATTTCCAACTTCAAAATCCACCCAGAAAAAGTTTTAATAGTGTTTCATGAATTAGGGTTCATACGCATGATTTGGGCGTTTTTATATGAGAGTGTTTCTGGTGAATTAGATGGTTGTGTTATGCTTTAGACATGTTTAATTGACCAAATCCAAACTTGAATCATGCCCAAAAACAACAAATGTTGAGAAATTGAAATTTAGGGTTTATGCTCATAAGAAATGGGTACTTTTGATTCACAAGGGTTTTAATGTTAAAACTTGTTTAATACATCTCCTTAGGCCTCTAAGATATCACAGAAATCATTTGGTGTCATTCCTATGTCTAAATCTCTTAATCGTAAAAATTGAGTTCTTAGGGTTTAGCTTTTACGCGTAAGAATGTTTTACGCAAAACTGTTTGGAATATTACTTCATATGAAAACTGAAAGGAATTGGATAATATGTTAATGAAAGAGTTATGATGAATTTGTTTCAGGTTATTACGCATGAAAAGTTCAGAATCAAGGTTAACTGTGCTCCTACGCATAAGGATCACCTTACGCGTAGAATGTTATACGTAAGAGCAATCTTACGCGTAAGGTTCTACAAAAGGGACTACGCGTATCCTGTGAAGGATATGCGTAAACTTGAGTCTTACGCATAAGGTTTACCCTTACGAGTAGACCTTACGCGTAAACTCTAACATATGCTTACGCGTAAGCTTTATGCTAAGGGTTCTTTTCTTACGCGTAACATTTCTTATGCGTAAGTTAAGTTCCTACGCATAAGCTTATGCCTACGCGTATGGTTTACTATTTACTCATAAGTTTGCAAATCCTACGCCTAAGCCTAATTTTTAACCAAATCATGAATTGTTACGCGTACACACTTATAAATAAATAAATCATAACGTCACGAAACCAAAATGTCACTAATAAGCTTAAATGGTTAATATGTTGTGATAATGAGTGAAAATTTGGACTTCAAAAGTTAATAAATTCATGAAACTTTTCACGACTACTTTGAACTATTGGACAAACAAGTGACATTGGACTCGTAACATTCATCAACATAACATATTCAATAATTGGACGTTAAAATCAACTGTTAACTAACATAATGTCTTTCGATATGTTGGTTCTTTTGACTAAATATCTTTCAGATCACGATATGGACGTTCAAATGGAAAACATTGATGCACCAATTGTTCTCTCTATGGAAGACATCTTCCCCAACGGTTACTCTATGAAGATTGGGAAGAACAACCTCAGAGTTGATTTTGACAACTTCACGTGTTCTGAGTCGTCTTGTCAGATTGTTGTGGATATTTTGAAGACTCACCCATACCAGAGCATGCTCACAAATTCTGCTACTGTGTCGGAGATCTATGTTCACCAATTCTGGCACACGATACAAAAGGTCAAAGGTCAAAGTGCTGTGACGGTGACGCTTAACAACAAACAAGTCACCATCACTCCTGCAGATTTAAGGGCTGTTCTTCTTCTACCTACCATCGAGCCTACTGATTTCTCTGCTACTCCTACGGAAGAGGTCGTTCTCCAGTTCATGGTCGACATCGGCTATGATGAAGCTGCTGGGGTGATCACAAAACATTCCTCTATAGATCTTGTAGGACCTCAAATATATCAACTTTACGCTATACCAAAGCTAACCAAACGAGTAGAACACGTAAACAAACACCCACGTTATGCGTAAAGAAACAAGAAACAAAGTTGAGAAAGATGGTGACTTGAATATATGAAAGTCGTGTATGTAGAGAGAAAAGATGAAGACAATATGTTGTATATTCCAAAGAAAATACACACACATACACTCAAGCACACCCCTCAAATGAGACTTTGAGGGGTATTTATAGTTCCTTACATATACCCTAATAGGCTTTGGGATGGGCTTGGATTGGACTTGGATTGGATGACAACTTATACAAGGCTAGCTTAACATAACTTCTAGCCATTTAGCTTAGTCCAATCCACAAGCCCGTTGACTATTCTAATACGATATCTAACACACGTTACAAAGTTCCTACATGTGAATGACCATCACTTATAATAAAAACTATTAAGGCTAACAATCTCCCCCTAAGGGGTGGTCATTCAAAAGATGCTCCACTTGATTAGGTCTTTACTTTTCTCGAGCTTGAACTTTGTGTGTAGATATAGAATAGTCTTAATTCATTGTCCTTAATGCTTTGTGATCAGTTAATGTGGTATAGAGCCATTGTCAACTTCGTTGGTTAGGTGTCTCCACGCCTTTCTCCACTATGCTCACACTTCTATTTGTCCTTTGGTTACCAATGATGTAGTTCTCGATTCTTTAAACTTTGTAGATTCTTTGAAATTGACGAAGAATCATCTTAAACTTTTGTTGCCTTTGATTTTGATGAGAACTTTCATGTGTTGTTGGTATGAGCATGTGGAGAATCTGCACGATCAATCCGCTTCGGAGCTTACATAAGAAGAAAACATAAAAACAGGTTAGTAATAAGCGGATTCTGGCACTTACAAGTTTGAATTTCGAGGGTGTTAACAGCATAGTGTGAAAACACATCTCTAATTCTTACAAAGGCCGTTCTTGATCTGGAGTCCCACAAGTGAGATAACGTGATGTACCGAGGTACACCTATAGTTCAGATGAGTCACTGAGGTACACCGAAGCATCACCCCACGACTGTAGACCGTTTGAGACACACTAAGCGTAATCCACGGGGAGTTACCGATGTGACATGCTGTCAGGGCTGCTTGATGTTGACCCTGGCAGGAGTTTCCATTCAATCAATGAAGATCACAGATGTGAAACTTCTCATAAATGTTATGGCAGATTGCTAAGATCTGCGTAGGACTCTAGAATATATCACTTGTGTCCTTATTGATGAACAACAAGCGATGTCATGTTAAGTGTTCCTATGAGATCTTTTGACGAATCTCGTGGCTCTAGACTCAATAATGCATTTTGGTTTTCCTGAGCGGAGACTAGGGAGAGGGTCTCCTTCTTCAATACCAACAATCTCTAAGAGAAATTCGATAGATTATGTAGGGTTCCCAGTGAGAATGAAACAAATACTTTTAAGAGGAATTGAGTGGCTAGGAGGTTTAGTGCAGTGCGTCACTAGGTCCATGACGTCTTTGTCTTCAATATCGGTGTCATCTTAGTGACAACCAGTAGCAGATGAATTGAACCTGGTTTCTGCCCTAAGGTTGATTATGGAGGGCTATTTCTTTTCACCCTTTCTTTTACTTTTCTTTTTAATTCTTCAACCCCTTCTTTCTCCTTTCTCACATTACTCCTTTTATTCAATCATTCCTAAGGACTTCTAATACTCACTATTTGTGATCTCCTTGGGTAGATCCCTCCGGCTCAGGCGGATCATAGGACAGATTTCCTATCCTTAGTCACCTTATAACTCCATGACTGTCCCATGTTGCCATAAAACCATTTTTCTTGAAAATCTCTCAGAGTGTTTATGATAGAAAACTTGTTTGAAACACTCCGTGAGTTTTATATTTTCATAAACACTCCCCCTTCACATGTGCTTATAAGTTTTGACAGAAATCTGCACATAGAGGGTAGATTTTGCACTTTTTGAATTGATCGACTTTAAATGAACTAGACCGATTCGAGACACGTTTACATCACTAGAGAACTAGCTTGAAATTATTACCCGTCCTGGTCAAGTCCATAGAAAGTTTCTCGAGATGGTACATTATTCCTCGTCAATTCATTGGTTTCAACTGAGTCGAGCTCTTTCGAGATTCAAACAACGAACATTAAACTTTTTGATCACATTTTAATCATGTCTCCTCCCCCTCAAAAATAGCATATTCGTGATATTTTTGATATCAACGGATTAAATGACATATTAGAATCTTTTGGGGAGACAAACGGATTTGATTTAAGCATGAATTTGGAACATTTTTGATTTTATACTCCCCCTTTAATAAGGCATAATCAATTAAAGGGTTTAGAGGGAGTTATCTTGAGCACAAAAATTTTTGAAAGATTTTGAAAATCTTTTTGAACAATCTTGAAAAAGGTGCTCAAGATGATGATGATTTCTCACCTGTTTTAAATGTAGTGCACTGAAGCGTACACTTGATTTTTCTTTAAAAAACACAAGTTTTGATTTGAAATAATCAAAAGTCATCATTTTAGTCCGAGTTTCGTACTGAAGTATACGAAAGCCATATTTGAAGAAATTTGAGAAACGACATGTTTTAGAAAACATGTAAAGAACTCTCGCTCAAGCATCTGTACATGCCCCTATCATTGTTGAATGACATTTCTAGAAACGTACAAAATATCGATTATACGAGAGACATGTCGTGAGAAGAATATTTTTGGATTTTTGATTTTGTATTGTTTTTGAATTTTTTAAAGTTTTATATTTTTATATTTTGCTTTTGTAGGTTTTTCAAATTTTGTATTTTGTTTTTCAAAAGTATTTACAGCGAAGCTTTTTGGAAAATCATTTTCAAGAAGATTCGAGAAGACGTTCTAACTTCTCAGGGGTTAGGCTTCGCATTCCAATTCGTCGAACTAAATCGTCAAACCTTTCTTTTGGAAGGGCTTTAGTAAATATATCGGCGAGTTGGTAATCTGTCTTCACGAAAAATAATTCAACAGTACCTTCTTCCACATGTTCTTTTATGAAGTGATAGCGGACTCTGATATGCTTAGTCTTTGAGTGATGAACAGGATTGCATGAGATGGCTTTGGCACTTTTCGAGTCACAATACATAGGTATTTTATCAAAAGTAAAGCCATAATCTGTGAGTTGTGTTCTCATCCATAAAACTTGAGCACAACACGCAGATAGAGACACATACTCAGCTTCAGCGGTTGAAAGTGCAGTGCAATCTTGTTTCTTTGAAGACCAGCTGACTAACTTTTCACCCAAAAATTATGCTCCTCCTGATGTACTTTTTGCTGTAACTTGGTCACCTGCGTGGTCCGCATCTGAAAAGGCAATTAGATCAAATCTGGATTCCTTCGGATACCAAAGACCCTTGTGAATGGATGTCTTCAGGTATCGAAATATCCTTTTAACCTCTTTGAGGTGTAGTTCGGTAGGCTTTGCCTGAAACCGTGCTAATAAGCAAACAACAAAATGAATATCGGGTCGACTAGCAGTAAGGTACATGAGAGAACCAATCATGCTCCGATATTTCTTCGGATCAATAGGTTTCCCAAACAAATCGGCTCCAATTTTTGGTGAAGATACCATTGGTGTTCCGACAGAGTCACAATTATCCATACCATGATTTTTCAAAATCTCAGTTGTATATTTCGCTTGATTAATAAAAATTCCACGTGGGGACTGATGTATTTGTAAACCAAGAAAAAACTTTAGTTCCCCAATCATGGACATTTCAAATTTGCTTTTCATGAGATTTTCCAAATGTTTTGAAAGATTCGGATTAGTGGATCCAAAGATGATGTCGTCCACGTAAATCTAAACAATCAAAATGTCATTTTTGCATTTTTGTGTAAACAAGGTAGGATCAACCGTTCCTTTGGTGAAATTGTTAAGGATAAGGAAAGAGGACAGTTCGTAATACCACGCTCTCGGAGCTTGTTTGAGACCATAGATTGCCTTTTTAAGTTTGTAGACGTAGTCTGGATGTTCCATGTCTATGAAGCCTTCTGGCTGACTCACGTACACTTCTTCTTTCAGAGTTCCATTCAAGAACGCGGTCTTAATGTCCATCTGATAAACCGTGATGTTTTTGTGAGCTGCATAGGCTAAGAATATCCTGACTGCCTCAAGTCTAGCTACCAGCGCGAATGACTCTTCAAAGTCTATTCCTTCTTCCTGTCTGTATCCTTTGGCCACAAGACGAGCTTTGTTGCGAATTACAGTCATCTCTTCATCCCTTTTGTTCTTCCATAACCATTTGAGATCAATGAAGCGAATGTCAATTGGTCTTGGAACCATATCCCAAGAGTCATGTAGACGGTATTGGAGAAGTTCCTCCTGCATCGCTTCTATCCATGCGGGATCTGTCATTGCCTCCCGAATGATCTTCGGCTCTATATTGCTAATTGAGCAAAGGTAAATGCATAAGTCGCAATCGGTGGTAAGTTGGCGTCTTGTCTGAATTGGCCGTGAAGGTTCAATAATAAATTGTTCAATTGGGTGGTCTTTTGTCCACTTCAGGGTAGAAGGATACCGTATGTTATACGTATGCGAGTTAGATGGTTCTCGTAAGCTTGAAGATGATTCAGCTGATTCCGTAGCAAACGGGTTTTCAAATAAGTCTTCATCTAACGTTGTATCATTCTGGTTTTGAGTAGGTTCTTCTTGAAATGATATGTTTTTAATTTGCTCATCAACTGCTGGTAAGATTATTTGAAGAATTGGAGTTGCTGGAGTAGATGTAGATGATGTTGATGGAGTTGGTGCATTGGTTTTGACCGTTGTAGATGCATCTTCTGTTGGTGGTGATAGATGATGTTGAGCGGGTGCAGCCGAATGATGGTTTTATGCATTTGTCGATGTTCCACCATAGTATTCATCGAACATTAACTCAAAGAATTTCTCCCATTCTTTTTCATGAGGTGTGTCAGCAAAAGTTGATGGAGCTCTTTGATGTACGATTCCTGAACTGATGTGTCCAGAAGTCTGCTGGTTTGGTGCGGGTTCTAGAGCGAGTCTTTCAGAAGCCATTTGTGAAAGTTCATCAAAATTCACGTTCATCGTCTCCGGTTATACACCCTGAATGCCCTCGAGCTATCTGAATATCCAATGAAGATTCCAATATCACCTTTAGCTTTCAGTTTCCCTAGATCTTCTCTGTCGTTTGTCGGATAGCACAAAGCGCCAAACACGTGAAAGTAAGAGATGTCAGGTTTTTTGTTGTTTACTATTTCATATGGGGTTTTATTGAATCTTGGATGGATTAGGGATCGGTTCTGAGTGAAACAAGCAGTGGCAACAACATCAGCCCATAGAAATAATGGTGCACTAGAATAAATTAGCATTGTGCGAGCAGCTTCCACAAGAGTACGATTTCTTCTTTCAACTACCCTATTCTGCTGTGGAGTTCTAACAACTGATGTCTGATGAGTTATTCCAACATCTTCAAAATAAGCTCTTAACTCCTGATTTGTGAATTCTGTGCCGTTGTCTGTTCTTACAACTCTTACTGGAGCTTGAAGAAGTACTTGAATACGCTTCAGAAAGGTGATGATGATGCCTGGTGCTTCGTCTTTTGATCTCAAAAACCTAACCCATGTATATCTTGAATAATCATCGACGATAACAAGAATATACTTTTTCCCGTTAATGCTTTCAACTCTCATTGGGCTATATAAGTCCATGTGCAACATATGCAACCTTGCTTCCAAACTAGGTACGGGTTTGGGTTTATATGATGCTCTTTTGCTTTTTCCTTGTTCGCATGATGGACATAGGTGATCCTTGGTGTATTTGAACTTTGGAAGTCCATTGACGATGTTGTCTTTGGCCAGTTTGTTGATGGTGTCGAAATTGAGATGGGATAATCTTCGATGCCACAACCAGGACTTTGTTCCAGATGCTCGTGTCATAAGACATATTGGTGATGAAGAGGCCATTTTGTTAATGTCGATAGCATACAAGTTTGTTTCACGATTCCCATTTAAGAGATCAGTGCCATTCAAGTTTCTAACGAAGCAAGAATTTTTCCTAAAAGCAACCTCTAAATCTGTATCACAGAACTTCCCGACTGAAAACAAATTATGTCCCAACCCTTCGACATAGTAAACCCGAGTGATCAAATAATTTCCAAAAGGTAGATCTCCATAACCCATGATAGCTGCTACATGATCATTTCCGAAACGTACGGTTCCCATGAATTTCCAAACGAAATTGATCAGCAGCTTCAGATTCCCGGTCATGTGCTTGGAGCAACCCGAGTCGACGATCCAAAGACATATTTCGATAACCTGCCAATAACATAAGAAGAAGATTTTGGAAACCGTTTTGATTTTGGTTCCTTTGGGTTAGAGGTAAAATCCTGATCACACTCATAGAAGTTATCTATTGGTAAGACAGGTTCATCACTCATTCTACCATTCTGGAGTGTGAAAGTTCTACCCGTGGGTTTCCAAATGTCATCCCTAAAGTAAGTATTATGCTCCCTATTAGTAGTGTAAAGCCTAAGTCTCGCAACTAGTCTTCCTATACGTTTAGCATAAGTTCTTTTGGGAACATTCTTCTTAACAGGCTTAACAATCTCATTCTTAGAAACACAATCATCATGAACATTAGTTAAAGATTTCTTGCAAGTTAAACAAAGAGATTCAACACATTCATTAGACTTAGCAAGTTTCATAGGTTCATTACATTCAGATGAAATGTCTTTCTTATTACAAAGCGGTAAATTCCTAGGGTGTTCTTCTACTTTCTTCTCTTTTTTCAAGCGACTACTCTTAGAGGCAAGCGAGACTATATTGTTCCTTGTATTGCTCTTAGGCTTTAGTCTGCTGCTCCTAGAGGTGCTTCCTAGTCCTGTAGAAGGTAAGGCACACTCATTAGGATTCACATGTTTATCTAGAGAAGTGGTTTCAGCTTTCATAGTCTCTTTGGAGTGCTTTTCTAAACTTATGTCGTTTGTTCCATATGGTTTAGATGTGGAGGCAGACGCATTAGTGGTACTCATCTTAAAAAGGCCAGGAGCTAAAACTTTTGGTTTCTCGATAACCGCTTTTCCTTTATCAACATTTTGTTTAGGCAAGGCAGGTGGAGTGACTGCTTTTGATAAATCATTTTTCTCATTGACTTTTGGAGGAGGCATTGAAACATACATTTTTGGTTTTAAAACCGGTTTGGGAACATTTGCTTTCTCCTCAGTCAATGGTTTTGAAATCTTAGTATCCACTGCCTTTCCTTTTTCACATTCCAGCTTAGCCCTCAAAAGATCATTTTTCGCTTTCATGTCATTGTAGGCACGCTCATACGACAGTTTGTCATACTTGCATTCCTCAGTTTTTTGATCAAGTTGTTTAAAATATGAGACATTTTCTTTTTCAAGTTTCTCAAGTGTTTTTTCATATTTTGAAACAATTTTGGAGGTCTCAGACTGAAGTCTTTCATGATCTTCAACAGAATATGTTTGTAAAATAATGGACATAATATCAGTAGTCAGAACATCTTCGAAGAGAGAGTCATTTAAATTTTCCAAAAATTTGATGTGTTCGACACAGTCATTAGCTTGCTTTACAAGGGATTTATGGTCCTTGACAAAGTCAGCTGTTACTTTCAAAAATGCTTGTTCAAAATGAATTACCCTTGAGTTGATGTTATTCAGCTGAGGGGCAATTTGAGTTTCAAAATACTTTTTATTTTCATTATCAAAACTATTAAACCAGATGTTTGTTGTAATATTGGTTTTAGTTTTAACAGTGTCTTGAAGATCCGCAATTCTAGTTTTCACATTTTCTAAAATACTTCTCGCATCACTTGTGTTAAAAGGACTGTTTGAAGACATTTGTTCAATGTTCGAAAGAAATTTGAGACAACAACTGGTTTTGAAACAGATTTTGAAACAGGTGTTAACTTTGTGTTTGAAACACTTGGTGTGATGGAAAACTTTGACTTTTCTTTTTGATTAACAAAAGTAATTCCAGAAATTTTGTTCCATTTGTTATAGTCGATTGGTTTGATTTCCGGATGTTTTTGTTTCATTTTTTCTCTACTCTCCTTAGATAGTTCTAACGTTTCAAGAGAATCACGAACAATAATGGGTTCATGTAAAACATTTCCATTGTTTAACACATTCTGAGGTTTCTGAGCTTTCTTGAGGAACGAAGAAGGGTCGTTACCAAGTGCCATTCTATGATTAGTATGAAAACGCGGATTTACTTGATTAGAAAGCATCTTGTTTGTTTGAGCAGAATGACCCGTTTTAAGAAGCAAATTTTCCAAGGTTTGGATTGTTTTTCATTTTTATCAAGAATTTCATCAAGAAGAGAATCTTCTCGTTTTGAAAAATCAGTAATCAACTGCTTCTTCTCTTTTTCAAGATTAGAAAACATTTCTTTTTGTTTAGAAAGTTGGTCATTTAAATCAGAAATTTCCTTGTTTAAAGATTTAATTTTCAAGTTCAAATTCACATCAAGTGTGTTATACTTGATTTGCAATAGTTGTTCTTTAGAAACCAAATTTCGATAACCAATTTCTAATTCTGATTCTTTGTTTTTATGAAATTCAAAGGCTTTTGCGTTCTCCTTGTAACTCTCAAGCTCAGCGGTCAATTTAGCATTCGCGGCCTTAACTTCGCGATTGACCGTTCTAACTTTCTCGATTTCAATGCCACAGTTATTGATTAATGATTCAAAATAAGCACGTGTTTCCTCATCAGTCTCAGTATTTTGTGCCACACAGTCTCCACTAGGATCCACATCTGGAGTCTCAGAGTTAGTATTGCTACAACTCGGATTGTCCAGGTATGTATCATAAGTAGGTGTTGATGTCACAGAATGATGTTCGTCATTAGTAAACACATCAAATATGACATTGTTATAGCATGGATCAGTGATTGGTACCTCAGATACTGCATTGGCGTCATAGACAGGAGGTGCGTCAGAGTCAGTGTCATACTTAGTCTCCTGAAGATTTGCCATGAAGATGCAGTTTGCATTGATTTCCTCGAGGTCTTCTAAATCATCCATAATAACCATAAAGTCATGTTCCTCAGCACTCAATTGAAGTCCAGATTGTTCCTTTTGTACCAACATGAAAGCTTTTTGAAGATACGTCATATCCTTCTTTTTCGGCTTAGTTGGACAATTCCTTGCCATGTGACCCACTCCTTGACAGTTATAACACTTAACCGGATTACCCTGATTCACATTTCCATAATTCCCAACGACTGGAGCTGCAACATTCCCATTCTGATTACCCAATGCTCTATTCACAACATTCTGACCCATCTGATTTCCAACATTCTGACCCAACTGATTACCCTGATTCGGAACCGCCTGATTACCCATCTGAAATCCAGTAGCATATCCCTGTGGGTTCGTAATAACTCCAACCATTTGTCCTTAATGACCCATGTTCACACCCGGCTGTATAATTTGCCTGTTGCGAGTGTTTGATGAAATCCTTTGGTTGTTGTTAGTTGGTGTGGAATAGCGACTTCTGAATGCTTTACCCAAAAATGTAAATGCCTGTAGCAAAGCTTGTTCTTTTTCAATTTCAAGATCAGTGATTCCTTGTTCCTGGTAATGTTGTTGTTCTGGTGGATAGGTTTATTGTTGAGGGATGTATTGCTGCAAGTTGTTGTTAGTGGAAGATGATGAAGCTTGTTGTGGTGTATTCACTTGAGTCTTTGCAATGAGTGCCAAAGGATCATGATTCTTTGCTAATCTTTCTTTCCTAACTTCATTCACTTCATTTTGGTTTTGTTTCAGAAAATTGTTGAGTTGATCAAAGTTCACTTGATGTAAGTCTTTTGTTTGGTTGACAATAGTGACATATCGTCCCCATTCTTCTGGTAGATTGTTCAAGAACTTGATGTTGCTCACGATAGTTCTGGGTGTCAACTTGTTTCTGATAAGCTCATTCATTAAAGTGCAGAACCTTCCATAGTAGGATTCAATGGATTCTCCTAGAGTAGATGTAAACTTCTCCCAAGCAGTTAGCAGCTTGTTCTCCGTATCTTGTTGACCAATTTCAGTTCCATGACAAAGCCGTCTAACGCGTTCCCACATATCGAAAGCAGTTTCACAACTGTCTACAGCAGCAAAGATGTCTCTTGGTAAACCCAGTTGGACAATATGAATTGCCATGTCATCTGCTTCGACTTGCTTCTGATCCTCTTTAGAGTATTCCGATTCTTTTTGAAGACGAAAAAATGGTGGGACGGGAGGTGTTGTATCAGCATTTCCAGGGTCTTGGACTTGTCGAGGCATGAAGGGTCTATTCTGAATTGATTGAATCATCAATTTTCCATTAGGTTTTGTCTTAATGTAACGAAGCATACGACTTGTCCATTAAAGATAACCACCTTTTTCCAACATAGGAGGACGGTTTTCGGCACCGGCTGCATGAATTTCTTGTTGAGTTACCATTGATGAAGGTATGTTATGATAAAGTTGATGTAGGATCGATTCAACGATAAAGGAGTTGTGTTTGATGAAGATTAAGCTCGGTTGTTGTAGTGAAAATATGGTCTAAAAACTTAAAAACCTCAATAACTTCTGTTCGGAGCGTTTTTAGTTCATTCGGCGGTCTATTCTCCTTGTTCTCACGGTCGTTTTGATGGGTAGAACGCTGAAAACGGAGTTACGGTTCAAAAGTTATAGCCGTTTGAAGTTTTGCTCAAAATCTTACTCGTAAACCTGTTATTAAGCGTAGAAATTGTTGCTTATGCGTAGGATTCTTATGCGTAGAAAGCTTAGGCGTAGGATTCCTTATGCGTAAACAGTATCTTACGCGTAACCGTTAGGCTTAAGCGTAAGCTTATGCGTAAACAAAAATGCTCAGTCGTAAAAACCTTACGCGTAAGTGTTAGCTTATGCGTAGAGTGTTACTCGTAAGCGTTCAGCTTATGCGTAAACTTAGGTTTAAAACCAAAAATCCTTTACACTGTCACAACGTAAAAGATATCCACAAGTCGAAGTGTTCCACACACTTATCCAAGTGAGGGAAGCACTGAGTAACCGTTGAAGCTCGAAGAATCTGCACCAAAATCTTATGCGTAAAATTCAAATCTTACGCGTAAAACCTTACGCGTAGGATTAGGGTTTTGACTTTTCTTACGCGTAAAAAGAGGGTTTTGACCAAATGTTGCTTACGCGTAAAAGCTGCCCAGTTTTGCAAAAACACAAATTTTTTCACCAAAAACACGTTTCCAAATGATTTCTTTTGCACAAACTTCTTCCAAAACACTTAAAAATCAATAAAGTCTACAACTTTATCCTTAAAACCACGTAAAAATCAAATCTTTATGCAAAAAGCCCACGTTTTATAGGAAAAAACGCAACTTTTCTTGTAAAGCTTTAACAAAAAACGAACACACAAACTCCTAAACCTTTGTTAGGCGATTGATACCAATTGTAGGACCTCAAATATATCAACTTTACGCTATACCAAAGCTAACCAAACGAGTAGAACACGTAAACAAACACCCACGTTATGCGTAAAGAAACAAGAAACAAAGTTGAGAAAGATGGTGACTTGAATATATGAAAGTCGTGTATGTAGAGAGAAAAGATGAAAACAATATGTTGTATATTCCAAAGAAAACACACACACACACACACACTCAAGCACACCCCTCAAATGAGACTTTGAGGGGTATTTATAGTTCCTTACATATACCCTAATGGGCTTTGGGATGGGCTTGGATTGGACTTGGATTGGATGACAACTTATACAAGGCTAGCCTAACATAACTTCTAGCCATTTAGCTTAGTCCAATCCACGAGCCCGTTGACTATTCTAATACGATATCTAACACACGTTACAAAGTTCCTACATGTGAATGACCATCACTTCTAACAAAAACTATTAAGGCTAACAGATCTAAAAAATATTCCTCAACCATGGAGAACACTGTACATTATGATTGCTAAATCCGTTTCCGGACGTGACAATGGTTATGAGCATCCGAAGCTCATGGAACTTCAAATCTTTTGGGGCATGGTTAACATGAAACACATCGAATTTCTAGCTGTGATCTGGGACGAGATGATGACTTACCTGAAAAGACCTGGCACCAAGATCCCTTATATCAGATACACAAAACTATTGATCAAAAGGATTCTTGAAACCAATCCAGATATTCCTCAAAGACTTGAAGACCCCAACCATCACTCCGTGCTACTTGAACCCACACTTAACATGGTAAGATTCAAAGAATCAACTACGAAGAAACAGGGTGTAGTATTGCCAGATTATCTTCTTACTGATGTTATCAAAGGACTTCAATCGTACAAAAGATATCTGGTAGCAGTTGAAGCGGGCAAAGTAGGATTTATCGATGAGAAGACTTCCGGTGTATCTGCCAAGAAGACAAGGAGATTTGGCAGTACTAGAAGTGTTGCTAGCACTGGGAGTACAAGAAGGTTTCCAAAGAGGACTCACACTGTCAAAAAGAGAATTCCTTTCACTGGTGCCATTCCTAATCCAAAACCGGAACCTAAACTCATGGATGAAAGCTCCGAGGAAACTGATACGGATGAAGAGGTTATCTACTCTGAAACTCCAACCGATGATACTCTGATAGTTGCAAAACCTCCAAGTCTCAAGTCAGATAAAGGGAAAACCCCAGTCACTGAGCCAGAGAAAGAAGAGAGCTCAGACGAAGAGCCACTAGACAAAGACAAAGACTTCAGAAAGACGATGAAGAATCTCAGACTCGAACATGTTGCTAAATAATTCAACCCTCAATAGACTCGTGACCCTGGAGGGTCAAGTGGTGGTGCACTAATCACACCAGTTTCCGATGTGGTTAATCAACCCGATAAGGGAACTGGTACCACCACCCACGAATCAGAACAGAAGCAACTAGAGGATTCTATCACCTATGACTTTGAGGAACCAGAAATGGAGAAGTCTGAGAAAATTCCTGATAAAGATGTTGAGGCTGCAGCTAAAGATAAAGCAGATAAAGTAGCTCAAGCTCAAGCAGATGAAGAGGCAAGGGTCAAGGCTGTAGAAAAGGCTCAAGCCAAAAAGGAAGCCAATGACTATCTTCTAGATAGTCCAACACATAGAAAGGAACAAACTTCTGAGCCACCAAAGGACTATGAACCTCCTCATGAATCATCATCGTCAGATTCATCTTCTCATTCATCTCCACCACCATCTAAAGCCACCACCAGATCCGCATCCAGATTGGTAAAGAAACCAACCGACACTTGGATATCACGAGCTAAGACAAAGATTGTCAAAGATGTCAGGCAAGTCAGGAAGAAAGACGTGACCAACAAGAAACTGAATCAACTCGCTGACAGAGTCAATCTTCTTCAAAAAGTGATAAACGAGATGTTGGGAGAACGAGAACATATCCAGAAGTTTCTCGATCGAGATATATAGGGTGAAATGAACAAGACGATTAGGGAATACACTCATAAGTTCCTTCTCGACACTATTCCTGAAGTGACAAGAGAAATTTTCACCAGACAACTTTATCCGAATCTCATGCAGTTGGTCAAGCAAACAATAAAAGCAACGCCTTTAACGATAACAATCAACCCAACTGAGCCTACAGTTGCCTCCGATGCAGAAATGGTTTCCAAGCTTGTACTACAAATGTCTCAACGATCTGCAACGTTTACTTCTGACGAAGCTAAACTGTTTGACACATCGCTGGAATACCAACTTAAAACTTCATGCAAAGCGGCAGCTGAAAGGCCAAAGCGTCCAAGAGACGATGATGATCAGGATAAGGATAAAGAATTGAAACGCAAGAAGAAATCTGATGACTCCTCCTCTATGCCACCACCACCCCAAAGGACCTCCACCGAAAGAAGATCTCCTCCACGTTCTGCTGCTACTGAGAAACCTCAGGACTTTGAGTTACCACCACAAACAGAGAAAACCGGTGATCATTTTGAATACACTGGTGGTGACGATGAAGAGATTTCTGAGCCCCAACAACAACCCACCTCTTCTGCCACAACAAAGAAACCAGCTTCATCATCAAAGCCAAAGAAAAAGAAGACAAAGACCCCTGTTGTCTCATGGCTAGATGACGATACAACCGATGAATATGACTGGTTTTCTAGACTTGGTGATGCTACCCCCTCATTACCAGAAGGTCAAGAAATGGTAGATGGCCGTACCATGGAGCATGTGAAGCTGATTCAAGAAAAGTTCAAAGTGAAGAAGATGACAAAGGCAAAGCTAAGGCTAATAAAGAATGATGCTTTCCAACTGCTTAAAGACAGCTCAGACAGTGCAATTGAAGTCGAATATCATCTCGGCAACATCGCACGAGCCATGTCAAACAACATCGATTGGCTCAACCCTGAAGCTAACATCGACTTCACAAGACAAGACAAGGCTCCATATTACACTGACTGGACCAAACCTCTACCTACCATTGGCCGACCGGATCAACCCAAGATTCCATACCGCTATTTCTTCAACAACGACCTAGAGTTTCTTCTACACGGTAGCGATGTCTCCAAGAAATACGCTACATCACTCACACTACCATTAGCCATTGAGTAAGAAGCCACACACATGTTTGCTAACAAAGTGGAAAAGTATGACCTCGATGCACTGTATGGGATTCATCATTGGCCTGAACGCCGAAGAATCTACTACAAAAGCTGCCAGGTTCTAAAGTCAAAAAAAGAAGTGTTTAGTGATCAACGGATCGTTGCTATTCAGCATGTTTCCTTGTCGTCAAAATGGGACTACACATTCCTTAAGAAAATTGTGGTTAAACGACAAGACGAAGAGGAATATGACTTTTGTGAAGCGGATTTTCTGAGATTGTCTCTTAACGACATTGAAGATATGTATCTTGCAAAGGTACAAGGACGAATGCGACAATTCTCTACAACTATCCAACGCGAGTACATCAAGTAACTGCTTATCTTCATCAGAAGCATCGTGATCCAAGAACGTGTAGAAGACATTCAAATTACCGTGGATTCTTATCAGAAACGTGTAAACCTCACAAAACCTCAACTAGACCTTCCCGACATAAACCAACTTGCTCAGTACACCCTTATCAAGAAACCATTTGGGGTAGTCTACAGAAGTGAACTACACCACAATTGCTTCATGGCGTGCAAAGAGCTACACAAGTTTGGGGATCACACATTGAAGAAAGTCAGGGACGGTTTAGCTTATCGGTTAAAGGAGATACATGATGGCATAGGGTCACCGAAGAGATGGAATTCGAGGGATAGAAGGGATGTTAAGAAGATCATCACGCGGATTGATGAAAGGTTGTTCAGAAAGGATCAGATCAGAACTTTAGAAAGTTTCGTAGGCGGTCGTCTAAGCATATCTCTCACGGGCTACCAACGTCCAGAACGCACTCTTAGAGTTATTATTGGAATACCTGAGACTCCTGGTACCCCTTAATCTATTTTTCTCTTATCATTATTTGGATGTGTGATTTGTATCTGATAATGGCTAGTGCACACATAACAGTGTACAACCCGTACTTATCATGAAAGGACCCTGTGGTACGCTTCAGTGCCACAATCCTTGATAATGCTACACGCGTCGTTCAGGGTCAAAGGAACTTCCTTTTCTTTGAGCAAGTTTTATAACACCCTAGGCAGTGAACCTAATCGTTGTAGTGTAGTATTAGGGTAAGCCACGGGTATTGATATCGTTCTCTAGGGGAATAGGAATGCTAGTGAGAAGTTACTACGCTAAGGTTGGGGTTGAGTAAGATTGTTTTTTATCTTTTTATGTTTTTTTAGGAAATGGAAAGGTACGAATCTCAGGGTTTAGATTTGGGGGTTGGTATTTCTACCGATTACTCTACTTATCTAATTATCTAATCTAAGGTGAGGGTAGTCGATGTCTAATTATTGTGTGCTCGTATGATAGTTTAAAGATGTGTTCACTTAGGTTTTATTACTCCTTAATTATCTCCTATTGATGGTTGAATTGTCACGTCCATATTCTTAATCGCGTTGTGTGTCTAAAGTCGTAGGGTATGCGTTTATCCCTAAATCTTTGAACTTACCAAAGGGTCTCGTCTACAAAACCCTCTAGGGATTATAAACTCTAACTCTAAGGCCCTCTTTGTATAGTTTAGCCTACAACCGCTCTAAGCGCTATAGCCTAAGGTTCACAAAGATTACTCAAGCATTATTTACACAACGAATGACCTATCGCATTACTAGATCATTAATCAATTAAGATAATAGACAACCAATCAATATTTAATAATTAAGTTTCATATTCCCTAAGCAAACACATAATTGAATTAATGAAGTAAAACACTTATCTTGATGTAAGATAGGGTTTGGAACCCTAAAATACTGTACAAGACAACCTTGGTTCGGTTTTAGGTTTTTACTCCAAAAGACTACACATCAATACTGAAAAATTCGGATTCTATATATAAGATTACATATGCGACGGCGTCACCTTATGATTTGTGACGCCGTCGGGTCGCCGTCATTAGGGTTTCGTCTTGGCTACGTTAGTCTTGCGACGGCGTCACCCTGTGCTTGTGACGCCGTCCTCTTCAGCTTCTGACGCCGTCTGGATCAAATCTAGGCCGTCTGAGTTGCGACGGCCTACTCTTTTAAAGCCTGACACCGTCACTTGAAAATAAGAAATTTGGCTTCTGTGCCGTCACAAAATGCTCCGACGGCGTCGCAGTTAAGCAGTGACGCCGTCACCTTGTATTTTAGCAGCTTGAGTGTCTCGATTCTTGACTTTGGCCATTTTCTTCGTATATCCGCGCCTTTTCGTCCAAATAAGTGCCATTACAGCAATTTGCCTTCAAGAGACCTAAAAAGTGAAAAGGAACGATATTAAGTAATAACAGATACAAAAGTGATCAAATAAGGGCTTAAACGACCCCTCAAAAAGGTACATTTTAAAACCTTATCAAATATCCCTACACTTGATATTTGCTTGTCCTCAAGCAAATGTGCTTTTAGCCAATTAATTTATAAGTTAGGGGTCATGAAGCATTGGGTTAAAACAGTCCACAACACATATAAGCCCCGCAAAAGTCATAACAAGCACGGAAATTACATACTAGCACCTCACATGGGGTGTTTGGATACTCACATCTCTCTCGGGTGTATATGAAATATAACAAGTTGGAAATGGAAGATAAACACTCATTAACCGGTCCTAGTACATAGATTACCATAGGCTTGAGAATAGATCAAACCTCCATCGCTTTGGCGTAAGCACCTAGGAAAGACTATCAATGAGGTCTTTAAAGGGTTGTAATGTTAGGCTTACGGTAGGGAAACAAAGGGTTTGGTGGGATAGGCTATTTAGTGGTGGTAAGTCAAAAATCTTTATGTTACAAGCATACGAAGAATGGCGTTGCTAAGCCAAGACTCGACACTATAAACTCTAGATAACTGAAACAAACAAACATAAATTGAAAGATAGATGTAGGATGGTAGCCCGTATGTTTTTTTTTTGAACACTCTATTTTTTTTCTTTTCTCTTTTTCTTTTTTTTTCGATTTTTTTTTTCATACAGTTTTACTCTACCATCCTCTACGGTAACATCAAAATGATAGGGATTTATAGGCACATCCCTACACTTGAGTTTTTATTACTCTAACACTAATTTGACCCGAATTGAAAAGATCAAAACACTTGGGGTACGTTATTACGCAAATTAGGGAATTTAACGTTCCCTTCCAGTCATTTCATAAACTTTAACTTTTTCCCATGAGTCCCAATCGTCCCAAAACTGTGTACAAAAGATATGACTCGACTTAGCAACTTATGCAAGCAACTAGATAATTGAACTAAGGGTTTGGGGTGATAGCAATAATGCACTAAAAGTGAGTGCATACAGGGTAGGCTAAGGCGATTTGGGTGTATATTTGGGGGTGGGGTGTAAACAATGCTCTTCATTGATATTCCGGAAAAACCAAAACATCACGAGAACCGCGAAAAGGATAGGCTCTGAGGGGTTAACTAGGGGTATCTTGTACTAAAGATGAGTACAACGCAAAGGGTGTGGGGGAATTACTCAACCGATGTGGAAGAAGTAATTATATTACGGGTATCAAACAAGGGTTATCCTAATGCCTCTTATCATTTAGTTATTCCTAACTACACAAGTGTAGTCTTACTAGCGATCTCGGGATGCATCACAAAACAAGCTCTAGAATCTATTATACTACCGGTTCACACTCTAAGCATTAAAGATGAATGCTTTAATTCCTACTAATCTAAGGGTGATCCTCATATTTTGGGTGGAATTTGGGTGGTAAAGGGTTTTTGTGCTAGTCATGCAACTTCCTATCCGTGAGACGCTTTTGTTAAGACTAATGGCCCACTCCTATATGTCATAAAAAATTTTAAATTTGGTGCCAAAATTACCCTAACCGACATTTTCTCATGGTTTATTACACAAATACAATTGAACAAAGCAAATAATCAAGGATAAGCATAGTTTCTAAGTTCCTGTTTTATTTTCCCTCCCTACACTTAAACTGAACATTGTCCCCAATGTTCCCCGAAAGTATCAAAGTTATGATAATGGAAGGTAATTAAAAACGAAAGAAATTAATACTCCCTTGATCAGCTCGGTAGGATCCGTGTGTGAAGTAGTGGTTAAATCCTTTCCAAGAAAAATGTATGCGTGAGAAGCTCCTTCCAATCTTTTGTTTCTTCTTCTTGATAAATAAAACCTGCACATTCTAAGAAAACAAACGAAACCTTCGCGTAAAATCGGCGGTAATAATATATATAAGACTCTACTAAACTAGGATATAATGCTTGTGGAATGGATGTTTACAGAATTTCTGGAAAATTAAGACCTGGAAAATTCCAAAAATTTATAAGTAGCTCAGAAAATGAGATAAAAGTAATCTGTTGTTTTTACTCCTTCCTGACGCCGTCAGGTTACGATCCTGACGCCGTCAGGTTATCCTGACAAAAACTTGTCTGCGATTTTCTGGAAAATTTACATCTTTAGAATTTGGAAAAATTTCTGCAAAAACATCCATTATGACTCGATACAAGCATTTGACTCGAACAAACACACATATATATATTTTAATGAATTGATATTCTCATGTTTACATTTCTTTAAAAACGTGTGTAATCCTCCCTACACTTATCCTTTATGTAAAATACCTTTATATGCAATTAAGACGAGGTTAAAAACAAAACAAAGCATTTTTACCAATTTAAACATGAGAATAAGTAATGAATAAAAGATATATGACACTAACAAGCAAAAAATTAAGCATGGGTTGCCTCCCACGAAGCGCTTTTCTTTATTTAAGAGTCTTGTAGCTAGACTCGTAGTCGTGCCTTTACGTAACTTCATTACCGCCATGTCCTTCCTTATGACGGTCTCTATTGGGGGATTCCATGTTGTAGAAGTGCCCTATGATGCACCTCTCTAAGAGTTCGTCGTCTCCCCACTCGGTCCTATATTTCGGTCCTAGGTTCAAGCAATCCTTATAGAATCCGAAAATCTTAGCCATAACATAATCTACTCCTTTTTCTTTATCCTCCTCATTCCTATAATAGACCGATAGTTTAAGTTCCTTTTCATCATTAGAGAGTGATGAAAACTTCTCAATATTAAACGGCATTTGGTAAGCTATGTCATCGGTCTCATCCTTGAATCGCACTATTCCTAACGAGGGATCATAAGTCATCCTGGTGTTTTCTATGAAAGGTTTTCCTAGAATAATGTTGGACAAGCTAGGATCTATGGCCGTGCTAATATCATCCACAATTATGAAGTCCGTAGGAAACGTGAAACTACCTACATAAACAGGCAATCCCTTAACTCTACCAAGAAAATTGCACCTAACCCTAGGATTATCGGGGTCTTGCCTAGTTGGGATAAGCTTCTTCATTACCCAATTATAGTAGGTGCTAGTCATTATGTTTATTGGGGATTTGCGATCAATGTCGGCCTTTGCCACAAAAAGGTGTCCTATGCAACATGGTATGTTAAGATTCCAAGGGTTCCCAAACTTGATTTTAGGGCTTTTCCTAACATACATGTGACGGAGGTCACGCACTAAGTGAGGGTGGCGAGATAGCTCTTCTTCCGTAGGAAACTTATTGAAATAGTCATTGTCTACTTCATCTACTTCCTCGGTTGTTTCATTATCCTCAAGTATATGGTCCTCATCATCATTTGTTCCATTGGGTTTTACTGAGGTGATGGTATTGACGAATTGGACGTGTTTAGCTAACTTACTTGGGTCCTTAATCTCTACACCAGAAGGCTCGGGAGTTGAGATAGCATTAACCTTCCTATCACTATTGGTCATCGCTTTCAAGAGGTTATATATCTTTCTATCCATCTCGGCTTGTTGTTGGTTAAAACGGTCCAAGAGCTTAGCTATTTGAGCTTCTTGGGATGCGACTAGGTGTTGCAACATCCCCTCAATGTTTTGTTGGTTAGGACCGTGAGATGGGGGCCATGAAAAATCATTGGAAGTGAATTCTTTGGTTTGTCCCCAATAGAAGTCGGGCTTGCCCTTCCATGCTTCTCGGGTTTCATTGAAATTCCTAGGTCCGGATGTTGTAGGGAATCTTCCTCCCGTTCCATTAATACGCAAGGATGCGTAGTCAACGGAAGCATGTTTGGGGGATCGGGTGCAAGCGCGCGTGTTATGAGAATCACAAAACGGCTCACACGAGGAAGAAACTTTGTTCACATGGCGTGAAGACTTAGGATTTTCGTAGGAACTCATTAGGAATTTAACTTGATCTTCAAGTTCGATCATCCTATGGTCGGAAGATTGTGAGTCAATTGGAGGCAAGGAGATTGCCTTAACGGTTTTGGGCAACTCACGGGGGTCATTCCAACTTTTGTTGTCATAGAGAGCAAGGTCCTCTATTATACCCCATGATTCTTCCGCGGTGAGATCACTAAGTTTTCCACCGGCCGCTTGGTCAATGGATCGCTTAGTGGGGAAGTTGACATGATCAGAAAAGATTTGGACTTTGAGCCAAAGATCAATGCCGTGATGAGGGACTTTATGGAGTAAGTCCTTGAATCGAGTCCATGCTTCGTAGAGAGATTCACCTTGATGTTGTTGGAACATCAAGATGTCATTCCTAAGCTTAGTGGTTCTCCCCGGTGGGAAAAATTGAGCAAGGAAGCGAGAGGTAAGATCATCCCAACTTGAGATGGAGCCGGCGAGAAGTCGCTCAAGCCAATTACTAGCTTGGTCCCGTAGAGAGAATTGGAAGAGACGCAGGCGCGTGGTCTCCCGAGTAGTAGCATCAAGGTCAATGGAATCGACAATTTTGAGGAAATCCCTCAGATGCTGATTAGGATCTTCGGAATGAAGTCCATGGAATGCACATCCGTTTTGCACCAACCGGATGGTGTCGGATCGCAGGGCCGTAGTTTGGGCTTGGTCGGGAAGCTCAATGGTGTTTCTATAGCCTAGGTGGCTTGGTCTCGAGTATTCACCAAGAGTACGGGCTCTTAACGGGTCATTTGGTCAATGGTGTTTCTATAGCCTAGGTTGATGAATGGTGGTGGGTTATCACCTTCCATGATGAAAAGTGATGGGGTTACGAACAGAGGTCACGAAGAAGGGGGATAGACTATGAGAAAGCTAAAAATTGAGAAAAATTTACTTGATAGGAATCAAGCAAATAAACCTAAACGAGGTGGACTCCTAACTAGCTATTCTATTCCCCGGTAGCGGCGCCAAAAACTTGATAATGCTACACGCGTCGTTCGGGGTCAAAGGAACTTCCTTTTCTTTGAGCAAGTTTTATAACACCCTAGGCAGTGAACCTAATCGTTGTAGTGTAGTATTAGGGTAAGCCACGGGTATTGATATCGTTCTCTAGGGGAATAGGAATGCTAGTGAGAAGTTACTACGCTAAGGTTGGGGTTGAGGAAGATTATTTTTTTATCTTTTTATGTTTTTTTAGGAAATGGAAAGGTACGAATCTCGGGGTTTGGATTTGAGGGTTGGTATTTCTACCGATTACTCTACTTATCTAATTATCTAATCTAAGGTGAGGGTAGTCTATGTCAAATTATTGTGTGCTCGTATGATAGTTTAAAGATGTGTTCACTTAGGTTTTATTACTCCTTAATTATCTCCTATAGATGGTTGAATTGTCACGTCCTTATTCTTAATCGCGTTGTGTGTCTAAAGTCGTAGGGTATGCGTTTATCCCTAACTCTTTGAACTTACCAAAGGGTCTCGTCTACAAAACCCTCTAGGGATTATAAACTCTAACTCTAAGGCCCTCTTTGTATGCTTTAGCCTACAACCGCTCTAAGTGCTATAGCCTAAGGTTCACAAAGATTAATCAAGCATTAATTACATAACGAATGACCTATCGCATTACTAGATCATTAATCAATTAAGATAATAGACAACCAATCAATATTTAATAATTAAGTTTCATATTCCCTAAGCAAACACATAAGTAAATTAGCAAGCATACACACAAATAATTGAAGACATAATTGAATTAATGAAGTAAAACACTTATCTTGATGTAAGATAGGGTTTGGAACCCTAAAATACTGTACAAGACAGCCTTGGTTCGGTTTTAGGTTTTTACTCCAAAAGACTACACATCAATACTGAAAAATTCAGATTCTATATATAAGATTACATATGCGACGGCGTCACCTTATGATTTGTGACGCCGTCGGGTCGCCGTCATTAGGGTTTCGTCTTGGCCACGTTATTCTTGCGACGGCGTCACCTTGTGCTTGGGACGCCGTCCTCTTCAGCTTCTGATGCCGTCTGGATCAAATCTAGGCCGTCTGAGTTGCGTCGGCCTACTCTTTTAAAGCCTGACACCGTCACTTGAAAATAAGAAATTTGGCTTCTGTGCCGTCACAAAATGCTCTGATGGCATCGCAGTTAAGCAGTGACGCCGTCACCTTGTATTTTAGCAGCTTGAGTGTCTCGATTCTTGACTTTGGCCATTTTCTTCGTATATCCGCGCCTTTTCGTCCAAATAAGTGCCATTACATCAATTTGTCTTCAAGAGACCTAAAAATTGAAAAGGAACGATATTAAGTAATAACGGATACAAAAGTGATCAAATAAGGGCTTAAACAACCCCTCAAAAAGGTACATTTTAAAACCTTATCAATCCTATAAAAGGAGCGAAAGCTTCTTACTTTTGAGTAAAACTAATCAAAACTTTAACTTTTCAAAGTTTTGCTCAAAAGAACAAGTACTTCCCCTTATGATTTTCAAAACCTCAAAAGTTAGTATCACTTGTTGAGGGGGAGTATTTGATTAAAACTTTGTTCACAAATTGTTCTTCGTGGTAATCTTCCCACAAAACTCAAAATGGACATATTCGATATCAAAATTTAGTCAAAAATAACATTTATATGCCATTTTTTAGGGGGAGAAAAATTATGTGATAAGAAATATGTTGTGAATTGTTTCTGAATTTTCGTGATTAAGATTTAACCAATGAATTGACAAGCTCTTAAATGTTAGTAACTCAAAAAGACTTGTCCGGGACGGGTAATAATTTCAAACTAGCTCGCTAGTGAGGTAAGCGTGTCTCGCAAAGGACTTGTCCTAGTAGAATGTACCATTCGAGAAACTCTTGGTAGACATGAACCTTGACGGGTCAAACCTCCTCACCAAGGAGTGTTTATAACTTCAAGCTGACCTAGTCAGTGATGTAACCGTGTCTCGCGGGGAATCGTCTATCTTGAGTTGATCAATTCAAAAGTGCGCGCTCTTCTCTCACCGTGCAGATTTATGTCAAAATACTAAAGCACGTGTGGAGGGGGAGTATTTCTGCAAAATGTAAAACTCTTTCAGTGGTACAAAATGTTTTAATCATAACCACTATGAGAGATTTTTCATGAAAATGGTTTTATGGCAACATAGGTTAGTCATGGAGTTATAAGGTGACTAAGGTTAGGAATAACCATCCTATGATCCGCCAGAGCCGGAGGGATCTACCCAAGGACACCACCAATAGTTTGAATTTAGAAGTCCTTAGGTATGAATATAAAAAGGAGAAAATGAGAATCAGAGAAAGAAGGAGTTGAATAATTAAAAAGAAACGTAATGAAAAGGGTGAAAATAAATAGCCCTCCAGATTATTCAACTTAGGGCAGACACCGGTTTCAATTCATATGCTACTGGTTGTCACTTGATGACATCGATATTGAAGATTAAAGTCGTCATGGACCCAGTGACGCATGCACCAAACCTTCTTAGCCACTCAAGCTTCTCTCAAAAGAAGTTTGTTTCATTCTCACAGGGAACCCTACGTTAACTATCGGCTTTCTCTTAGAGATTGCTGGTATTGAAAAAGGAGACCCTCTCCCTAGTCTCCTCTCAAGAAAACCAAAGCGCACTATTGAGTCTAGAGCCACGAGATTCATCAAAAGATCTCTAAGGTACACTTGACAATTCATCGCTTGTCGTTCAACAATAAGAACACAAGTGATACATTATCGAGTCCTTCACAGATCTTAGCAATTTGTCGAGAACATTTATGAGGGGTTCACAACTGTGATCCTCAGTGATTGAATGGAAACTCCTGCCAGGGTCAACATCAAACAGCCCTGACAGCAGGTCACTTCGGTAACTCCTTGTGAGTTACGCTTAGTGTGTCTCAAACGGTCTACAGTCTTTGGGTGATGCTTCGGTGTATCTCAGCGACTCACCTGAACTGTAGGTGTACTTTGATACATCGCGTTATCTTACTTGTGGGATTCCAGTTCAGGAACAGCCTTTGTGAGAATTAGAGACGTGTTTTCACACTATGCTGTTAACACACTCGAAGTTCAAACTTGTAAGCGTTGGATTATTTCTAACCCATGTTTTATGTTTTCTTCTTATGGATGCTCACGGGTGGAAAAGATCGTGCAGATTCTTCACATGCTCATACCAACAACAACACTAATTGAAGTTCTCTCAAAAGGCAACACAAAGTCAGAATGATTCTTCATCAAAGTTAAAGAATCTACAAAGTTTAAAGACTAAGAGAACTACATCAGTACTGAAAATTAATGTTAATAGAGTGTGTGAGCATGTTGGAGAAAGACGTGGGGACACTGGAGCAACGAAGCGGACCTGATGCAGATAACCACAACATACTATCACTACCACCACAAAGAACAAAGAGCTAAGAACAAAGAAAATGAAGACGTCAAAGCAGAATACTTCAAAAGAAACAAGATCCCTACACTGGGGAGATTATTCGAGTTAAGGCACTTCTTCTCACAAGAAAGGAGAATGTCAGAAGACGTCAAAGCAACTATTACATCAGCACCTACAACGTTTTCACTCATATCATCAATTACCAACACTTAGGGGGAGATTGTTGGAATCACTCCTAAACTATAATTCAAGTGTTTGTAATTAATATGTAATAAGTTGCTTAATTAGGCTTTTATGTTTGCAATTAAGACAAGGCTTATGTAGAAAGCCCATAAGCCTTGGCCCAAGCCCAATAAGGAAAGGAAGGGAACTTGCATGTTTCCCTAGTTCCTTCCTATAAATAATCTTGTAAACTCCCATTTGGGAGTTGGTTGTTCACTTTTACTCATTTCCTACGCATAAAACTTTCCTTATCATTCGTGTGTTTTGTGTTAAGTGTTCAACCGATCACTTCTTTCTCTTATTTCTTATATTGATGCTTGTGTTACATAAATGGGAACCTAAAACAACCTTAGGGCAGAAACCGGGTTCAATACATATGCTACTGGTGTCTACTAAGGTAACACTGGTATTGAAGACAAGACGTCATGGACCCAGTGACGCACTGCACTACAACTTCCCAAACTACTCAAGTTCTTCTTAAAAGGACTTGTTTCATTCTCACAGGGAACCTACATAATCTATCAAATTTCTCTTAGAGACTGTTGATATTGAAGAAGGAGACCCTCTCCTTAGTCTCCGGCATAGGAACCAAATGTGCACTATTGAGTCTAGAGCCACGAGATCATCAATAAATCTTATTAGGACACAATCAATGAAGACTCACTGTTTTACACAATGTGGAAAGTGAGAATATATCTTAAGAGTCCTACGCATTATCCTTGTGGTATTGCCAGAACATCTGAGTGATATGCAAGCATATTCACAATGAAGATGGAAAGCCTTCTAAAGTCAACATCAAACAAGCTCTTGGTGGGTGGCATGTGAGATCTATTCAATAGATCAACCATGTGACAACTGGACAGAAACAATGGAGCGATTCACATTATGAATCAATCCTGGTTCAGGAAATGGATTGACGGATACCTTTGAAAAACCAGTCGTTGTGCTCAATAATTATTTTCTATAGCACATCGACTGTGTATTACATTTTCAAAATCAAAAGGTATTTATGATTGTAAATTCATTTCTATTATTAAATGTTGGGATATGAAAGTGCTGAAGATATGAAAGTACTGTAAACTGCAAAGTACTGGAAGAAGTCAAAGAGTCAAAGTACTGCTAAAGACAAAGTCAAAGTACTGCACTATGAAGTCAAAGTACTGCAAGAACAAAAGAACTGTTTAGATTACTTGTCGTACAAGGTTACAAATTGTAAACCGACTAGGATATACTTGAGCCTATAAAAGGACTCCTAGATTGGCATTAGAGGTACGATTTCAAAAAGAGTTTTAGCGTTTACGAATTAGTGTTTTAGAGAAAAGTTCGATTATCTTAGAGTTGTATTAGAGTATCTGCATAATAAGCAGATTTAGAGTTTATAATAAAAGTTATTCTTCTTAGCTTTGTTAAGTAAATTCCGCGTACTTGATAAAGATTGCTCAGTGTTTCTTTGTTTATAACTTAGGATTTATCCGAGGTTATTAAACCTTAACAAGCTAGTTAAAGTTAGTTTGATTAAAGTATATCGATCCAACAAGTGGTATCAGAGCTTGTGTGGAAACTCTGACTAGGAAGAAATCCTACTTCAACAATATTCAAGATGTCGACTGAAGCTGTTCCACCACCCTCAATCACCTCACTCAGAATTCCAATAATCAAGGAACATATTGAGGTTGTACAACTCCTCTAAAACTTTGGATAGTATACGTCGTAGTTCTAAAAGAGAAAGTGGTTGACACTTTCAAAGTTTAACAACGAAGTCGTTTAAAGACACGT
The DNA here is from genome assembly GCA_019973895.1 of Chrysanthemum seticuspe. Taxonomy (NCBI): domain Eukaryota; kingdom Viridiplantae; phylum Streptophyta; class Magnoliopsida; order Asterales; family Asteraceae; genus Chrysanthemum; species Chrysanthemum seticuspe. The sequence goes on from BPTQ01000004.1 coordinate 108,648,450, forward strand.
AGAAGAATCTCCGAAGTAAGGGAGGTTTAGACCAGAACTCTCGTCGGGTCTCGACGAATCGTAGAAATCGTAGTACTTTAAACTCTTCTACTGGTAGACCTTACCGTCTATTCTCTTACAAATCACGGAAAAGAACTAAGGAATACCAACGACGACCATTCTGACGGAAACCACGTCAACCAACAGGTCCTTATAATTACCCAAGACATTGATGAAGTAAGGGTAAGTGTTAATGTAAGGTATCTCGTACCAGACATTACCGTTATATGACGGAGTAGAAGTACGTGGTCTCTAGTATAAGAGGGAAGAACTAATAACCTTAAGACTCACTCCACTAACTCCCACCACCTTGTCGAAGTCAGCTGTAGAACTTATAACAACTTCATCCTAAAGAAGGATCAGTCTCAAAGGTGTGTTCGAGACTATGGTGAACAACCTAGCTATATGAAATTAGTTTGATTGAAATTGATCGAACAATTCCAAATTATTGGAGCCTATTTAGGATTCAATATTTGTTTCTTTGTGACTCGTTAGAAATAGTTCATGCGCCTTAAATGAATTGTTTCGATTCTTCTTATTGAAAATAATATTTGAGATTTAGACGAATAATACGTCTATGAGATTATGTTGAGATTCTATTAGCTTGAAAAGAGATTTTGTGATTAAGCATTTGCGATTTTGAGAAAAACTTTAGCATGGAGATTACGGTTAGATCCTCAGGAAAATATCCGAGTTCATATAGGATCAGCCAAATGTTAAACATTGGAACATGCTGTTCATTAGATTTGTCAAGAAAACAA
>BPTQ01000004.1:108649323-108726876 GCA_019973895.1 Chrysanthemum seticuspe
AGGACAACATTGATTTCAAACCAAAACAAGGAATAACTTTTGACAAATCTCAAATTGAATGCTTCAATTGTCAAAAGACTGGTCACTTTGCAAGGGAGTGCAGGTTTGCTAAGTATCAAGCAAATAGAACATCTGAGAAGCCAAAACTTGAGCTCAAAGAAATTCCAATAACTGAAACAAAGGCTTTGGTTGCTCAAGAGAAGTTATCAGAAGTTGACTGGAGTGAAGAATTTGATGATGAACCGGTGACTTACTGTATGGTAGCAGTGGAAGATACAGTTGAAGACATAGTGGAAGCATTGGACTGGAGCACTGCTTTTGATGAAGAATCTGAACATGCTGCTTTGGAATCTGATGATGGCTTTGGAGGATTTGATTGGAGCAAAGAAAGTGAAGATGATCCTGTTCTTCTTGCTATGGTGGCTACTTCACCAACTCAGTCTCCTATCTCTGAGGTATGCTCAAACTGTTATGAGTTTTATCTAAAATTGCTTAACAATTATGTGATTGAAAGAGATAATTGTATTAGGGCTAGGTCTGAGGTAGCAGGTTATCAAATCACTTTAGAGTCTATGGAAGCCAAAATATTAACTCATGAAAATAATGAAATGGCTTGGGCTGAAAAATATGAACAACAGGATTATCAGTTAAAACTTAGTGAATGGAAACTAAACTGTAAAATTGCTGAAATAGAGAAATTAACTAAGGAACGAGATGATTTGTTAGCTAAGTTTGCTGCTTGGGGAGAGTCTGGCTTGTCCCATGTTGCTTATGTTGAAAAACAGAGAAGGGCTTACATTAGAACAGGCTTAGGATTTGGAATGGACTTTAGTAACATAGATGAAAACCAACCTAGTGATCAGGATGATGGTGATTTTGAGGACATAACCACTAGTGATGATGAAATCATTAACTATGTAGATACATCTAGTAATGAGGGCTCAATAAGTGAACCACCACCTGAGTATAAGAAAGACAATGGTTATCATGCTGTTCCTCATCCCACTAGCATTCATCAACCCTCTAGGCCTGATGTTTCTCGCTTTGGAGTAGACAGTCTAGAGTTTAGGAAGAAGCTTGTAGCTCAATCTAGGTCTGAGAAACCCAAAGAAGCTGTTGCAAATAATGTTCAAAATCAAGCAGTACCTTTAAAACAAAGTACTGCTCAACAAGTAGTACCTTCTGCAAAACCTTTTCAAAACAGTACTGCTAAACCTTTTGGGGATAACTTTGGTCAAAATAGATTTTATCATTCACCAAGAAGGCAAAATAATTTTGTGCATAGACATAGAAGAAATCACTTTGGACATATGGGTCAAAAACTGTGTTTTGTGTGTTACAATCCTCATCACTTAATCAAATATTGTGACAAACACTCAGAATATCTAAGCAAGTTTCCAAGGAATAAGTCTACCAACCAGAAACCTAGAGAGAATAAACCAGTTTGGAATAATTCAAATAGGGTTAATCACAGAAACTTCACACCAGATCACAGATACCCACATCAGAGAAGATCTTTTTCAAAACTTTCAGTATCTCACAGTACTTTCCAAAGTACTGCTCAGAAACAAGGTACTGATCACACTACTTGGAATAGGAATTCTAGGAGATCTCACTATCAACCTAGAAGGTATCACAATTCACATAGGGGATCTAGATCACAGGAACCACGTGTTAAACTAGAATGGGTTAAGAAGGAAGGTACTACTGAGGGACACACAGTACTTTCAACAAAAAGTGAATCTGATGTTTTTGTGATACAAGAAAATGCTGATAATCTGGTGAAAGAGATTTATGTTGAAAAACCAGAAAGTTTTGAAAATCCACATGTTAAAAATCAAAAGATAATTTTGGATCATCATTTGAAAGATAGTGGGAATTACATACTCAAAGAATTTGAGTTTGTAACTCCACAAGGGGAACACAAGTCAGTAATGGCTTGGGTTCCTAAAAGTTACTAACTCTTTTCTTTGTGTGCAGGGCAACCCAGAAGAGGAGCTTAAAGATCATCTTATTGTGGATAGTGGTTGCTCTGGAAGTATGACAGGAGACAAAGAGATCCTGTCTGATTTTAGAAATATTAGTGGAGGAAGAGTTGCATTTGGGAATGATCCCAATGGAGGAAAGATTACTGGCAAATGAACTATCAAAGCAGGGCTTATTGACTTTGAGAATGTTAGATATGTGAAGGAACTTAAGTTCAACTTGCTCTCAGTCTCTCAAATTTGTGATAAAAAGCATCCTGTATTATTCACTAACACAGAATGTCTCATCCTTTCCTCTGACTTTAAACCTGTGGATGATGACTTGGTAGTACTTAGAGTACCAAGGACAAATGATGTGTATAGTTTAGACAAGAAGAGTCTACATTCTCATGGAAGAGCCACATGTTTGGTGGTTAAAGCAACATCTGAAGAGGCACATCAATGGCATAGAAGATTGGGCCATGTTAATTTCAAGAACATAAACAAACTGGTCAAAGGAAATTTAGTTAGAGGTTTACCTTCAAAGACTTACAAGAATGATCAATCATGCTTGGCATGCAACAAGGGTAAACAACACAAAGCTTCCTGCAAGAAGCTTGAGGAAAGAACTATTAGAGAACCATTGGAGCTGTTACATATGGATTTATTTGGACCTGTCTCTGTGGCAAGTTTAAATAAGAAAAAGTACTGTTTGGTTGTTACTGATGATTGTAGTAGATTCAGTTGGGTTTTCTTTTTGGGCTTTAAAGATGATACCTTTGATGCTATTCAAACACTGATTATAGCACTTGAAAACCAATTAAGACTCAAGGTTAGAGGTATTAGATGTGACAATGGAACTGAATTCAAGAACAAGCCTATGGATGACTTTTGTGCAAATAAAGGCATAAAGAGGGAGTTTAGTATTGCTAGAACACCACAGCAAAATGGTGTTGCAGAGAGGAAGAATAGGACTTTGATTGAAGCAGCAAGGACAATGCTAGCAGATTCCCATCTACCTATTCAATTTTGGGCAGAAGCTGTAAGTACTGCATGCTATGTACTTAACAGGGTCTCTGTCACCAAACCACAAATGAAGACACCCTATGAATTGCTGATGGGCAATAAACCCAACATTCGTTTTATGAAGCCTTTTGGATGTCCTCTTACTATTTTGAACACCATTGATAATCTGGGGAAGTTTGATGGCAAGTCTGAAGAAGGTTACCTATTGGGCTATTGTACTAACAGTAATGGCTTTCGAGTATACAACAGAGTTACTAATAAGATTCAAGAATGTCTTCATGTTGAGTTTTTAGAAGATCAAGACAATGAGAAAGGTAAAGGTCGTGATTGGATGTTTGATCTTGAGATTTTATCTCCTTCAATGAATTATGTTCCTGTTAGAGAAGAAAATCAACCTTTGCACAATGGAGAAGATATACAATATGTTGTTCATGGAGTTCATATTAGACCTGATGCTGTTCCTGATAAAGATCCTGTAAGTCCAAAACAAAGTACTGATGTTCCTAAGCAAAGTACTGATTCTCCAAAACAGAGTACTATTGCACAACAATCCTCATTATCTGCTGAGGATCAATCTATTCAAGAGGAACTTAATCAGATGCTTCTTCAAGATGTATTAGCACATTCTTACACTGATGAACAAAGGAGAGCTTATGAAGAGGCAAAGAAGAAGAACAAGACTACAAAATACTCTCACAGTACTTCTGACAGTACTTTCAACCAAAGTACTGCTGCACCTGTTGACAGTACTTTAGATGATTTAGATGATCCTACCATGCCTGGGTTAGAAGAAACTGATGATGAGCTTGAAGATGAAGGTATTTTCACAGATTCCAATGAAGGTGCTGATTATACTAATCTGGATGATGCATATGGAGTTCCACAGTCTCCAATTTTACGGATTCATAAGAATCATCCAACTGATCAAATCATTGGTCCTTCTACTTCTGGAGTTATGACAAGACACAAAGCAAAGGGTTTCACAAAACCTCATAATGCTTTACTTAGCTTTGTGTATAAACAAAACAGGCTAAATCATAAGGACCATCAAACCTGCTTATTTACTTGTTTCATCTCTCAAGAGGAACCCAAGAATATTGCTCAAGCTTTGACTAAAGAAAGCTGGGTTGAAGCTATGCAGGAAGAACTTCTTCAATTTAAACTTCAAGAAGTTTGGGTTTTATGTGATCTTCCAGATGGGAAGAGAGTTATTGGCACCAGATGGGTTTTAAGAGTAAAAAGAGATGAAAGAGGCAATGTTATTAAAAACAAGGCAAGGTTAGTAGTACAAGGCTACAGACAAGAAGAAGGAGTCGATTATGATGAAGTATTTGCTCCTGTATAGGTTCAACTATGACGCATGAATACGAGTTTGATTTTTCACTCACTAGCGTCTACACCACGAACATTTCCCTTGAGCCCAACACACCTGGAAATCATGTCCGTGGGTTCAATAATCTCGAAAACCGTCACTTCCATGAAGGACGTATTGTAAACACCTCTCTACAATTCGAAGAAGGTATCAATACCTCCTTCCGAGCCATAGGACTAGAATGTCTTCTTGAAATCAACGAGAAGATATGTCCAAGGTTCATAATGGAATTCTTCCGTCAAGTGGAACTCGTTCGTAACGAGGATCGCTCTCTATCTCTTTGGTTTTATATCAAAAACCAAAAATTCATTTTAAGCCTTGGGCATTTTGCTCACATCCTCCGAATTCCAAACCATGGACCCAATGTGCCTACACCGAAGATTGGTCTCTTGACTCTCTCTTCAATTTTCGTGAAGAAAATAGTCCATATTGTTCACACATACCCTCTCCGAAAGAATTAACACGCATAATATGCAAACCTCGACCATATTACTCCAATCCAAACATTATCCATACACGGGATATCCGAGAAGAGTATAAGCCTGCGGCTCTTATTCTACGTGAAAATGTTTGGATTCTTAGGGGAAATCGAGATATTCTTCCTGCTTGTTGTGCTCACATGTTGTACTGTTTGCTAACACAACAACCATACAATCTCACCTACTTCTTCGCAAGGCGAATTGCAAATCTTCAAGGCTCCAAGAATAAACTCATCCCTTATGGAATGTTCTTGACACGCCTCTATCACAATGTTATGCACTTCCATCCTCAATTTCAAAGTCCGTTGTACGTACTTGTGAACAAGATGATGGAACCGCTAAACATATCTCTCATGAAGACTTTCTTCATTCATGATTCCACCAATACCCATCAATCACATAATGATCCTCCTAGTGAAGACACTCAAGGAACCTAGAATAGTCAAATAGGATCAATTCTACTCTACTCATTAGTTATCAATGTAATCCTATCTCTTTCATGAAATAACACATCTTACATTTGATATCCTAGTTTTAGAACTCCTTTAAACAAAGCTTGGAATATAATGCACTGTCATGATCATTGCATACCTTTAGTAAAGGTTCTGTCTAGCAGATAGACGGATCCCAAATGTTGTACTAAACGGATCCCTACATCTAGGGAACCGTGGGATCTGGCAAAACAGAAAATGCAATTGCAAGCATTATATGTCAAACACATCCCTTAGAACACCTCACACTAAGCTAAACATAGTGTCTTAAGATTGATTGAGACTTTATCAAGATAGGTTGACCTTTCCTACTCTTTCCAACCCACATAGATCACATTCTAAGGCTTTGTTAGATCTACCATTTCAATCCATCACTCTAACGCTCCCAAAACTCACACGTTATTCTTCTTATATGATCTCTCACAACTAGGATTGGAAGTCCTTCGATTGTAACAATTTTGATCATGAATCAATCTCACCTCATAATTGATCAATGTTGATCAAATCCTAGTTTTTCTCATCTCATAACCATTAGGATATTTTCCAAAACATAATCCTAAGACACAACCTGATCTCTAGGATCATTTAGTCTCATTTAACTTCAATTGACATCTTTAATGTCATCCTTGCTCATCCATTGGTACTTGTTGAAAGTTCCAAATCCTTCCATAAATAACAATCATTAGCTACACCACTCATTTCCTTCAAAGACTTAAGCACCCCTTCATTTAAAACACTTAGGAGAACTGAAACACTCAAGGTGATGCAGGTCTAGGATCTTAGAAACATCATTTCCACTTTTTCATAAACTACAGAACGCCGGATCCCTAGAACCAGCCTAGACGGATCCCTCTGAGAAGGGAACCGTGGGATCCGGATGATAGTCTATGACAAATCCTGGTAAAACAATCATTTCAACTCATCTTCCTAATTCAAACACTCCATCTCATCTTAAATGAGTTCCTTGAACAGCACAACCTCTGTAGTTGACTCTTGTGCATGCTAATCATCACATTCCAATGAATCTTAGTGGCTTAAGGCTTAAATGCACTCTTGAAATCTCTTGATTTATAAACCACCTTGTTAGGATCTCCATAGTCATCACTCTCATCCTAACTTTCAGCTTTTGCAATCCCTTCAAAACATCTCATCATGAGAAAAACCCCGAGTAACAACCTATCCACCAAAGAACCACCCATCAAAAGTGCTCGTGTTGTACACGAAATCTGTTCAACCGAATCATCTCCGGTCAAACCAACAAACCTTCATCATCCAATCAAACCAATTCCTAGAAGGTTAGTACCCACAAAATTACCTATGGCAAACACCACCATACCTCCTAGGCCAAACAATATCATCTCCACTAAACCATCACCATTGGTTCCTAGAGCTATCTCTTTTACATCCCCACAATCATCACCTCACCTCTACAATTTAGAGGACTTGCCACCTAGGCCGTCTCATCCGCTTCTGCAGACAACATTCTCCTCATTAGGGGGAACAATGATTCAAAATCAAGGTGTTGAGTCAACACTTGCTCCGGCTTCCTTTTCGCCGTTTCCATCATATAATCCCATTTGGATTATAAGAAATCATCAAAGTCAACCACCCGACCTTATGGAAGTTGACACATCTTTACCACCATCATCATTCTTGATCGAACCATTCCTAAATGGACCTCCACCAATCCCTCCATCATTCGAGGCTCCTCAAACCACTTCAATTAATCCTTTGAATATTGCCACTTCCTTTCATCCACCACCACTACCTAGCCATGACAAAGATTGCTATCATTGTCAACATGTTGAAATTTTGATACATGAAGTACGAGAAGACCAACGTTTCATGTTCTATCATCTCCTCAAACGTTTCGACGAGATTAAACCTAAACATAACTTGAGCTAGAGGATTATAGTGGTGTCTAAGCTTCAAGCGTTAGTTGGTCTAAGAAATTCCTAGTTATGTATTGTCTATTTTCTTATTTTTGAGTCATGTCTATCATAACTCTTGTTTTATTAAATGGAATTACATGCTACTTATTTTTTCGTTGAGCATATGATTACTTTGTACTCATATCTCATTTGTGTGATAACATTACTTGTTATATCACCTTTGCTGATTTTAGTCATCAGCCAGACGGATCCCTCAGTATTGCCTAGACGGATCCCTACTAGAAGGGAACCGTGGGATCCGTGAAGTCAGAATGTTTTTCTTTATCACATTTGCCAGAAATTGTGAATTATACTTGTTTTCTAACTCTTGTTTTGCAGTTTTTCAATTAACACGTAAAGTTTTTGACATCCTAAAGCTAGGGGAGCTTGGTGTCAAAACAATACGTTGCAAAATTACTTGCAACATTTAATTTATATTTCATAACTTCCCGTTGCAAATATTGCAATCATCTAGGGGGAGCACACCCGTCACATAGACGTAATCCTTTGCATAAGTTAGTTGCAAATGAACTAGATTAGAATTAGTTTCTTGACGCCCTTACCTAGGGGTGGACTCGTCAAGGGGGAGTAACGACGAGATCCTTTCCCGTTACTTGCTCTCTATTTTTTTTTTTGAAAAAAAAAAACGATGTGTTGCTTTCTTTCAAACACTTTTTGTTTTGACAAAAAGGGGGAGAAGAAAGTAAAAACTACAAATTCAAACTTTTACGAATTTTAGCTTTTCCTTAAAATAATCTTATGTTTTGTCATCAACAAAAAGAGGGAGATTGTTAATACAAATAAGCCGTAAAAACGTTTATTTATATTTTACGATCTTCTAATGTTTTGTCGATAACAAAAGTAAGATCATTTTAAGGAAACAAATAAAATACGTAAATGGTTTGAACTAATAGTTTTCTAACACACTTACGTTTTCACATAAAACACTTTAACAAGATTAAGTGATTGTATATTTTAGATACACATGTACAACAACTAGTGTTTACATATTGGCTTAACAAGTTTAAGTAACTCTATGAGTTAGATACATATGTACAACAACTAGTGTTTACATATTGGGTTAATACATACTTATATTAAGTACACTAAAATGGGTAAAAACAAGTATATACTAAAATGGGTAAAAGCAAGTATATACTAAATAGATAAAAACTAGCAAATGGTTTTGACCCATAACCCATGGTTTTATATATACCACGTACACAAGTTCAATGTATCCTTAAGGTACATTGTATCTAGATTGAAAACCATGGATCAACCCATAACCCATGACCCATGACCCAAAATCCAAAATACCCATGGGCAAAGAGGAGCGGACCACGGATCCCTAGCTTTGTGCTAGACGGATCCCAAGTGGAAGGGATCCGTGGGATCCGGGGAAACAGTAGGTTTTTCCTCTATAAATAGTGAGCCATTTCTTCATTATATCTCACCCCTCTCTAACATACTTTCTCCCCTGAGTTAAATCTCACTAACCATAGATCCAAGAGATCTATGTTTGTAGTTTTGTTTTTGTGTGATCTTTTAGGTTCCTCTTAAAGGGAAGATCACCACCTTTGAAGTCGAGCAAGCTCAAGTCCATGATTTGCCAAGCTTCCTCATCATCAAGGCTATTGAAGTCCTCTTGTTGATGATCCCTTTCTTTCTTCAAAGAAGCGTAGTGTGAAAGACATTAGTGAAAGATGTCTCAAGTGTCAAGACGAAGATATTAGTGAAGGGTATCTATCGTCTATAGGATAAGCACTTGTGGTAGGTGCTTAGAAGTCAAGACAAGAAGCAATAGTGAAAGGTGCTTAGAAGTGAAGACACAAGACATTAGTGAAAGGTGTCTTGTAGATCTAATCAAAGAAATTAGTGAAAGGTGTCTTGTAGATCTAATCAAAGGCATTAGTGAAAGGTGCCTTAGATGTACATTCGATATGGTGTGTTTCGATGTACTAGATAGACTAGCATTAGATCCAAGGATATTGATGTCCTTGATGATGTTGTAAAGGAGTAGATCTCCTTTGGGATTAGTCGTTGGTGTAGTGTGGTAGTAGTTCCTCCATTGCAATGGAACTAGGTACTTAGCCTAGTACCTAATAAAGGGTAGGCGACGTTGTGAAGGTGTAGTTCACCTAAGGTGTGAAAGAACTCGGTGGTTAGCCTAGCACCGTATAAAGGGTAGGCGACGTTGTGTTAGGTGTGGTTCGCCTTGGTGTGAAAGAACTCGGTATTTAGCTTTGTACCGGAAAAAGATTAAGCGACGTTGTGAAGGCTTCTCCGCCATAAGGAGATTGGTGTAGTGATTACAAACTCTGGAGTAGGTGACTCGGGGAGTGGAGTAGGGCAAGGAAGGTGTCCTTGTAGCCGAACCACTATAAATACTCGCGTTGTGGTTTTGTGCTTCTTTCTCTTCTCTTTTCATTACACATCTTTATATGCTTGTTTATCAACATCCAACACACACAACCAAATAGATTGACATAAGTCGATCTAAATAGTTTAAAAGGAAGTTTTAATTGGTAAAACTATTCAACCCCCCCTTCTAGTTTTCCACAATTGGCATCAAAGCTTCGTTACCAAGTTTCTTGAAGTATACTGTACTTTAAAAACTTGATACGATCCATAGTTAATTGAAAACTACAAAGAAGGTTTTTCATAAAAACAAACACCATGTTTTTCAAAAACTATATGTTTGGATGTTGAGTTGATAACAACATTTTATATATATATATATATATATATACTTTTTTAATTGCACTAATCTTCCTTGTGATATTGATTAGTCAAAGCTCATACCCACCAAGCTTTAGGAGTTGCTTGGTAACAAGAATACCTTCCTTAAGAAGGTATCCTAGACGCAAAAGGAGCGGGAATCGTCTAAGTGACATTTGTCATTTGTAAAAGACATTCCTAAGTGCATTCGAGGTATGACTTTCTACTTATATCTAAATGATACTTGTTTAGTATATAAGTGTTATTTGCTAGGCTTTTATTTGAGTAGATTTTTGTGTTTACACATGATTTACATGTAGCTTCGTTAGGAAGCTTATTTCTTACATACGTGTTATTTTTTTTCTCGTCTATAGTCATAGTATGTAGAGCTTATGCTTTATTTCTTCTAATAAAACAAAAACACGAATTTCAAAAAATTCCTCCTTCCCTATTAATAAACCCACTCGACGCCCACTTTTTCAATCCCCACCTTTTCAAATTTTCCAATTTCAAAAATTCCCTCTCATTCAAAAACTTCATCTTCCTCCTCATTCCATCTCTTCCTAAACCAAGAAGATCCGTCATCAACATGGTTTACATCGCACTCGTGCTCATCGCCCTAACACTCATCGCACTTGTGTTCCCTATGATGAAGTTCACATACGGAGACATTTACTTTGTGTTGTTAATCTATATTAGGGTCATTTACCCAATCCTTTGTATCATCCTTAGCATTGAAATGCAATATTATTGATTATCTATTTTATCTAGGATGTTTGTGTTATTATTTCTTTTGATCTATATGTGTTATATTCTTTCGTGATACATTAGATGTCATGTATGCATGCAAAAAGAAAATGTAGGATAAAACATACTTCATGGTACAATAACCGTAAAACCTATGTTTTTTTATTAAAACTGGTTCTGTTACTACAGATCCACGGATCCCGAAAGTTACACTAGCCGGATCCCTTTTGAAAAGGAACCGTGGGATCCGTCCTACTGGAAAACAGTTTTCATGCAAGATTAAAAACCACTATCTTTCTAAAAATAATAATCCACTAGAACTTCAAAACCATGAGTTAGCTAAATACTAATTGTTAATAGAATATCTAGTAAAAACGTTAGATTATTATAGGTTGACCATAAACGTCTTCCCTTATTAACCCATCACTTCTATAGGTTCAACTATGACGCATGAATACGAGTTTGATTTTTCACTCACTAGCGTCTACACCCCGAACATTTCCCTTGAGCCCAACACACCTGGCAATCATGTCCGTGGGTTCAATAATCTGGAAAACCGTCACTTCTATGAAGGAAGTATTGTAGACACCTCTCTACAATTCGAAGAAGGTATCAATAACTCCTTCCGAGCCATAGGACTAGAATGTCTTCTTGAAATCAACGAGAAGATATGTCCAAGGTTCATAATGGAATTCTTCCGTCAAGTGGAACTCGTTCGTAACGAGGATCGCTCTCTATCTCTTTGGTTTTATATCAAAAACCAAAAATTCATTTTAAGCCTTGGGCATTTTGCTCACATCCTCCGAATTCCAAACCATGGACAATGTGCCTACACCGAAGATTGGTCTCTTGACTCTCTCTTCAATTTTTGTGAAGAAAATAGTCCATATTGTTCACACATACCCTCTCCGGAAGAATTAACACGCATGATATGCAAACCTCGACCATATTACTCCAATCCAAACATTATCCATACACGGGATATCCGAGAAGAGTATAAGCCTACTGCTCTTATTCTACGTGAAAATGTTTGGAGTATTAGGGGAAATCGAGATATTCTTCCTGCTTGTTGTGCTTTCATGTTGTACTGTTTGCTAACACAACAACCATACAATCTCACCTACTTCTTCGCAAGGCGAATTGCAAATCTTCAAGGCTCCAAGAATAAACTCATCCCTTATGGAATGTTCTTGACACGCCTCTATCACAATGTTATGCACTTCCATCCTCAATTTCAAAGTCCGTTGTACGTACTTGTGAACAAGATGATGGAACCGCTAAACATATCTCTCATGAAGACTTTCTTCATTCATGATTCCACCAATACCCATCAATCACATAATGATCCTCCTAGTGAAGACACTCAAGGAACCTAGAATAGTCAAATAGGATCAATTCTACTCTACTCATTAGTTATCAATGTAATCCTATCTCTTTCATGAAATAACACATCTTACATTTGATATCCTAGTTTTAGAACTCCTTTAAACAAAGCTTGGAATATAATGCACTGTCATGATCATCGCATACCTTTAGTAAAGGTTCTGTCTAGCAGATAGACGGATCCCAAATGTTGTACTAAACGGATCCCTACATCTAGGGAACCGTGGGATCCGGCAAAACAGAAAATGCAATTGCAAGCATTATATGTCAAACACATCCCTTAGAACACCTCACACTAAGCTAAACATAGTGTCTTAAGATTGATTGAGACTTTATCAAGATAGGTTGACCTTTCCTACTCTTTCCAACCCACATAGATCACATTCTAAGGCTTTGTTAGATCTACCATTTCAATCCATCACTCTACCGCTCCCAAAACTCACACGTTATTCTTCTTATATGATCTCTCACAACTAGGATTGGAAGTCCTTCGATTGTAACAATTTTGATCATGAATCAATCTCACCTCATAATTGATCAATGTTGATCAAATCCTAGTTTTTCTCATCTCATAACCATTAGGATATTTTCCAAAACATAATCCTAAGACACAACCTGATCTCTAGGATCATTTAGTCTCATTTAACTTCAATTGACATCTTTAATGTCATCCTTGCTCATCCATTGGTACTTGTTGAAAGTTCCAAATCCTTCCATAAATAACAATCATTAGCTACACCACTCATTGCCTTCAAACACTTAAGCACCCCTTCATTTAAAACACTTAGGAGAACTGAAACACTCAAGGTGATGCAGGTCTAGGATCTTAGAAACATCATTTCCACTTTTTCATAAACTACAGAACGCCGGATCCCTAGATTTAGCCTAGACAGATCCCTCTGAGAAGGGAACCGTGGGATCCGGATGACAGACTATGACAAATCCTGGTAAAACAATCATTTCAACTCATCTTCCTAATTCAAACACTCCATCTCATCTTAAATGAGTTCCTTGAACAGCACAACCTCTATAGTTGACTCTTGTGCATGCTAATCATCACATTCCAATGAATCTTAGTGGCTTAAGGCTTAAATGCACTCTCAAAATCTCTTGATTTATAAACCACCTTGTTAGAATCTCCATAGTCATCACTCACATCCTAACTTTCAGCTTTTGCAATCCCTTCAAAACATCTCATCATGAGAAAAACCCCGAGTAACAACCTATCCACCAAAGAACCACCCATCAAAAGGGCTCGTGTTGTACACGAAATATCTTCAACCGAATCATCTCCGGTCAAACCAACAAACCTTCATCATCCAATCAAACCAATTCCTAGAAGGTTAGTACCCACAAAATTACCTATGCCAAACACCACCATACCTCCTAGGCCAAACAATATCATCTCCACTAAACCATCACCATTGGTTCCTAGAGCTATCTCTTTTACATCCCCACAATCATCACCTCACCTCTACAATTTAGAGGACTTGCCACCTAGGCCGTCTCATCCGCTTCCGCCGACAACATTCTCCTCATTAGGAGGAACAATGATTCAAAATCAAGGTGTTGAGTCAACACTTGCTCCGGCTTCCTTTTCGCCGTTTCCATCATATAATCCCATTTGGATTATAAGAAATCATCAAAGTCAACAACCCGACCTTATGGAAGTTGACACATCTTTACCACCATCATCATTCTTGATCGAACCATTCCTAAATGGACCTCCACCAATCCCTCCATCATTCGAGGCTCCTCAAACCACTTCAATTGATCCTTTGAATCTAGCCACTTCATTTCATCCACCACCACTACCTAGCCATGACAAAGATTGCTATCATTGTCAACATGTTGAAAGTTTGATACATGAAGTACGAGAAGACCAACGTTTCATGTTCTATCATCTCCTCGAACGTTTCGACGAGATTAAACCTAAACATAACTTGAGCTAGAGGATTATAGTGGTGTCTAAGCTTCAAGCGTTAGTTGGTCTAAGAAATTCCTAGTTATGTATTGTCTATTTTCTTATTTTTGAGTCATGTATATCATAACTCTTGTTTTATTAAATTGAATTACATGCTACTTGTTTTTTCGTTGAGCATATGATTACTTTGTACTCATATCTCATTTGTGTGATAACATTACTTGTTATATCACCTTTGCTGATTTTATTCATCAGCCAGACGGATCCCTCAGTATTGCCTAGACGGATCCCTACTAGAAGGGAACCGTGGGATCCATGAAGTCAGAATGTTTTTCTTTATCACATTTGCCGGAAATTGTGAATTATACTTGTTTTCTAACTCTTGTTTTGCAGTTTTTCAATTAACACGTAAAGTTTTTGACATCCTAAAGCTAGGGGAGCTTGGTATCAAAACAATACGTTGCAAAATTACTTGCAACATTTAATTTATATTTCATAACTTCCCGTTGCAAATATTGCAATCATCTAGGGGGAGCTCACCCGTCACATAGACGTAATCCTTTGCATAAGTTAGTTGCAAATGAACTAGATTAGAATTAGTTTCTTGACGCCCTTACCTAGGGGTGGACTCGTCAAGGGGGAGTAACGACGAGATCCTTTCCCGTTACTTGCTCTCTATTTTTTTTTTGAAAAAAAAAAACGATGTGTTGCTTTCTTTCAAACACTTTTTGTTTCGACAAAAAGGGGGAGAAGAAAGTAAAAACTACAAATTCAAACTTTTATGAATTTTAGCTTTTCCTTAAAATAATCTTATGTTTTGTCATCAACAAAAAGGGGGAGATTGTTAATACAAATAAGCCGTAAAAACATTTATTTATATTTTACGATCTTCTAATGTTTTGTCGATAACTAAAGTAAGATCATTTTAAGGAAACAAATAAAATACGTAAATGGTTTGAACTAATAGTTTTCTAACACACTTACGTTTTCACATAAAACACTTTAACAAGATTAAGTGATTGTATATTTTAGATACACATGTACAACAACTAGTGTTTACATATTGGCTAAACAAGTTTAAGTAACTCTATGAGTTAGATACATATGTACAACAACTAGTGTTTACATATTGGGTTAATACATACTTATATTAAGTACACTAAAATGGGTAAAAACAAGTATATACTAAAATGGGTAAAAGCAAGTATATACTAAATAGATAAAAACTAGCAAATGGTTTTGACCCATAACCCATGGTTTTATATATACCACGTACACAAGTTCAATGTATCCTTAAGGTACATTGTATCTAGATTGAAAACTATGGATCAACCCATAACCCATGACCCATGACCCATAATCCAAAATACCCATGGGCAAAGAGGAGCGGACCACGAATCCCTAGCTTTGTGCTAGACGGATCCCAAGTGGAAGGGATCCGTGGGATCCGGGGAAACAGTAGGTTTTTCCTCTATAAATAGTGAGCCATTTCTTCATTATATCTCACCCCTCTCTAACATACTTTCTCCCCTGAGTTAAATCTCACTAACCATAGATCCAAGAGATCTATGTTTGTAGTTTTGTTTTTGTGTGATCTTTTAGGTTCCTCTTAAAGGGAAGATCACCACCTTTGAAGTCGAGCAAGCTCAAGTCCATGAGTTGCCAAGCTTCCTCATCATCAAGGCTATTGAAGTCCTCTTGTTGATGATCCCTTTCTTTCTTCAAAGAAGCGTAGTGTGAAAGACATTAGTGAAAGATGTCTCAAGTGTCAAGACGAAGATATTAGTGAAGGGTATCTATCGTCTATAGGATAAGCACTTGTGGTAGGTGCTTAGAAGTCAAGACAAGAAGCAATAGTGAAAGGTGCTTAGAAGTGAAGACACAAGACATTAGTGAAAGGTGTCTTGTAGATCTAATCAAAGACATTAGTGAAAGGTGTCTTGTAGATCTAATCAAAGGCATTAGTGAAAGGTGCCTTAGATGTACATTCGATATGGTGTGTTTCGATGTACTAGATAGACTAGCATTAGATCCAAGGATATTGATGTCCTTGATGATGTTGTAAAGGAGTAGATCTCCTTTGGGATTAGTCGTTGGTGTAGTGTGGTAGTAGTTCCTCCATTGCAATGGAACTAGGTACTTAGCCTAGTACCTAATAAAGGGTAGGCGACGTTGTGAAGGTGTAGTTCACCTAAGGTGTGAAAGAACTCGGTGGTTAGCCTAGCACCGTATAAAGGGTAGGCGACGTTGTGTTAGGTGTGGTTCGCCTTGGTGTGAAAGAACTCGGTATTTAGCTTTGTACCGGAAAAAGATTAAGCGACGTTGTGAAGGCTTCTCCGCCATAAGGAGATTGGTGTAGTGATTACAAACTCTGGAGTAGGTGACTCGGGGAGTGGAGTAGGGCAAGGAAGGTGTCCTTGTAGCCGAACCACTATAAATACTCGCGTTGTGGTTTTGTGCTTCTTTCTCTTCTCTTTTCATTACACATCTTTATATGCTTGTTTATCAACATCCAACACACACAACCAAATAGATTGCCATAAGTCGATCTAAATAGTTTAAAAGGAAGTTTTAATTGGTAAAACTATTCAACCCCCCCCCCCTTCTAGTTTTCCACAAGGTGTATGTGAAACAACCTCCAGGTTTTGAAGATCCTAAACATCCAAACAAAGTCTATAAGGTGGTTAAGGCTCTTTATGGTCTTCATCAGGCACCTAGAGCTTGGTATGAGAGGCTCTCTATATTCTTATTACAACATGGATACAGGAGGGGAGCTATAGACAAGACTTTGTTGATCAAGAGAGACAAGAAGGATATCATGTTAGTTCAAGTCTATGTTGATGATATCATATTTGGGGCTACCAAACAGTCCATGGTTAAGGAGTTTGAGCAGCTGATGCAGAAGGAATTTCAAATGAGTTCAATGGGAGAGTTAACTTTCTTTTTAGGACTTCAGGTTAAGCAGTCAAAGGAAGGAATTTTTATGAGTCAAGACAAGTATATTACAGACATACTTAAGAAGTTTAATTTTGATGATATGAAGGCTGTTACTACTCCTATTAAATCTATCAATTCATTGGGCAAAGATGAAGATGGACAACCAGTTGAAGTCAAGCTTTACAGATCAATGATTGGCTCTCTTATGTATCTTACTGCCTCCAGGCCTGATATCATGTTTGCAGTTTGTCTATGTGCAAGATATCAAGTCTCACCAAAGATCTCTCACATGAATGCAGTAAAAAGAATTTTCTGTTATTTGAAACAACAACCTAAGTTGGGGTTGTGGTATCCTAAAGAGTCACCTTTTCACTTGGAAGCTTTTTCAGATAGTGACTATGCAGGTGATAATTATGATAGAAGATCAACAACTGGTGGATGCCAATATCTTGGAAGAAGGTTAGTCTCCTGGCAATGCAAGAAGCAGACAGTTGCAGCAACATCATCTACTGAAGCTGAATATGTAGCTGCTGCAAGCTGTTGTGGACAAGTTTTGTGGATGCAGAATCAACTCTTGGACTATGGGTTCAATTTCAAAAATACTCCTATCAATATTGATAATGAGAGTACCATTTGTATTGTGAAGAATCCTGTGTATCATTCCAAGACAAAGCATATTCAGATTAGGCATCACTTTATCAGAGATTGTTATGAGCACAGGCTCATCAATGTTGTTAAGGTTCACACGGATGACAATGTAGCTGATTTACTCACAAAAGGTTTTGATGTGTCACGATTCAATCACTTGGTCGTGAGCATTGGAATGATTAACTACTAAGCTATGTTTGAGGGGAGGACTATAAGGTGTTAGTATAGTCCTGTGTATTGCTTGAGGGGAGGATACTTGTTAATAATTAGTTTCTATGAAGGAATTTGGCAAAGTACTATTTTTCCTGAAAGTACTGCTTGGAAAGTACTGCTTGGGAAAGTACTGCTTATGTGGAAAGTATTGTTTGTCGTATTAAAGTACTGTTCCAACGGTAATATTGATGGGTAATTGATAGTAACGGTAACTTTGTTATTATAGGCTGTGATTTTTCAAATCCCACCTATAAATAACTACTTCGTATTTGTTAAAAAATTTTGTCTGGCCTTTGATTAAAGAATTTCGTATCTGGCTTAAATCAAAGAAGAAAGCGCAAAGGCAGTCACAGTCTAGTAAAACCAAAAAGGTTCCTAAACCATCTTCTGTCAACTTGGGGAGGAATTTAGAAAAGGAAAATTTGAAAGAAGATGTTACGAAGAAGAAAGAATCTGAAGGTACTGAAGAAAAGATTATTTCAGATACTGAGGAACAAGAAGAACAAGTTCAAGTTCAAGGTACTGATGATCAAGGTACTGAACATCAAAGTGCTGCTTTTCAAGATACTTCTAGGCAAGAGGTAATAACACCAAGAGTATTGAATTTTGAAGAAGAAGCTGGTCCTTCTACAACTGTTATACAAGAAGAGGAGGAAGCTACATTCAAACCTATTCATTATGCAAGTGATGATGAATTCATTGCTACAATTTTAGGAGATTTGTCACAACCAAGAGGAGGAGTTACTATTAGAGATGTACAAGAAGAAGAACAACAAAGAACTTCTCAACCTGCAATTGATCCTAAAGATAAAGGGAAAGGTGTTCTGGTTGAAACTAAGAAAAAGAAATTAACTTTAGCAGAACTTAGAGCAATTGAAGTTGCTAGGAATGAAGCTGCAGCTAGAAAGCTTCAAGAAGAGTTAAATGCTAAAGATAGAAAAGCTCAGGAAGCTCAAGAAGCTCTGAATAGAGAAGCAACTCAGAAGTTGCATGAGGAATTGAATGCTGAAGCTGCTGAACCATTACAATCACCTGTTCCAGTTAGATTTATGCCAAGACTTAATAAAGCTAAAGACAGAAATGCTATGATGGCTTATCTGAAAAGTCAAGGGTATAAAGGATTGCAGAAGTTTAATTATTTTGAGATGAAAAGATTATGTGATGCTGCTAGGGAGGATTATAAGAAGAATGTTGCAGGCATTAAAGACTTTAGAGAAGAAGCTGCCTGGACTGAAGCTGAAAGAAAGAAGAGTTTGAAAAGAAAAAGGAAAACTGAAGTTACAGATGTTCAGTTCTCAAAGAAAGAAAAAGTTGAATTAAGATCTGAGACTAGTGATGAATTAAAGAATTATCTCAGAGTGGTAGATTTTGATTATTCAAAAGAAGATGATGACATGAAGATGAACAGATCAAAGATTAGTGTTTTTGAAGTTGTGAAATTCAAGGATGGAGATTACATGATTTTTCATAAAGAAGATGAAAGCTTCAAAGTTTTCAAAAGGCTATGGGATTTACTGCACATTATAGATAGAGTAGACCTATTCTACTTATATCATGTTGTGAAGGCTTACTTTGAAAATAATCCATTAGAAGGGATTGGTTTGGTTTTACATGGTGATCTCATAACTATATGGGAAATTGAAGAAGAGAGCACTGATGATATCTGGAAGAATCAAGAAAGCTGGGAAATTGTTTGCTGGAGATTCTTTGAAGAGTCTGGAGTTCATGTTTTAGAGCTGGAAAATGGAACAATGATACACATGTTTGCAGAAAGAAGATACCCTCTCACAGTTGAGCTCATGAGAAGAATGCTAGAGCATGGATTGGAAGTAGAAGAGGATAATGAAACTGCTTGCATGGTTATCAACTTATTTATCAACTGGACTACCATTGCTGAAGATGATCAATAACTGGTATGAATTTTATTTGAATAAATACTTTTTGATATATTAGTACTTTTATTCAAAGTACTGCTGATCAGACAGTACTTTCATCAAAGTACTGTTTGCAGAAATAAACCAGTTAAATGAATTTTAGAAGAAACTTTTTGCTAAGTAATAAATATTTTGAAATAAAGGTTGAATAAATGGTTTTTGTGATGATAACATCAATAGGTTATCAATCCACCATGGTTACAAAAGGATTGACTAATCCATGAGCAAACGGCTCTGGTAAAGATATATCAAATCCGTTTTTAGTTGAAAACTTGCTAATAAGTTGGATGGTAATCAACTCACCATATCAGTAATGTGAAGAGTTGGCTAGCCCACAAGAAAATGGCTTGTGGTAAAGGCTGTGGAAAAACCATTATTGGTAATTAGTTCACCATTAGATAGAAGAACTAACTAGTCCAGAAGGGTACAGCTTTTGGTAAAGACAAATCAAATCTGTTGATAGTTGGTGGTTTGCTAAAAATCATATGGTGATCAATGTACCATGGTCTTACACACCAAAACATTTGGCTACTCCAGAGATAATGGCTTTGGTAAAGAGATCTAAATCCATTAATTTTTCAATGATTCACTTGGAAGTGATGAGAATAGTATGCAACTTAAACTGAATTAATGTACAATTTGTCATATGTTGCTGTGTTGCTGAAAAGATGGAGCTTGCTGAATGATGCTGTGGAAAGAACAATTCTAAGAGATACTTTGACAAGCACAGATATTACAGAGATACAATCTAAAGACTAAGAAACAATCCGTTTTTAAAGATGAAGCTGTTAAAGATATATTCACAAAGGAACTTGAAGTCAAGCAAGTAGAATTCAAGTTAGGGGAGGATTGTTGGGATATGAAAGTGCTGAAGATATGAAAGTACTATAAACTGCAAAGTACTGGAAGAAGTCAAAGAGTCAAAGTACTGCTAAAGACAAAGTCAAAGTACTGCACTATGAAGTCAAAGTACTGCAAGAACAAAAGAACTGTTATATTCGTTTATGGAAAGAATTGTATTCTATGTTTAGATTACTTGTCGTACAAGGTTACAAATTGTAAACCGACTAGGATATCCTTGAGCCTATAAAAGGACTCCTAGATTGGCATTAGAGGTACGATTTCAAAAAGAGTTTTAGAGTTTACGAATTAGTGTTTTAGAGAAAAGTTCGATTATCTTAGAGTTGTATTAGAGTATCTGCATAATAAGCAGATTTAGAGTTTATAATAAAAGTTATTCTTCTTAGCTTTGTTAAGTAAATTCCGCGTACTTGATAAAGATTGCTCAGTGTTTCTTTGTTAATAACTTAGGATTTTGTTGAAACAAACAGACCTTGATAGATCTTGAGCTCGTGGATCGTTATATATGCCTATGTAATCACAAGCACAATAAAAGACAATCTCTACTACTTATATTTATCAGCGGAATATAAACACAAGTAACAAATAACTAAGAACTCTGTGATCCTCTATGGATCTTTATATTAACTAAAACTGAGTTTTTCCAATCGGTACATAACTCATTCTAATGTGTTCCTTTTATAGACAAGGAACCCTAAACAATATCGCTAAACCGTTTCCCAAGAAACGTATAAAGATAAAACTAAATAAGATATACACAATCACTTCCTAATAAAGCTCATGTATATCCACACTAAATAAGATAAACACGGAATAAACACTTCCGCAGAAACAGACTAATAACTATTATACTTCAGCAGATTATTTCTTCGGCAGAATCCACTCTTCTTCAGTAGAAACACTTCAGCAGTAATTTCAGCATAATCCAAACTTCACATAATTCCCAACAATCCTCCCCTAAACTGGAATTTAACTTGGTTAAGTTCCAGTTTCTTGATAGATCTTACAGCACCAGAGGATTGGGCACGAACAACAGCAGCAAAGAATCCAAATAAGAACATCTCGGTGATGAAGAAACGCTGAAACACCATATCTTTGCAGCAACAAATGACAATAGATACATCAGTAAATATCTTTTTACTGTTTCACCCACTTGCATTAAATCTCATCACCACTTGAAACCGTCTATAAAACAATCCCAATGCACATATACCTCTTCATCAAAAACCCCCAAATATCCTTCCAAACCCTAATTCCACCAATACTCCAAAATTAGCCATAATAAACCATGAGTATCAAACCTGAGATCATAGATCTCACAACAACATCCTCATCATCATCATCATCATCTAGTGAAGATACCAATCCATGGCTTCATTACTTTCCAAAACCATATCCACGACCAAAGAAATCACCCTTTCTTCCTTCATCAGAAGATGAAAGTATAGTGAATCCAAGTGATTCTGCTGATGATTCTGATGACTCCTATAAGGAGGGAACATCTTACTCCCAACCCTCAGCACCTCGGCCTCAACGAAGGCCACGAGCCAAAAATCCACCACTTCCAGAAGATAGAGAGGTGGTTCTTGGTCTTTCTGCATCAGGTTTTGGTGCATCATCACATATCGTATAAGGGAAGAACTTAAGGAGAGTAGATGGATTGCATTTTGGTTGAAATAAATAGATGAAGCACAAAGGACACATTGTTTTTCTCCATCATCAAATGTGGTCATTGTCATCATCAACGTTTGCATCAATCCATCCTTTCCATTTTGATCCTTAACATCTTGTTAGTGTTGGTTATGCATGTCACAAAAGCGTAGCCAGCATTTAGTGTGAAAGATGTGAGCGATCATGCATATCCAACAGCCTGTTAGATGTTGGAACGGATGATATGTAATAGATTAGACTTAGTAGATCATGTAGATGCATTTGATGTTATTAGTACTCTTTAAGCTGTAAGCTGTAAACTGTTTCTTGAATGAATGAATGAACCATTTGCTCAATTTGCTTCAGTACTTCTTTTGAATGAATTGTATTACTTCAGTACATCATCTTCAGAGGAAACAAATGACACTCTTCAGCACTTTAAATTCAGTAGAAACAAGCTTAAGCTTTCTTGACCATATCTCAACTGAACAGAATAACCACTCTGCAAAAACAGAACAAACACAGAAACATACACAAACCAACAAAGAGAAACACACTAAGATTACATTAGCTGGTTAGAGTTAGATAAAATCAAAATCAAACAAATATACAAGTTTACATAGCAAAATGCAAAGTTATACACAAATCCTCCCCTGAGGCATATGCCTCCCCTGAGGCCTATGCCTCCCCTTAAACTTTGCAGTTAAGGGTTAAGCATGCCAATATGGACCACAAGGTGTTGAAACCTTGGTCCCTCAAAAGCCTTTGTTAACAAATCTGCCACATTATCATCAGTATGAATTTTGACCACATTTATCAAATTTTTATCATATGCATCTCTTATAAAGTGGTGCCTGATTTCAATATGTTTTGTTCGACTGTGAAAAACTGGATTTTTAACAATGCATATGGTACTTTGATTATCAATAAAAATTGTTGTGTTCATGAAATTGTACCCATAATCCAACAACTGATTTTGAATCCAAAGAACCTGTCCACAGCAATTTGCAGCAGCAACGTACTCTGCTTCAGTAGATGAGGTAGCCACAATAGTTTGTTTCTTGCATTGCCAAGAAATCAATCTCTTTCCAAGGAATTGGCAACCTCCAGTGGTGGACCTCCTATCCAGATTAGCACCAGCATAGTCACTATCACTATAAGCTTCCAACTTAAAAGGAGACTCTTTTGGGTACCAAAGACCTAGAAGAGGTTGGCCTTTGAGGTACTTAAAGATCTTCTTAACAGCATTGAGATGGGAAGTCAGTGGAGTAACTTGATGTCGTGAACAAACACTCACAGCAAAAGTAATATCAGGCCTTGAAGCTGTTAAATACATCAAAGAGCCAATCATGGACCTGTACAGATGAACATTCACAGGTGGATCAGCTTCATTGTTGGTCTTTGTCTTTGGAGCTTCATAAGGTGTAGTGGCAGTCCTTACACCCTCCATACCAAACTTTTTCAAGATGTCCCTCACATATTTGTCCTGACTGATAAAGATACCATCAGGTTTCTGCTGAACTTGAAGACCCAAAAAGAAAGTCATCTCTCCCATGGCACTCATCTGAAACTCTCCCTTCATAAGCTCCTCAAACTCCCTGCACCAAGCTTCCTTTGTGGATCCAAAAATAATGTCATCCACATACACTTGCACAAGAATAATGTCAGTGGAATTCTTCTTTAGGAAAAGAGTCTTATCAATTGCACCTCTTCTGTAACCATGCTTCAGAAGAAATGTAGAGAGCCTAGCATACCAGGCTCTGGGTGCCTGATGTAGTCCATAGAGAGCTTTGACCACCTTATAAACATGATTAGGATGATCTGGATCTTCAAATCCTTTAGGTTGAGTGACATACACCTCCTCTTCAATTTCACCATATAAGAAGGCTCCTTTAACATCCATCTGATAGATCATAAAACCCATATAGGATGCATAAGCTAAGAAAATCCGTATTGCCTCAACTCTTGCCACTGGTGCAAACACTTCATCATAATCGATCCCCTCCTCTTGTCTATACCCCTGTGCAACTAATCTGGCTTTGTTTTTAATGACAACACCTCGAGCATCTCTCTTATTCTTCAGAATCCATTTAGTCCCAATAGCATACTTACCATCAGGTAGTGGTACCAATATCCAAACCTGCTGATTTTGAAACTGTTGCATCTCATCCTGCATTGCTTCAAGCCAACTTGAGTCTTCAAGAGCCTGAGTAACACTGGTTGGTTCCACTTGTGAGAGAAAACAAGCAAACAAACAATGTTCATAGTCTGTGTGATTGTCTCTCTGCTGATTTGAGACATAAGAGATAAAAGCCACCTGACCATATTTAGAACGTGCCACAGTACCTCTTGTTCTAACAGGTGCATTAGGATCACCAATAATATTAGACTGTGGATGAACGTTGTTGATCCTTGTAGTAGTAGTGGTGTTGACATCAATGGAGGAATCAAGATTAGTCACAGTAGGTTCAAAGTCAGTATCATAGGAAGGTGTGTTGAAGATTCCTGCTTTAGGTTGATGATGACCAAGATCTGAAGGTTTTGGAAACGTTGTATAGGGTTCTCCAAGGTCTGTTGACACTCGAGTAGAAATAGGAGTAGAGTCAACATGTCTTTCAGCCAAATTGGAGAGGTGAGGAGAAACAGAACCACTTTCAGCAGAATTGACAGTTCCACTGATTGTTTCACTTGTACTATTTTCAACATTCCTCTCAGCTTCTAAATTGGTTGCATACTCTTGTTTCTTCAGTCTGGCAAGGTCCTCAGCATAATAGAATTCATCTTCACCCACATCAGTATAATCTTTAGAAGTGTTACCTACAAAATTGTTAGGGGAGAAGGAAGGCACTACAATGGGTTGTTCATCATCATCAGACCCACTGTCAGAATGAGCTTCCAAAGTTTCTGCACTAGTAGTTGGAGATGTTTGAGAATTTGCATTTTGATTAGCCATATGTCTAGAATAACCCAAGTAATCAGTCAAGTAATCAAGGTCAAATGACCAAACATGACCCTGTCCTTGAACATTTGGCTTGTCTTCTAGATACCTCAGATTCAATGTCTCCTCAATCTTCTTAGCAGATACATTGTAAACCCTATATGCCTTACTATGAGCAGAATACCCCACAATGTAACCATCATCAGCTTTCTCATCAAATTTGCCCAACGGATCACTTGTATTCAAAATTGTCACTTGACAGCCAAACGGTTTAAGGTAATGAATAACAGGAACTTTCCCAAAAAGAAGTTCATATGGTGTTTTGAGGTGTGGTCTAGTAATGGACACTCTATTTAGTACATAACAAGCTGTACCAACATCCTCAGTCCAAAACATGGTTGGAAGTTTAGAGTCTGCTAGCATTGATCTTGCAGCCTCTATTAAGGTCCTATTTTTTCTTTCTGCCACCCCATTTTGTTGAGGGGTTCTTGGAGTGCTATAGTCCCTTTTTATGCCTTTTGACCTATAGAGTTCTATAAGAAAAGCATTCTTGAACTCTGTCCCATTATCACACCTAATTCCTTTCACCTTTTTGTTCAACTGATTTTCAATAAGGGTAATGAAGTCTTTCAATACTTCAGATGTTTCATCTTTGGTCCTTAGGAAGAATACCCAACAAAATTTGCTATAACCATCAGTGATCACCAGACAAAAATATTTATGATCAATGCTTCTCACTTTAGTTGGACCAAACAGATCCATATAAAGCAGCTGAAGAGGTTCAGAAATAATGCTAACTGCTATAACAGGAACACCTTTGTAAGAGGCTCTGTGCTGCTTTCCTTTGTTGCATGCAACACAGTTATGATCATTGGTGAAAACTTTGGCAGGTAGACCTTGAACTAGGCCCAGTTTAGAGAGCTGGTTTATGGTCTTGAAATTGACATGGGCCATCCTTCTGTGCCATTTGGTGGACTCATCCACAGATGCTTTAGCCACCAAACATGTTAAGTCACCTGCTGGTTGGACATTAGTTAAGTTGAATGTATAAAGATTGTGACTTCGAGGAACTTTCAGCAGTATTGAAGTTTCTTCTGGGAGTTTGAAGTCTTTAGATAGCACAAGACATTCATCCTCTGTGAAGAGTACTTTATTCTTAGTGTCACAGATTTGTGAGACTGAAAACAAATTGAAGTGTTGAAGCTCCTTGACATAATAAACATTCTCAAAGTCCAGCTGAGGTGTTTTGATGGTCCCTTTCCCAGTAATTCTGCCATCACTTCCTCCAAAGGTTACATTGCCTCCTCCTTCAATGGGTACAAAGTTATGCATCATGTCCCTGTTTCCTGACATACTTCTAGAACAACCACTGTCAACAATTCCAACATCTTTATGCTTAAGGGGATGATCCTACAACAACAACAAAAATATACAGATAATTAGTACACTATGGAGGCTCAAGTCATTGCTGACTTGAACCTGCCTTGTGGATCATATGAGTTGTGCCATGTAGAAGTATAAGATCCACTATTGTTCTTGGGTTTCCATTGAAACTTAGATCCCTGTTTATTCCAAGAACAACCTGCTGAGGTCTTGACAGCAGCATCCCAGTACCCTTTCCCATCAGTCATAGGGTTAACATATCTAGGCCAAAAACCATTTTTAAAATATTCACTGGTTGGTTGAACATATGGTTTTACAACTGGTTTCCTCCAAGAAAAAGGAGTATTGTTATAAGTTGCTTGTGGAACATAAGGTGGTATATCATTAACATTGGTCCACATTGGTCTAGATTTCCTAGAATCACCACACCTATTCATCCTTTGCTCATGATAATCACAATCCTTAATTAAATGAAATTTACTTCCACACACAAAACATTTCTTCTGATTAGAAGATTTATTCAAACCAAAAGATGTATTATTACAAGCAGAAGTATTCAAACCAAAACCATGAAAAGAATTGTTTTTAACAGTACTATTATGCAAAGAATTAAAATGCAAGTCTTCAGAGGCAACTGTCTTGGAAGTGGATTCCTTGGCAGCAACTCTGACATGCTTATTGGTAGTCTTGGGTGCAGGCAGGGGTGAAGACTTGGGAAGGTCAGACTTGGGAAGGTCAGACTTGTCATTTGAATCACACTCTGTAGACCCTTGCTTGGAGGACTTGTCACTGTTAACACAAGAGACAAAGTCATTAGTAGAAGTATTAGGGTCTGGCATGTCTCTTGACTTTTTGCCATACAGATGGTGTGATCCATCAAAGTTATCAGGAATGGAAAGGTCAATGGGCATGTGCTCACCACTAATTGGTCCACGTACAGCATGTAGGTCACCTTCTTTCACAAAATTAGCTAGGCCTGCTGATGTAGATTTACGTGTGTCATCCCTAGCTTCTAAGCCTACATATTTCTTAAAGCCTAAAGCCACTGTAGAATTAGAAGCTTGACTACTATAAATAAAACCAGCTAACTTATCTCCATTCATTATCCATTCTTTATGCCTAGCAATTTCCTCCTTAAGCTTCTCCTTAAGCTCTAGATTTTCTGACTCTACATCTGCTCTTAACTTCTCAGACCATTTTAATTAATTTTTAGCACATTCAAGATCCCTTTCTAAAACACCTATTTTCTCATCATACGCTATTTGATTCTTCTGAAACCAAACCTTTTGTCTTTCTAGTGTTTTTAAAGCCTGTTTATAAGCTTCAACTTCCACATAGCATTCATTATATATAGGTTCCAAAATATCATAAGCTTCTTTGAGTGTATTATAACGCTCACTACAACCAAACAAACAGTTTTGTACCTGAGAGATGCCCATCAAGGCAATCTGATCATGCCTATCCTCTGAAGTACAACTTGCAATCAACCCAACATTATCAGGACCATCATTATCAGCCTCCTCATGTTGCTTCCAGTCCACATTGCTATCCAGAGTGACCAAAGCAGCTGAACCCTTTGAAGTTCCTGCCTCCTTCTGATACTGCTGATAAGAAGAGTATCTTGTCTCATCACCAGCTTTCCTGTCTTTGCATTCTCTAGAAAAGTGACCCATCTGTTGGCATGTGAAGCATTTAACCTTCCTCTTGTCAAACCTTGCTGGATCTCGTCCTTTGAATCCAAACCTTCTGCCAGCTTTGCGCTCAAAGTTCTTGATATCCATGGAAAGCATGGCCACCTGCCACCTCAGCTTCATCTCTTCCATCTCAATCGGGTCCACCTGATCAAAATCCTCATAAGCCAGATCCTGCTGAGGATCATAATCAGCAAAGAAGGATCCTAGAACATCTTCAATAATGTTACTCGATTTAGAGTGAGAACTTGATGAAGGAGCAGCATAAGATGATGATGGATATGGGCTTGGACCATAACTTGTCTTTGGAGTAGAGGCTCCAACGAATGCAGTGTGACTAGCAGAAGAAGATGATCGAAAAAGGCTTCTTACATCATGTTCAAGAGCTTTAAGTTTGTGGTACAGCTCATCAAACGTAATCATGTCAAAACCACCTTTAGCTTTTAAAGCTATGCTTACGTGTAGCCAGGATGGAGGTAAAGACCTCAGAAACTTAGAGTTACAGTCATCATTATCTGGCTTTGCCTGCAGCTGATTCAACTGACTTAAGATCTTGTGAAACTTGTCATAGCCCTTGTGTATTCCTTCCTCTTCAGAGATTTGAAAGTCCTGAAACTGTTGTCTCAGCATGGACTTCTTCAGTCTCCTAGACTCCTCATTCCCACCGAACATTGCCTTAATTGCTAACCATATATCCTTAGCATCTTGCATGAATTGAAAATCACTCAAGTGATCCTCAGGAATAGCTTGTAGAAGAATGGTTCTGACCTTGGTTTCTATCTGAACCGCCAGCAACTCTTCAGCAGATTTGGGGGGAACATTCATCATCTTACCCGTAGCATCCGTGGTAGTTCTCTTCAAACTGTTTCCCTTCAAGACTATCTCCCATAGATTCCAATCAATGTTGGAGATCCAGTTCTGCATCTTCATCGCCCAAAGATCATATTCCTCCCTTTTAAGGTAAGGAAACTTAGCATTGCTATTAGAGAGACTTAGTTGTTGCAGATGGGTGGAGTTTTGGTTGTTGGTGATTTCAGTATCAACATCTGAACCAGGCATGATGATTTTGTTATGGTTGTATGGGTGATCAGAAAAACTTGTCCTTAGTATCGTAGAGACTCTCACGAGGCTCTGATACCACTTGTTGAAACAAACAGACCTTGATAGATCTTGAGCTCGTGGATCGTTATATATGCCTATGTAATCACAAGCACAATAAAAGACAATCTCTACTACTTATATTTATCAGCGGAATATAAACACAAGTAACAAATAACTAAGAACTCTGTGATCCTCTATGGATCTTTATATTAACTAAAACTGAGTTTTTCCAATCGGTACATAACTCATTCTAATGTGTTCCTTTTATAGACAAGGAACCCTAAACAATATCGCTAAACCGTTTCCCAAGAAACGTATAAACATAAAACTAAATAAGATATACACAATCACTTCCTAATAAAGCTCATGTATATCCACACTAAATAAGATAAACACGGAATAAACACTTCCGCAGAAACAGACTAATAACTATTATACTTCAGCAGATTATGTCTTCGGCAGAATCCACTCTTCTTCAGTAGAAACACTTCAGCAGTAATTTCAGCATAATCCAAACTTCACATAATTCCCAACAGATTTATCCGAGGTTATTAAACCTTAACAAGCTAGTTAAAGTTAGTTTGATTAAAGTATATCGATCCAACATAAAACCTTCGTTGTATTGCAAAAACTCTTTCTGATAAGCAATACACGATTGTTTTTCAAATCATTTTTAATCAATCAGTGAATCTCAATTCGCTGGTCCATTCACTCTGTGTTGTCTTCTTTAAGACATTCCGGTTTGATAATGACTAAAGCAGCTGAGAAACCCTGTCAAGGAGATTCCTCGAAATTATACCTGATCACAGGCAATACTTGTACTAATCAACGGGGAACCGTGGGTCGTGCACGTCAATTCAATGAAAGTGATCAAAGACACTTTCGTGCGCTTTATTGCTAACTGTTGTCTGCAGGAACACCCGACGGTTGCAGCTAATCAGAGTTGAGGAGTCAATCCATAACTGCGTGCTCACACAACACGTTCATTTTAAAGAAATCATGATATGTGCATATCTTCATCAAGTGACTTTGATATTTTCACTCCATGCTTCTGCTACGCTGCTGTAAATGTCATGAATCAACTAAAGCTTCCGCAACTCTGATGAGAAGATATCATGATCTAGAATGTGATCATGTCGGTCCAATAGTCACAACGTCACATGATGGCAACTCTACAAAGGATGAGCCAGAGATTTATGGTGGCTGATGATCTCAAAGCTGGCTCAAAACTAATCATCACATGGATCAGTTAAAGACCTCCATTTGAATGAACAAAGCATGCTAAAAATGAAGAATCAAAGACTATGGACTACAGAGCAAAGAATTTAATCAAGAATCCAAGAACACCAAAATGTAATATCTGTTTGTAATTGATGCAATTGAGGTGACCTCCCTTAGGGGGAGAATGTTAGGATTTAGAAAATCCCGTTATTAAAGAGTCGGTCACCTCAATTATATGTATTCATTAGAATGCTCGTAGTCGTAGTTATTTAGTATTAGTATGTAGTTTGTTAAGTAACACCGTGGAGGACGGACGGGTCTTTACCCACTGTATGCCTGATCCACAGCCTGTAGGAGGAGTGTCTTGTAAGAACCTATAAATACCCTTTGCCTAGCAAGGCAAAGGGTTGGAGCTTCATAATATCATTTTTCTTTATCTCTCTAAGTTCCCAAATCTCTTCCACTTTCTCTCTCTAGACTAACATTCATACGCCCCATATTTTATTATTGTTATGTGTTTATCAAAACCAATACGGTACATTTTAACCTGCGTAGATAGCGGACTTATTGGGTTGACGAATCCAAATAGAGCCCATTATGTGCGTAGGATAAATATATTAATGAACAAATTATCCTTATAACTCGTTAGGTTGTGACTAGTTTTTGGAATAATAAGTGAAATAAACAAATAGTTGAGTTTATCGAGTTGACGAATTCGATAAGTTCTAACGATTTATTTAGAAACTTATTAAACTATAAAACTTTTCGCTTAGATGTTGCATTGTTTTGTCGTGAGTCGCATTGTTAGAAATATAGTGCATCCATGGAGTCTTATCGAGTCGAAACCTCACACGATGATACCAAACTCTTGTAACTAAATTGAGAAACGAGATGTTTTTGGAAATAAGAATTGGAATATATTTGGGATAGAAAATATTGGAATTGGAAAAATGTATTAAGAATGGATATATATTAATAGGTTGTGCTGAGTCAGTAGTTGTCGAGCCGTATTAGCTTCTTATCTGATTTGCTATTGATTATTTGTGCTTTGCTTGATCGAGGTGAGTTTCATTACCCCATTTCTAACTATGTTTTAACTAAATTGGGGTGAGAAAGCATGTTATTCTTTTCTTGGACCTGCTTTTACTCTTTTGATTTGCTTATGTGTTGACTAGTAAAGGATATATATGTGGTAGATATTGACTTAGTCTAGGATAGCAATCCCTTTCTATAACTATGTGACCTAGCTAAGAATAGATGTCTACTCCGACCTAGTCCAAGGTAGCATTGGTGTTAGACTTTGCTACAACTGTGGTACCTGGCTAGAGTTGTTTGGGGCCCTGCTAGGATCTCGATTGTTAATGGAATATGATTCGAATGTTTATTTTATATATATCTTAGTCTCACATAGCAAATAAACTCTATCAGGTCCACTACTGAATTTATAATTAAACCTATGAACTCACTAGCGTTAGCTGACCTTTTTAACATGTTTTCTCAAGTAATTAAGATGATGCTTGGATTGCTTGCTTCTTGGAGGCTTGGCAGAAGAGGCATAGTTAGAGGATCACTTTAGACTCTCATATTAATTGTGGACCTATTTTATGATCACTTTTGGGCCTTAGTTTTGAATATTTTGAAATAAATGTAACCGGATAATTAACTATGGGATTGGTTGTGAATGATTTATGATTATTATGTTTTCCTATACTTGTGTTGTGTACCAATTCAGTAGCACCCATAAAGCTTGATTAAGTCTTCCGTTGTACCAAATTTTGGGGGTGTTACAAAAATTAGGTAAACTTGCTCTGGGAACCAAATCAATTTGGTGTTGAATATTCCTCAAAGGTGGTAAAGAATTTAGTGTATCATTCGCAACGAATTTGCTAAAATCTTCAAGCACGGGTTTAACCACTTCAAGAATTATATTCTCCATCCCATCTTCAACTCCCTTAACAACCAAAGCTTATGAAATTAATGTTTCCTTTATTCGGATTAAAACTCCTTTAGTGATGAAACCAAAGTCACTGAAGTCTTGCTTCCAATTTGTTCTCGAGAGAAGAGACACCTAGAGGTAACATAGCAATATTTTTCCTACTCCATTTAAATAAATACATATTCAACTTACCTCGATTTTTAGCATTCACATCATGTTGCCATGGTCGTCCTAACAATATATGACATGCGCCTATATCCACAACATCGTAAGTAACCAATTCATTAGGGTTATAAATGAACTGAACGTTCAGTGAAAATTTCATGAATCATTCGGTAGAAAGTTCATTTACATTCGTTTATTTATTAAATGAACGAACATGAACAATAATTTACGTTCGTTTAGTTAAATGAAGGAACATGCACAAATGTCGCGTTTGTTCATTTATGTTAGTAAACGTCCGATTATGCGTATATATTCGTTCATTTATGTTCATTATTATGTTCGTATATCATATATTTAAATTGTATACTTTTTACATGGGTTTTTTTTAAACAAAACAATACTTATAAAACAAAATATAATTGCATAATTCAATAAATTTTATGCTTGTTTTTCTACGTTCATTTATGTTCGTTTAGGATTCGTTTAGTGTCTTAATGAACAAACATAAATGTACATGAACAACTTATTTTCTTAATAAATAAACATGAAAAAGAAAATTCATCTGGTTAAGCATTGGTGTCAAGTTAGAATTAATTGAACGAACATGAACAAGGCTTTGTTTTTGGGTAAAAGGGATTTTTCACCCTGGTAAAATGCATTACACCAAAAACATTGAGGTACAAAGGATGAGAGTGACTTCCCTCATCTCAGTCCCTTAGGACACTTACAGACTCTTATATAAGAATGACATGGCATTCTTATAACTTACAAAATAGCCCAAAAATCCATTGTAATGCTTCCCAATAACAAGAGGAATCTTACAAATTTCGGTCACTGCTATAGCCGGTCCCTTCTTAAGCCAACCAATTTGATAGGGATTTGGATGAGGCTCGGTTGGTAACTTAAAATCTTTAACCAAAGCCCTAGATACCAAATTCTCGCAACTCCCTCAATCAATAATAATTGAACAAACCTTTTCTTTAACCAATCACTTTGTTTGAGAAATCTTATTACATTGCGAAAAATCACTAACCTTAGGCGAACACAAAGTCCGTTGAATGACATAGTAACTTGCTCCTGCCTCTCCTTCCACGGCCTCTGTGTATTCCAAACCTTCTTCTTGAAAAGTCGTATCATCATATATTCCCTCTTCATTCACGTGCTTCTTATAATAATTAGCTCGTTTAGGATACACATTACACCTATGCCCCAACTCACCATACCTAAAACACTTCGACCCGGAGGTTTAGCATAAGGTTTAGAATTTTCCGATTGATTATCCATTAACTTGTCTATCCCACTTCCACCAGCCTTAGAACTTGAGGTTGTGGGGTTAGTTATTGTTCCAATTCAGTGCCCAATGATCTCAGACTAAGATTTTAACATAAATTAGTCTAGGTAAAGAAGACTCTCTGATAATGAAATCAGAGAGCAACTCAAGAAGACTCGCTGCTAATGAAATTAGTAAACAACCTCAACAATGTTTCTTGCCTAAATTATTAAACTTAGAGCACATTTTCCTGATTATACAAATCAAAAGAGTAAGACTTGATAATACTGGTGAGTGTACATCTCAAGCATTTAATGATTATTGCATGTCTACAAGAATTTTTGTTGGACGTTCGGTTGCTCATGCGAACTGTTAGGAATTAGAAAATTCAGTCGTTAAAGAGTCAGTCACCTCAAGTATATGTATTCGTTAGAAAGCTCGTAGTCGTAGTCAAGTTATGTTAGCAAGTAGTTTGTTAAGTAACACCGTGGAGGACGGACGGGTCTTTACCCACTGTATGCCTGATCCACAGCCCATAGGTGGCGTTTATTTGTAAGACACTATAAATACCCTCTACCTTCCAAGGTATAGGGTTGGAGCTTCAATATCATTTTTCTTTGTTTCACATAGTTCCCAACTCTCTTCCATTTCTCTCTCTAGAACTTTCTCTCTCTAAACATATTGAATGCCTCATGTGATTATGGTTTAGTGTGTTTGTGAAATCCAATATCTAACAATTGGTATCAGAGCCATGGTTTGATCACTCATCTTTCATGCTCTTTGTTTTGGTGGATTTCATAAAGTTTTTGAGGTATTAAGTGTTTAGGAGAGTTTGAATCATTTGGAAAAATTCTAGTGTTAAAGTTTGAATTTTGCTTGTACTTTTGTGTTTAGGATCATCATATGTGTTTATGTTTTGAATTGGAAGGCTTAAATCATTGTGGTTTGGTTGTTTTTGATTGATAAAGTGGTTATTTGTGAACTTTGTACAAAGCGAGTTGAGTCTCGGACTTTTGTTTCTTCGAAGCGAGTTGCTTTGTTACTGGATGCGAGTTGGTATATACGACTTGGCTATTTAGCGAGTTGACTTTTTAAGCGACTTGGGTTCTAAGCGAGTTGTTTCTTTAAGCGACTTGAGTTCTAAAGCGACTTGGCTATTAAGCGAGTTGTATAGTTAGCGAGTTAGTTTAAGCGACTTGGTGGTTAAGCGAGTTGTGTCTGTTTGCGACTTGCTATTAAGCAAGTTGTTTCTATATGCGACTTGGCTATTAAGTGAGTTGATTCCTTAAGCGACTTGTTTCATTAAGCGAGTTGGTTCTTTAAGCGTCTTGTTTCTTTAAGCGAGTTGGGTGGTTTGCGAGTTGATAACTAAGCGAGTTGATTGTTTAGCTACTTGTCTATTAAGTCTTGTTACTTCTTCGTGCTACATTCTTACGGTTGTTCTTTTGGTTTAGTAAAATCCCGTGAAAGAATCAATTTTCCGGTTTAATCAAGGAATAGTAAAATCCCGTAGAACTTGTAATCATGTCAAACATCGTAACTACTATCATTTCTTCTGTAGCTGTGGACGTTCAAGCAGCTGGATCAGATACTCGTCCACCTATGCTTGACAGAACTGATTATGACTCATGGGCTCAACGAATCCGATTGTACTGTCTTGGAAAGGAAAATCGGGTCAACATTCTCAAATCCATTGATGAAGGACCTTATCAGGTTGAGACTACAAGAGACTTAATTGATACCGCTGCAGATGGAACAATGATCTATGGAATGGACAGACCAAAGATTTATGATGAGCTCAGTGATAAGGAGAAAAAGAGATTCGATGCTGATATCAGGGCTTCTAACATTATTCTTCAGGGTCTTCCAAAAGATATCTACAAGCTTATCAATCACAACACTGAAGCCAAGGCAGTTTGGGATAATGTCAAAATGCTTCTCTCAGGTTCTGAGTTAACTAAGGAAGACAGAGAATCACAACTGTATGATGAATTTGAGCATTTCAAGATGAAACCTGATGAGAGTGTCTATGAGTACTACGTGAGATTCCATAAGCTTGTGAATGACATAAGGAACATCAAAATGACCATGCCTAACATTCAGCTTAACTCAAAGTTTGTGAACAACATGAATCCCGAATGGCACAAATTTGTCACCTCTTTGAAGCTAACCAAAGGATTGAAGAATACAAACTATGAGCAATTGTATGCCTTCCTGCTTCAGAATGAGAGGCATGCTATGTTTGAAAAAAGGATTCTAGATCAGTTCAAAACCAATCAGGGAGAAACCAGCTCACCAAATGATTCTACAGCTTTCTACACCAATGTTGGTATTACTACTAAAGCATCTCAAGTCATACCCATTGGTAATGGTAATTACAAGCTCATCCATGATCCAACATATAAGCCTCCCGACCCAAAAACACTCATGGAAAACTTCATCACTAAACTGTCTCTCATGGTTAGTTAAAACATGAACTCTCTCCCACACACCAACAATAACCTCAGAACAGCATCCAATCCACACAATCAAGCTACTGTCAGAGATGGGAAGGTTGTGGTGCAACCAGTTCAAGAAAGACAATATGAACAGGGAAGAGGTTGAGTTGGTAGAGGATATGTTGCAAATCAGAATCGTGGAAGGAATCCAAATCAAGGACAAGCAAAGCCAGTCAAATGCTACAACTGTGGTAGTGAGGGACACATTGCTAGGAACTGCACATCTCCAAAACGTCCACAAAATGCGGAATACTTCAGAGACAAGATGTTGCTCGTGCAAGCTCAGGATAATGGTGCAGCTTTGGATGAAGAGGAGATGTTGTTTCTTGCTGAGGGCAATGCCAAGACATATGATGCAGATGTGGATGAGCAGCCAATTCAGGAGATAGGTCACAATCATCAGAATGCCTTTTAAGTCGCAGACTGTGATGCATACGATTCTGACGTCGATGATGAACCTACTGCACAAACAATTTTCATGGCTAGCATTTCTCCAATGGTCTCTCCTAAGGTCTCATCATCACAACAAGCTGGTCCATCCAAAGAATCAATCATCTCAGAGGTATTAAAACTATATGATGATGTTGATGAGCAAAAGATGCATAATAAAGTACAATCTCTTGAAACTTATGAATCAGATATTGATGATAAGGGTAATAGCAATATTGTCCCATATGATCAATATGTGAAGCAAAGTGAAAGTGAGATTGTACCAAGTAATGCATCTTCCGCAGTCAATGATGACTATGCTTTTGATGAATACACTGCATGTGCCCCTGATGATTCTATTATCTCTGAACTAAATGCCTATAAAGAACAAGTTGCTATTTATGAACAACGTGCTAAGTTTGTGTTAACCACCCGTGAGCAGGAAATGGATGACCAAATGCGTACAATTATTCAAAAAAGTAATTTTAGAGAAGAAGTATTAAAACTTGAGTTAAATTCCTTACAAGAAAAGCTTTCAAAAACTGCTAAGCAAAAACAAGAACTTCAAGAAAATGTTAAAATGCTTAAGCAAGAATTCAATGCTAAGGAATCAAAACTTGTGAATGATTTTTATAATTTAAAAACTTTGAAAAACAAGCTTGAAAATAAGTTGTACGTACAAGGGAATACCATTTAGACTTCTCACATGATCACTAAGCATAGAGTTCTCAGCGATAAGCATAGCATTCCCATTATAGAGAAACCTAATCCTGAGTATGGTATGATTGCAAAAGCTGCTTAAAATATAATCTATGATGGTAATGAGATTCTTAAACCTAGACAGAAACCTAGTTGCATTGAGTGCACTGAGGAGGATAGAAAATTAGATGATGCATCTAGGAAGAAAATGGATAAGCAACTTAACAATCATGTATGTAAAGAGAAAAACATAACTATCAAACCTCATGATTACACTAAGGAAAATTGGATCTCCCTTAACATGTTTAAGCCTCAAACTCAATTAACCCCAGAACAGATTTTTTGAAAGAAAGATATGGATATGCTAAAAGCTGAAAATCTTGTTGAAAAGAATCCCCCTTGTAGGAAATTGACTCGAGCAACTGTGTATCCTCCTAATGCACCAATGCATCTAGTTCCTAGATCTATTGCTACTAATAGCAAGACCTTAATCAGCCTATATGTTGTTTATCAGATGTTTGTTGATTTTGAGAAAACGTGTAAGAAGAGAATCACACCTACAGGGATAACTGAGGGGGAAAGGGGTTTTGAGCAAACTAAAGAATGTTATTTAACTGAGGTTATGCCTTTCTTTAAACAATTAAAAGTTCATTGAAAGTCTTCAAAAGGGAATAAATTCTGATATTAAGGAAATGGAAAAGGAATTTGATGTTATGATTGTTGAGGTCAATGATTATGAACAGGAACTCAAAAATAATGA
The DNA here is from genome assembly GCA_019973895.1 of Chrysanthemum seticuspe. NCBI lineage: Eukaryota > Viridiplantae > Streptophyta > Magnoliopsida > Asterales > Asteraceae > Chrysanthemum > Chrysanthemum seticuspe. The sequence continues at coordinate 108,687,693 of BPTQ01000004.1, forward strand.
AGTTGAAAGGAAGAACTTATATATCTTAAATGAGAATTTGATTTCGAGTTGTGTTACTCAAGATGTGTTTTATACTGTTACTAAGCACTCTATTACTGCATCTCGATTTCATGAATTATCTATTGCATTGAAAGTTTCTCATGATCGTGTCATTGAGCTTGAAAACAAAAACTCAGAACTGAATGAGAAAATTGATCAGGATGATCACGATAATTTGGTAAAACATCTTTCTAAAGTAGAATTTGAACATTTTGATTTACAACTAAAATATCAACATCTTAAAGAAAATGTCAAAACTTCAAATATCAAAACATCCTCAGATGTTCCAGAGTTTGATGCAGTTTTTCAGATAAACAAACGTGACGAACAGATTCACGCTCATTGTAACACGATCAGAAAGTTGAAAGCACAAATTTCTCAATTAAAGGGTGAAAATAACAATGTGACTGGCTCCCATATGCCTCCTCCTTTAGATTCTCAGTATTCTCAAACTTTTCATCTTCAAAACTTGGTTAATGCTTTACAAAAAGAAAACGAGAGTTTTCTAGAAGACAATGAAAAAGTTAAACGACACTTTAACGAGTTATATGATTCAATGAAAGTCACTCGTGACAAAAACAACAAAAAAATAACGTCTTTACAAAATAAATTGAGAATCTGAGGAGTCAGGAAAAAGGGAAACTGCCACTTGTCTTCAATAAGAATGTTGCATCAAAGTCTTCCTCAGACTGCAAATATACTGTGACTGTTAAATACATTCCTCCTCATCTTAGGAACAATGAACTTGTGTTTCATAACTATTGTGCTCACCTTAAGGATAGCCTAGAATGTCTCCGTGAGATTGTGGAAGAGGACTTCATTAATAAGCCTCTTGATAGAGAAATTAGGTTTGCTTGCACTCAGGCCAAACGATCTCAAGAGTTGCTAGAATGTTTAATTGCAACATGTCCTAGATCCTTAAGTGCGAAAGGTAAAGCTGTAATGCCTTGTTATATGCCTAGTGCCAAGCATACAAACCACTCTATGCCCAGTAATATGAAAGTGAATTCTAAGGTGCCTTCTAGTAGTTCAGATCCTTGCACATCTAGTTCAGGAATGCAAAAGGTAGCTCAACCAACTAATGTTCCCATAATTCCCTCTACAGGAGTAATCAGTGACATTAAAGCAAGCGGGTCAAAGCCTCCAGGAAATACCAAGAATGATAGGACCTTGCAAGCTAGGAATGTTCAGTGGAAGAAAGTAGAAGATCACCCTAGGAAGAATCTGAATAAAACGAGTCGTGTTGATTCTAGTGCTAGCTTTAAGCGTACTGTAATGATGATTGCGTTGTTTCTGTTACTAATTATGAATGTGGTATGAATGATTTGTCTAATGCTGTTAAATACCCTGTTAAGATTGTTAATGCAAAAAATCGAGCTAAAAAGGCTAGAAAACAATGGCGGAAGAAGGGTAGGAAACATTGGAACCCCACATGGAGGAAATTTAGCAACTTAGGTTATCAGTGGATACCTACAGGGCGAAAATTCAATCTTAATGAGATGTGCCCTAAATTATATAGACCAATACCCATTAGGAAGTGGATGCCTACTGGTAGAACTATTCCCTTAAGAAGTGAACATACTTTGAATAGGTCAAATACGGACATTAGCACTGCATCCATTTATGATGATTCCCATGTTTCTACTTCTGATATGGGTGTTGCAATTACTGTTACTAACCATGTGGAACCCATTATTGCATGGGGTTCCCAATTATCCAGTTATCCATTCTTGTCTGTGTTCAACTGCAGATCGTTCAAATCGTCTTGTGGTACCTGGACTCAGGCTGTTCCAAGCATATGACTGGAGATCGGTCGCGGCTCATGAACTTCGTGAGCAAATATCGGGACTGTTAGATTCGGGAACGATCATTTTGGTGCAATTATGGGTTATGGAGATTATGTTGTCGGTGATAGTGTTATCTCCAGGGTATATTACGTAGAAGGTCTTGGTCATAACTTATTCTCTGTCGGTCAATTCTGTGATTCTGATCTAGAAGTGGCCTTCAGAAAACATACTTGTTTCATTAAAGAACTTGATGGTAAAGAACTTTTAAGAGGAACACGTGGTTCAAATCTATACACCATCTCTATCGAAGATATGATGAAGTCTTCTCCAATTTGCTTATTGTCAAAGGCTTCGAAAACAAAGTCATGGTTATGGCATCGTCGTCTCAATCACTTGAACTTCGGCACCATCAATGATCTCTCCAGAAAGGACTTAGTTGTAGGTTTACCTAGACTAAAGTATGAAAAGGATCATCTTTGTTCAGCATGCCAATTGGGAAAAAGCAAGAAATATGCCCACAAACCCAAAGCTACAAACTCAGTTACAGAAGTTCTTCATACAATTCACATGGATTTATGTGGACCCATGAGAGTGTAGAATATATTTGGGAAGAAATATGTGTTAGTTGTGGTTGATGATTACACTCGATTCACCTGGGTTAAGTTCTTAAGGACAAAGGATGAAACTCCAGACATCATCATCAAGCTTATCAAACAGCAACAGGTTCGACTTAAGAAAACTGTCAGAATCATCCGAACAGACAATGAAGATGCACCATTTGAAAACATATTTGCTCCTGAATCATCTTCTGAACCATCTTCATCAGGAGACATCGACTCTGCTACTTCAGTTCCTCAACAACAACCACGTGAACACCTTAGTAAATGGACACATGATCATCCATTGGACAACATCATTGGAAACCCCTCTCGTCCAGTATCAACACGGAAACAACTTGCAACCGATGCCTTATGGTGCTTCTTCAACTCCGTACTCTCTAAAGTCGAACCAAAAGATGTTAAAACTGCCATGAATGAAGACAGTTGGTTCAATGCCATACAAGAAGAAATTCATGAGTTTGATCGACTTGGTGTATGGGAATTAGTACCTGCTCTAGATTGTGCTATGATTATTTCTCTAAAGTGGATCTTCAAAGTGAAGCTTGATGAGCATGGCGATGTATTAAAGAACAAGGCTAGGTTGGTTGCAAAAGGATACCGTCAGGAGGAAGGTATTGACTTTGAAGAATCATTTGCTCCTGTGGCACGCATCGAGGCGATCAGAATCTTCCTTGCTAATTTTGCAAGTAAGAACATGATTGTCTATCAGATGGATGTAAAGACGGCTTTTCTTAACAGAGATCTTAAAGAAGTCATATACGTCAGCCAACCGGAAGGTTTTGTGAATCCAGAGCATCCTACTCATGTCTATCGCTTGAAGAAGGCTCTTTACGGCTTGAAGCAAGCTCCAAGGGCATGGTATGATACGCTATCAAAGTTTCTTCTATCTACTGGATTCAGCAAAGGAGAAGTTGATCCGACATTGTTCACCAGGAAGTCAGGCAAACATTTAATTCACGTTCAAATATATGTTGACGATATTATCTTTGCCTCGACTGACCCCAATGAATGTGATCGTTTTTCAAATGAAATGGGTTCCAAATTTCAAATGTCAATGATGGGACAAATGTCTTTTTTTTGGGATTACAAATATCACAAAGTCCCGGAGGCATTTTTATAAATCAATCTAAATATGCAAATGAGATCTTAAAGAAATTTGGATTTGATTCTACTGACCCTGTTGACACTCCCATGATAGAGCGTACTAAACTGGATGAGGACCACTCAGGGATCATGGTAGACCAAACGAAATATCGTAGTATGATTGGATTCCTGATGTACCTCATAGCCAGTAGACCAGACATTTTGTTCGCTGTTTGCATGTGTGCTAGATATCAGGCTAAGCCTACCAAAAAGCACCTTGAAGCAGTTAAACGGGTCTTTCGGTATCTCCAAGGAACCATCAATATGGGAATTTGGTACCCGAAGGACACCGGTATGTCACTAACAGCCTATGCAGATGTTGATCATGCAGGATGTCAAGATACTCATCGAAGTACGTCTGGAGGTGCTCAGTTTTTGGGTGATAAGCTTGTGAGCTGGTCTTCAAAGAAGCAAATGAGTACGTCTATTTCCTCTATAGAGGCTGAATACATAGCCATGTCATCTTGTTGTGCTCAAATCCTATGGATGAGATCCCAATTATCTGACTATGGCTTTGAATTTAACAAAATCCCTCTGTACTATGGTAATAAAAGTGCTATTGCTCTCTCATGCAACAACGTACAACACTCAAGAGCAAAGCACATCGACATTCGACATCATTTCATCAGGGAGCAAGTTGTAACGGTGTGGTGGAACTATACTTTGTGAGGTCTGAATACCAGTTAGCAGACATCTTCACCAAAGCTCTTCCTAGAGAACGCTTTGAGTTTATCCTTCCACGTCTTGGGCTAAAGAGTCTACAACTGAAAACACTCAAGCGTCTTCAAGAGGAAGGCGATGAGTAAAGGTCTTTATTCATCTACCTCTTGTATATACTTATTCAAAAAGCAAAATACAAAATTTCAAAACCCACAAAAGAAAATATAAAATTATAAAATTCTCAACAAAAAAAAATAAAAAATAAAAAAATAATAATAAATCCATAAAAAGTAGAAAATCTTGAAAAAATCCAAAAATATTGTTATTTTGTCATGTTTTTCCTTATTCGATGTCATCTACGGACTTTGTGTTGACATTCAAAGAATGTTACGGGTCTTTAGATGTTCTTCGAATGTACATATTTTTGTCCAAAAAAAAAAAAAAAAAAAAAATGAGGCGGAGAAAAATGGTGGTTTATTGTCATTTCAGGCAGTAACCCGTTTTAAAAGTAAAGAACAGAGCCATGCTTTATCTTATTTTTCAAATCTCATGCTCTGATTCTCAAAACAAATGTTTGTCATCAACAATACAAATGTTTCTCTTTCCAAATATTTTTCCGTCTAATGATTCTTCTGAAAAATATTTGCCATCTAATGAAAACTAAATTGCTTTGAAAACACCTCGTACTCTATTATTCGTGTAAATCATTAGTGCTTATCATCTGTCAAAATCTCTATCTCTTAATCAACAACTTGTGTCATTGATTGAGGGGGAGAATGATTTTATTCGAATTAAAAAGGTTATTTTGAAAGGTCTCTTTTCAAACAATTGGCACGTAAATGAGCAAGGTTTATTGTTGAAAAATCAAAAAGAATAATGTTTTATACAGTTGATTCAAAACCTTTGCTAATGTTATGTTTTCAAAAGCATGTCTAATCAATGGAGTATAAAGTCTGAAAATCTGATCCTTATTAGTTAAAAAGTTTTTTTAAAAAAGGCAAGTCACTATTCTCCTCAAAAAGCTTTCAAAATTGAATTTAAATCAATAGAGATCACAACTCTCAAAGGAGTTGAAAAATGTGATCGGGGGAGAATTTGTGACTTTAATTGGTTTTAAACTGATAATTTGATACATGGTTTTATAAGGATGTACAAGCTCTCCTTTCCACATGTGCCAAACGGTTTCAAATTTTCCATGTACATGTTGAGGGGGAGCATCGATCTTAAACCACAAAGATTTGAAACGTGATCAATTTATTTCAATGTGCAGTCTTTTCCTAATATGTGCAAAACATTTTCAAATTTCTATGCACATATTGAGGGGGAGCAACTATTTTTAAAACCACATTCTTTATATAACTACTCTTAGATGCAAGCCAACCCCTCAAAGATGAAAATTTTTTTCTATTACAAAATGATGCTTGATGCACATGTTGAGGGGGAGCTCTTGTTCTAAAAATATCAAAAACAATTCAGGTACAAAATGCTTTGATAATATATCACAAGTATCTGGATTGATTTTAAAATGGTTTTCAATCGGTTCCAACGGCAGATGAACAATACCAATTAGACCGACCAAATTTACTTTATGTATGGTTATATAAGGATGGTTAGGTTAGGTATTCGTTCCCACGATCCGCCAGAACCGGAGGGATCTACCCAGGGACAATCCACTAGATAGTGTAGAGTCCTTAGGTATGATGAAAAAAGAAGAAAAGTGAGATATGGGAAGAGTGCAGACTGAGATAGAGCTAGAACTGGAATAAACCCAACAAGGTTCTAGTTATGAAATCTCGGTAAGCACTGAAGAAGTTGAAGAATGAAAAGGAATTGAATGAGAAAAGGGGTGAAAAGAAATAGCCCTCCAATAATTCAACCTTAGGGCAGTAACCGGGTTCAATACATATGCTACTGGTGTTTACTAAGGTAACATCGGTATTGAAGACAAGACGTCATGGACCCAGTGACGCACTGCACTACAACTTCCCAAACCACTCAAGTTCCTCTTAAAAGGGCTTGTTTCATTCTCATGGGGAACCGACATTATCTATCGACTTTCTCTTAGAGATTGTTGATATTGAAGAAGGAGACCCTCTCCCTAGTCTCCTGCATAGGAACCAAATATGCACAATTGAGTCTAGAGCCACGAGATCATCAAATAAATCTCTTTAGGACACTGTCAATAAAGACTCTCTATTTCACACAATGTGGAAAGAGAGATTAAAATCTTATGAGTCCTACGCATTATCCATGTGGTATTGCCAGAACATCTGAGTGATATGCTAACATATTCACAATGAAGATGGAAAGCCTTCTGGAGCCAACATCAAACAAGCTCCTGGTGGGTGGCATGTGAGATCTATTCAATAGATCAACCATGTGACAACTGAACAGAAACAATGGGGCGATTCAATCTTTTGAATTAATCCTGGTTCAGGTTATGGATTGACGGATACCTTTGTAAAACCAGTCATTGTGCGTAAAAACACTTTTCTGTAGCACATCGACTATGTACTCATATTTCAAAATAAAAGGTGTTTATGATTGATAATTGATTTTCATTAAAACCTTCGTTGTATTGCAAAAACAATTTATATTGAGCAGTACACGATTGTTTTTCAAATATCTTTTCATCAATCAGTGATTCTCAATTCGCTGGTTTACTCACTCCGTGTTGTCTTCTTTGAGATGTTCCGGTTTGAGAACAGCTAGAGCAGCTGCGAAACCCTGTCAAGGAAATTCTTAGGAATTATACCTAATCACGGGCAGTACTTGTACTGATCAACGTCGCCGTGTACCTCAATTCAACGAAAGTGATCAAAGACACTTTCGTGCACTTTATTGCTAACTGTTGTATGCAGGTACGCCCGACGCTTGCAGCTGATCAGAATGAAGCAGTCAATACATAGCCGCATGCTCACACTACACATTCATCTCTAAAGAAATCATGATAAGTGCATCAATGACTCTGATATTTTCACTCCATGCTTCTGCTACGCTACTGCCAATATCATGAATCAACGAAAGCTTCCGCTACTCTGATGAGAATATATCATGATCCAGAATGTGAGCATGTCGGTCCAATTGTCACAACATCATATAATACCAACACCACAAAGGAAGACTCAGAGATCTATGTTAGCTGATGATCTCAATGCTGGCTCAAAACTCTTCATCACGTGGATCAATTAAAGACCTCCACTTGTAATTATCCAAACATGCGGAACATGAAGAATCAAAGACTATGAGCTACTGAGCAAAGAACTTAATCAAGAATCCAAGAACAATCTAATGAATATCTGTTTGTATTCATTGTAAATTGAGGTGACCTTCCTTAGGGGGAGATTGTTAGGAATTAGAAAATTCAGTCGTTAAAGAGTCAGTCACCTCAAGTATATGTATTCGTTAGAAAGCTCGTAGTCGTAGTCAAGTTATGTTAGCAAGTAGTTTGTTAAGTAACACCGTGGAGGACGGACGGGTCTTTACCCACTGTATGCCTGATCTACAGCCCGTAGGTGGCGTTTATTTGTAAGACACTATAAATACCCTCTACCTTCCAAGGTAGAGGGTTGGAGCTTCAATACCATTTTTCTTTATTTCACATTGTTGATACAAAAATTGGGCGTTCCTTGTTTGGGCTCCGACTCTATTACCAATTAATGATTGTTGCTTGAGACCTGCGCACTAAGAGACAGAAAACACCGTTAGGCTTACCGTGGGATTGTCTCCCACGATTATCCTCCGGCGTGAGAGTAAGTAATCGATTTAGGGTCAAAGGAGAGTTAGGGTTTGTAGATCGTACCTTTAATGAGGGATGTTATTCCCTTTATATACACACGGAATCCTTGTTGGTTCCGTTTTCCTCAAACTTCGGCGTATCCCGCCTAAGTCGGTTGGGGAATGATTATCTCCATAATTAGGAGATATCTGATATCGTGTTCCGTAATTAGCATTGGGCTTGGGCCTTCGTGGGCCCAAACACTTATCGGCGTAGCCCAGTTCATGCTGGGCTTATTAGTATTGGGCTTTGGTCGGGCTCATGACCCGAACATAGACTATACGTCATCATGTCCCCCAGTCTAGTATGCGCAGTGATGGACTGCGGATGCTAGACTAATTACTGCAGTCATTAAAAAAATACGAAGCGTAGCCAAGAAGCTGAAAAAGATATCTGTCAATACATTGTATCTAGACATAGTATTTTAAAATAGACGCCTCGGTATTCAGGGGAAAGTAACTGCAGCAGCGTCACATCAAGTGATCTGGTCCACGTGTTGGTGATAGTGGGATCCATGTGTCACTCATCGCGTGGATGAGGACACTTATATAAATGGCGACCTCATTTTACTGTGTTTATCACAGTGGAAAACCAAATCCGCCATTGTTAAGAAACCTTGCATTTGCAAAACAGAAAAATCACCTATTTCGAAGGTAACCACGCGCACGCCTGTTTTTTAAAAATAACACCATGGTCAAGCAGTTATCTGACTTCACCTCCGATATAACTGAGGGTGAACTCCTAGAGTTTACCTCGGAGTATTTTATACCACTTAACGTGCATCCGGTAGTTCCGGATGCGCGAGTATCTATTGCAGACTTCCCCGAAGGGAAAGTAGGGGTATACACACGTTTTTTCGAGTTTGCGAATCAACGTGTACCCATATCCCTATTTATGTACGATGTATTGAATTATTATCAGCTGCACCTATCCCAGCTTCACTGCATCGGTGTAGCGAAGATTACCAACTTCGAGGTTAATTGCCGATTACTGGCGATTAACCCGACTATCCACTTATTCCGTGTGTTTTACCACACAACGTGGTCGCACGGATGGGTCTCATTTGCTAAACGTGCGGGGCGCTTCTAGTGTTATACAGAGAAACTGGACGCGCTCCGGAATTGGAGAGATACTTTTTTCTGGGTAGACGACGTGTGCTTCCCACCACGTTTTGAATTTTATACCCAGGGGACATTGCCGAGGGATGAGCGCCCCCTGCCTGGATCATATGTCGTGGAGGATGCAGAACTGATAAACGCCAACCGCATCCCCATTAGCTCCTATCCTGAGGAATTTCCGGTGCATATGGGCATTAGCCGTAATTACTTTGGTATGCCAGATGAGGTGCCAACCTTCTTAGGCGCTAATGGCCAGGGTGGGTGCTCGTTCCTTCGCATCCCCTTTCTTAATTAATGTAAGAGCGTTCTTTTCCTTTATGCACATTATATAACCTATGTACTTGTTGTCTTCTGTTGCGCAGAGATGGATTTATTCACCGTGGTGCAATTAGCGAAGCCGATTCAGGTCAACATAGGGACGCGGCCACTGAAGGAAGGAGAAGAGCCCATACTAGAGGCTACTGCAGGGCGTACCCTGGAGATAAACATGGGGGAAATAGGGACCAGTTCCTCGGTCGCAGTGGAGGCGACGCCGCTGCAAAGCGTGCCAAGCCCTAGAGTGCCTTCCCTAGTAGCGCAGCCCCCGCCCGTAGCAGTGGTGCAGGCTATGGAAGAAGAAGAAGAGGAGCAAGAATCTGGGCTAAAACGCAAAAGAGCGCTCGGAGAAGATGGTGCGAGCTCTTCGAGGAAAAAGCGCCCCGTGATCTTCACTGTGGAATCCTCCACCAGTGATGTTGCGTCATCTTCGCCTTCGGCTAAGGCTTCGGGCCCACAGTAAGTGATGTCGTCAATGTTTTATGCGCACCCCTTTGGTTATGTAGGAAATTAATAATTCTTTTTCCGTGTATGCAGGTTTGAACAGGCTGCAGAGTCGCCCTCAAGGGCGAGTCTTGTACATTTCGCGCAGTCCAAGCCGCATAGCCAAAAAGATGAGGATGTGTCTGCTAGGGGTGCTCCAATGGAACAACTGGTTGAAGAGTTGGTGCAGGTGTCTACGCATCAGGCTTCGCTGGTTGAGAAGCTACAGGCTCAGATTTCTGTTGAAAGCAGCCAAGGCGCTCAAAAGGATCAGACCATTGCTTTGCTGGAGGCGCAGTTGGCTAGTGCCAAGGCTGAGGCAGAGAGTCTGAGTGTGTACGCCCAGAAGCAGACTGAGGAAAAGATGGCGCTGATGGGCCAACTAAGCCAAGAGCGTGCAGAGACCTCAGGATACAAAGCTGTGCAGCACTGGGCACTGAAGTATTTGGAGAAGGGCAAAGAGGATTTGACTTCTCAGCTTGAAAACTTCGGTGCAACTGTGAAAAGTGACCTAGAAGCGCAAGAGATGAAAATGCGCAAGCTCAGCTTGGAGTACGACGAGGAGTTATATCCCCAGCTCTTATCTACCATTGCTGAGCGCAGATGGCTCATAGGCCATGGGCTTCGTCTCGCTGCTCTTAGTACTTTGGAGTCACCAGAAGTGGTGAATGCTTTTGGTGGGGTAGTACAGAGCGCCTTAGAGCGCGGTAAAGTAGAAGCTGTGGAGAAGCTTCATGAGGCAGGTCTGTTGAAGGTATCTGCTGAAAAGGTACCCTAAACCCTAAACCCTAAACCCTGGGTATAATGCGCAGGCTTATGATGAGTTAGTGTCTGTCATAGAGAAGATGAAGTCTTTGGAGCTTCCCATGATTGCTGAGATGGAGCGCGACCAAGATTATCCCATAACTGTTATTATGGAAGGGTTGACCTTAGCGCGCCATCGTATTGACAATGCAGAAGCGCAGCCGGACTATTTTTTGAAGCCGGATGTCTCGCAGCTTCAAGTGCCTATTTTTGCTCGTCCCAAAGATATCCTGAACCCCTTCGCTCTGGAGAAGGAAGTTCCATTGAAACAGGTCTTGGAAGCTCATGCTACCAGGATCGCCAAGAAGGAAGGCATTAAGGGTAAGGCCGTTTTGTGTAGCGTTGGCGCAGCTCACCTCCCCCGTTCTGACGGGGTGCCTGTTAGTGTTGCTACCGTAGCTCGTAAAGATGCTGATTTGTTGCAAAGTTTAATCGAGGTTAAAGATGCAGCAAACCGCTTAAGTAGCTCATCTCTTGAGCGTTGTAATAGTTGGTAGGTTGTACTTCGTAAAGTGAACATCCTTTTTGTAATAATTTGTAGTTATTAATGAAAATCTCCTTTTGCGTAGTGTGTGTTGATATTAATGCAACTTGTAATGTGTGTACTTATCTGTTTATCTTTGCGTATAAGACATGTGCTAAGGGTCAAAGTTGTACACAAGCGCGAATAGAATAAGAAATTCATAGTCATGTATGAAGATCATAGTATACTTAAGAGAAATTTTCTAAGTACTTTTTTCTGTTATAGCATAATCGTGTATGTTGTGATATGCAGCGTACTGTAAATATCATATCAAGGAATCAAGTGTCTTGGTTCTTAAGTTGTTAAACGTGCACCATATGTGATGTTGCGCACCCGTCGTGGGATGCGCACAAAACTTATTCCAACGTCTTGAGAACAAGGTGTTTAACAAGGATACGTGATCCAATGTTGATGGGTTTGCAACCCTCTTACTCAACAAGTTGTTTAATAGGTTAACTTATCCTTTTACCATCGTGGGTTTATGTTAGTGCATGCACGCCATGTAGGCAAGAGATAAAAAATGTTAAGACATAAAGTATATGGAAATAACAAATTAAAATATGTCGCGGAGTTAGCTAGAAACCGCGACGGTTTATTGATATTTGCAAGTTTTTATGAGAAATAAATGAGACATTATACTAAGGAAAACAAAAGTAAATACATAGATTTTTATTGGGCACTTCAATAAAGTGCCGGAGCGCCTGTGCGCTGGGCCGTAGCCATCCCTATAGGTAGCACCTCTTAAGGTTGAAGATGTTCCATGTGCGTGGCAGTTCACGACCATCCAAGCCTCGTAGCTTGTACGCGCCTGTTCCCAATGCTTCAGTAACCTCATAGGGTCCTTCACACTTTGGTCCAATCTTACCTGTGTCTTCTGCGTGGCTCGCATCATTGGCGCGGTAAACGAAGTCACCTGGTCTGAATGAAACACGGCGCACTTTAGCGTCATAGTATCCTTTCATCCTTGACTTTGATTTTGCCTCCCCGTATAGCTGCGCGTTCGCGCCTTTCTTCTAGCAGGTCTAAGTCGACACGTCTCTCGTCATCATTGGTTGCCACATTGATTTCAGCGGTGCGGATAGTTGGCATTCCGATCTTGGCGGGTATGACAGCTTCTGTCCCATAGACTAGAGAGAAGGGGGTGTCCCCTGTGCTGGTTTTTATTGAAGTGCGGTGCGCCCACAGAACATGCGATAGTTCTTCTACCCATCTTCCTTTGTGCTTGTCCAAGCGTACCTTGATTCCTTCACACAGGCTTCGATTCGCACGTTCAACTAAGCCGTTGGTTTGTGGGTGTTTAACTGACGTGAAGTGCTGTGTGATGTTTAGCTTCTCACACCAGTCCTTGAAAGGGTTATCACTGAATTGTTTCCCGTTGTCCGAGATGATTTCCCCAGGTAGACCGAAACGGCATACAATGTTTTCCCATACAAAGCGTTTCACCTGGTTGCCAGTGATTGTTACCGTTGCCTTTGCTTCGATCCACTTGGTGAAGTAGTCTATGGCGACTATGAGGAACTTTAACCCTCCCGCTACAACAGGGAAAGGGCCTGAAATGTCGATACCTCACTTGTAGAATGGCCATGGTGCCGTATTGGTGTTAGCTCGTGCTGTGGTTGGCGCGGAACGGGTCTATGAACTTGGCAATCGTTACACTTCCTTATTAAGTCCCGCGCATCGCGGTGCATGGTTGGCCAGTAGTATCCTGACCTCAAGGCGCGTGCCACCACAGACCGTGGTCCTGAGTGCATACTGCATGAACCTTCATGGATTTCTTGTATTATGTAATTTTCTTGTAGGGGGCCAACGCAGCGTAGCCATGGTTGCAGGAAGGAGCGTCGGTACAGTATGTTGTCTCGAATTTCGAACCTCTGTGCTGTGAGCCGTATCCTGCGAGCTTCCTTCTGCTCTTGGGGTAACGTTCCTGTGTTTAGGAATTCCGTTATCGGTGTCATCCACGTAGGGCCGTCTTCCTCTATTACCGTGGACACTTCCATCTCTGAGATGGATTTGCTTTTCAACGTTTCCACCAACACCTGTTTGGATAGGTGTGCAAAGCTTGTGGATGCAATTTTGCTTAGTGCATCCGCTTTCCGGTTCTCCCTTCTAGGAACCTGTTTGATGGTAAACCTGTCAAAGCCTTGGATTAGCGCCTTGGTTTTGTCGAGGTACCGAATCATGTTGTCCTCCTTGGCCACGTATTCACCCAACACGTGGTTGGCTACTAGCCTGGAATCTACATTTGCTTCCAGGTTACGTACACCCATTCGAGCTGCAATGCGTAGTCCTGCTATTAAGGCTTCATACTCTGCCTCGTTATTTGTTGCGGTGAATTCGAAACGCAGTGCGTAAGTGAATTTCATTCCTTCTGGGTTTGTGAGGATGAGTCATGCTCCTGACCCATCTACGCAAGAGGATCCATCTGTGAACAAGATCCATGGATCTGGTAGTTCCTTTGTATTTGGTGCAGGTGCGTCATCAGTGTCTAGTTTTTCAATGATGAAGTCTGCGAGTATCTGCCCTTTTACCGCTGTTCGTGGTAGGTAGGTGATGTTGTGCTCACCTAGCAACACACTCCATTTTTGCAGTCGTCCTGATGCATCAGGCTTGGAGATGATTTGCTTGATCGGTTGGTCTGTGATTACTGCTATTGGGTGCGCTTGGAAGTACCTGCGTAGCCGTTTAGCAGCAAACACCAATGCCAGAACTAATTTTTCCATGGCGCTATAGTTCATCTCCGTCTTCTTGAGCGCCTTGCTTACAAAATAGACAGGGGTTTGTACTGAATCCCTATCTGTTAGTAACACTGCACTGACTGCTCCATCAGTTGCGGATAAATACATAATCAACTCTTCCCCTGGTCGGGGTGCGACAAGTGTGGGGAGCGTTGCCAGGTGTTATTTAAGCTGTGTGAAGGCCTCTTCTGCCTCCGTAGTCCACCGGAAATCACCCTTTTTTATACACTTCTTGAGTGTTTTGAAAAGGGGTAATGATTTGTCTGCTGACTTGGATAGGAATCTGTTTAGACCGGCCAGCTTTCCGTTGAGAGATTGGACTCCTTCAACGTGTGCGGTGAAGGAAGTTCGATGACAGCCTTAGTCTTTTCTGGACACGGTTTTATACCGTCAGGTTCTATCAGGTATCCAAGGAACATGCCTTCAGTAGCGCCGAAGGTACTTTTTTTGGGATTCAGCTTCATGTTGATCTCTCGTAGAGTTTTGAACGTTTCCTCAATATTGCGCATTAACTCATCTTCAGTATGGCTCTTTATGACCAGGTCATCAACATAGACCTCAAGGTTGCAGCCCACCTGTTTTTCGAAAGCATTATCTACTAACCGCTGATAGGTGGCGCCTGCGTTCTTCAAGCCAAAGGGCATTTTTGTGTAACAGTAGACGCCTTGGCTTGTGTGAAAGGCCGTTTTTTCCTCGTCCTCCTTAGCCATCTGGATTTGATGATATCCTTTGTATGCATCGAGAAAACACTTTAATGGATATCCGCACAAAGACTCTATTTTCCAGTCTATCTCTGGTAATGGGTAGCAGTCTTGTGGACATGCTTTGTTAAGATCGGTGAAGTCCACGCACATCCGCCAGCTACCATCGCTCTTCTTTACCATAACTGGGTTGGAAAGCCAGTCATGGTAGTAGACTTCTCGCATGATTCCTGCCTCTACTAGCTTGTGTACCTCTGCCAGGATTGCCTGCACGCGCTCCGGAGCCTGGCCGCGCTTCTTCTGGCGTATAGGTGAGTATCCTTGTCGGATTCTCAACTTATGTTCTGTGATGGAACGTGGCACCCCAGTCATGTGTTTTGGCTCCCATGCAAAGATGTCCAGGTTCTTTTGCAAGAGTGCGCACACCGCTGCTTTGCCGTTGTCCGACAGTGATCCTCCTATCGATATTTCCTGTTCGGGGTAATCGGGATGAATGGCTACCTTCAGATTTGGAGTTTTAGTTGTGCGCTGTGCTGTGATGGGTGTCGTTTCGCATGTGAGTGCGTTACACTCTTGAGGTGGTACGGCAGCATTGTAGAGGGTAACGACACCTCCTTCCACTAGAAATTTGAGCATCCCCGTGTGCTGTAGACGGGACTGCGCGTATGGCTGATATCCCTGGTCTTCCAATAATGCCATTGTATGGCGAGGAGGATTTGATCACCATAAAATTCAGCCATGTTGTTGTGGAGTGGTCGTTATTACCTACTCTAACTAGTAGCCGTAATTGCCCCATAGGCCATACCTTTTCTCCTGTGAAGCCAGTCAGAGCTGTCGTGACTGGGCTCAACTGACTGCGTATCTCCGGGCGCAGTTGTTTGAAGAAGTGTTCATACATTATGTCTGCAGATGCTCCACCATCAACATACATGCGGTGGATGTCGTGACCCCCCGCATTAATTTCGATGATGAGCGGCTCTACCACTGCGTTGTTCGTAGTTAATGTAGGGAAAGTGAATGCACTTCCGTGGGAAAACTTCTGGCTGACCTTCTGCCTAGTTACTCTTTGCCATGATTGTATCATGTAAATTGTATCAGCCTTATCTTTGGGCCCTTCCTTCTTATTCCCAGTCTTTTGTCTATCTTTCCCTTCTTTGATGTTCTTGACCAAATGGTCCAGTCGACCTTCCTTGACTAGTTTGTCGATGAGCTGGCGTAGTTGGACACATTCATTAGTAGTGTGGCCCTTCTGTCCGTGATAGTCGCAGTACCCACCTCCTACGCGCCGATCCTCCGGGGTGCGCATTGGTGGAGGTCTTGGGAAGTTTGCTCCTTCTGTTGCGAGTATCTCCTTTGGAGTCTTTGTCAGCGGGATATACTTGTCATTGTCTCGCCCACTCCCCTGGTTGCGATAATTCCTGTTACGGTTACTATTCCGGTCAGTGGATTGTCTCCCAGGTTGTTCCTGTGACCGGTAGTTCGAGTAGCTTTTCTTGCTATCCGCCGCAGAAGCCTCTCCTTGGACGAAGGACCGTGTGCGTTTCATGACCTCATCAAAGGATTGGGGAATCTTGTCGTTCAACCTTTTGATAAGTTCTGGGTTGCTGATCCCATTCATGAACCCTGAGATTTTGAGCACCTCGGGGCACGCTTTAACTTGCATGCATTCATCTTTGAAGCGCTCCATAAAAGCGCTTGTGGATTCCCCTTGGCGCTGTTTGACCCTGGCTAGTTCAATGGGGTTTTTTGCACACTTTTTCCGTTGAGTAAAGTTTAGGCGGAACGCCTTTCTCAATTCTTCAAAACCATTGATGCTTCTACGTGGAAGCTTGTTGAACCAGTTCCGCGCACTTCCTACAAGTGTGGAGTTGAACATATGGCACCATACAGGCTGTGGCCAATTTTCAATTGTAGTGGCTGATTCAAAAAATTTTAGGTGATCGTCAGGATCACCTGTTCCGTCATAGGTTTTCACATTGGCAGGCATGCACCTCCTTTTGTTCTCTGAGAAATCACTGATGTGTCGAGTGAACGCATCCACCTTTTAACGGCGCCACGGGAGGGATATATCTTCCTCCTCTTGGTCATTCTATCTGTTTCTGGACTTCCAGTGTCCTGTGTCGCTGTCCTCGTTGTCCGAGGAATTATCAGAGGATGAATTTTCCTTTCTTCGGCGCTTGCGCCGACTGTCCTCAGAGCCTGGACTTGAAGGGCTATCGCTTGGGGAGTATCGTCGCCCAAGTCTGTCCTGAATTCTCCGGCCACCAAGTCTGGCATGGACACCGGTACGCCGTTCATCCTCCTCACTTTCTTCCAGATGCTGTGAGTTGGATGTCTCATCTTCCTCAATTCTCCTCCCAATTCTGTTAAAC
Source organism: Chrysanthemum seticuspe (assembly GCA_019973895.1). Lineage (NCBI taxonomy): Eukaryota > Viridiplantae > Streptophyta > Magnoliopsida > Asterales > Asteraceae > Chrysanthemum > Chrysanthemum seticuspe. The sequence continues at coordinate 108,704,771 of BPTQ01000004.1, forward strand.
ACTGGGAGTCGGGGGCTATCCCTTCCGCGCTTCTTCTTCTGACGGCGTGGTGGGGATGTTTCAAACTCTGGGCCAAAATTGAGTCGGGCATGCAGACTCCAACCTGACCTCTTCTTTGCTTCCTTTTGCATGAGAGCAGCCAAGGTTTCGTAGTTTTGTGATACGAACTCATCTGGTGCTAGCTCTGACACAACCCCTTCCAGAGTAGGAGTATCTGCTTCCACCACTATACCCTTGTTTTTATCGGGCGCATCAGGTGCTTTTGTGAAGTTTGTTTCCACCGCCGTTGGGAATGGGGTGGCAAAAGGAGTGCGCAGTAGATCTCCTGCGCTAGCAGTGGTTGCCGTGGCCTGGGTTGTCCCCGTGATCCGAGCTAAACTGTCAAGTTTTCTCACACAAGCTAGCCACTTGTGAATGGCTAACCGTAAGAAACTTAAAACAGTTCAGACACAAAATGCAATGAAGATTAGGAGAGTATAGTGTTTCCCCAGGTCGTTATGTCCCAACGAGCTGTGCGATGAATCACCAAACGAATAGTGATCGAGAGGATTTGAACGGAAAAAGGGGTTTTGATTACGAACAATTATACCTAAAGAAAAAGTTTATAAATTACAGGGGCTTAAATGCAAATTAAATAAAATTAAAAAGATAAATTATATTAAATAAACGCTATCACTATTTGCAAAATGATGTTTTTGATTTTTCTTTTATAAAACTTAAATTAAAAACTACGTGACGTACAAAAGAAAATGTGAAATTGAAACAATATTAATCCTAAAAATATGAAAATGACATTTTTACAAACCTAATGATAAGAGAAAATTTTGAGAAAAAGAAAATTATTTTTAAAACTATTTATCTAATTATTATTAATTAAAAACTATTTTTACTTATTTAATAATAGCCTAAAATACAAGAAAATATGAAATAAAGCTAGAAAAATGAAATTATGACTTAGAAAAATCTAAAATAACTAAAGAGAATTTTCAAAACTAATTTTGTATTTTTCTGATTATTTTTGTATTTTTTATGAATTAAAAACTATTTAAAACTACTTAAATTGCTTAAAAATACAAATTTAACTAAGAAAAATCTGGAAAAATATTTTTTTGACTTTTTATATTTATCTTAACCTAGGAAAAATGAAAAATTATTTTTTTGAAACTTTTCTGATTTATTTGTATTAAAAGCTAATTAAAATGTACTAAAAACTGATTTAAATGAAGAAAAATAGCAAACTGACCTAGAAAAATCTGAAAAATTCAATAAAAGTCTAAAATGATATACTGAATCTAAGAAAAATATAAAAACAGTGGCTTGTGTGTAAGAAATTGAGACTGCAATGCAAGGTGCTTATAAATAAGCACTTGGAATAAGCAAATGAACACCAAAGAAGTACCAAACTGATACAGAAGCTATAAAATGCCAAAACTACTAGAAATGAGCTAAATTTAACTAGCCTAAACCTCTGAGATGTTAACTGCCATGATTTGATGTTTTGAAAACCAAGTGCTTAAAACAGTTTTAGCCTACTACTTTGAAGCTTAAGCACAAGCTACCCAATAAGCTGAAACTAAAAAACAGAAGTTGGAACTTAAACTAGACCTGGCTAGCTACTTGTGAACCAAAGATGAGCTTGAGATAAGCTCAATTGAGCTTTTGACAAGCTCTGCAAGGACTGAGAAAATTGCACTGTGACTATGCCCTATCACAGGGCATTTTTGACCAAGTTGACAAGCTCTTTTGGGGCTTATAAAAAATTACTAAAAATCTACAAAAATCATAATAAGAAACTAGACCAGTTGAAGTTTTAAAACCCACAATTTCACTTGATTTGTTCCAGAAATGAGTTCATGAAAAATCACCTCAGTTGGGTGAAAAATGAGATTTTCACTTTTTGACTTTTGAAACAGATTTGATATGTTGACTTTTATGAGTTTTGACTCAATCTTATGAACTGAATTTGATGTTTTGTGATGAAATGAAACTACTGCAAGCTATCTCTATGTAATGCAAACACAAAACAAGCTTTTGCTTTTACAAAATTCCAACAATTAAACAAATTAAGACAGATTACAAATGATTTTGACTTTGAGCTAATGCAGGTGCAGTTTGATGACTGCAATGAGTGCAATGGAGCTTAACAAGCCTAAACCAACAGGTCTTACCCACTGAACAAACCTTAAACACAGATTATGCAGCAATTCCAAACACTACTTAAACCACTGATTTGCAATGTAAAACTGAGTTACCAACTGAATTAACTTAGGCTAACACTGGAACTGAATCAAGTAATCATAATTACAACTTAATCAACAAAATAAAACTAATCCTAACCACAAATACAGATCATGCAATGAAACTTGAAAATGGACTTACATTTGGTCCTAGCCACTATGGCTTGCCAAAGAACACAGGAACCTCTAACCTATTCTAAACCATAAAATAACTCAATATCAACCCAAATCCATGCTCTGCATCAACCCACATTCATTTCCATTTCCATTTGAACCCAGTTTGACTTTCGTTGACCCAATACCAAAGTTGCTTGATACTTAATGATAAGCTTACCAAAAGCTGTAAGGAGCTTAAATAAACTTGTTTGAGCTTAAAAATAAGCTACTAAAAGCTTTGACAATAGAGTTTGAAACTGAAATTTTAAACAGTAAGCATGAAACTTGAAACCATACTAAAACTTTGAATTGAAACTTGAAAGTGCATTACAATGATTATCCAGCTAAAGTTTGATACATAGGAACTGATATTACAAATTTCTTGCTTAAACTAAAACATTTATATAAAAAATGACATAAAGGAAATTTTTAAAACTAAATTCTACTACTTCTTGCTTCTCTTTCCTCCTTTATTTATACCAATAAGCTTCCACTAGCCCTCTGAGTGAATCCCACTTGCCTTCTTGGCCTTTGGATGAGTTGAAGAGATTTTGGCCATTGGATCAATTTTTGGCGGGAAATTGGATATTTGCCAGTGGGGGATGCATTTAATGCATTTTGGAGTTTGGTGAGGTGGAGTGATAAGGGAGGTGAAGATGAGCTAGGGGGATGGGAGTATGAGTGTTGCAGAGATGTTTGGTGGGGAAGAAAGAAAAATGCGGGTAGTGTTTGTTTGACTTGGGGGTTTGACCGGAGGTTTTAATATTAAAAGGGGGGGTCAAAAAGGCAGGGGTCACAAGGGATTATGGCAGGGGTCCAAATGCAGTTTTGACAAGGGCCAAGGGGTGTAAAGGGTTTAATAAACAAGGACCTTTTTGTAATTTCTGAGAGTTGGAGGACCAAGGCTGCCAATTTCACAAAGTTGTTCCAAGGGACCAAAAATGACAAGTTCCAATAGTACAAGGACCAAAATAGACATTTTCAAATTTCCAAGGACTATTTTTGACAATTTTGAAACTTGGAGGACCAAACTTGTAATTTCTCAAAACTTTTGATATTTTTCACCAAAGGACTAATTTTGACAACTTATGATTTTAAAAGGACCTTTGGTGATTTTTCTTTTGAAATAAGTGCTCAGGGACTATTTCTGACAATTTTTGAAACTTGGGGGACTGAAACTGCCAATTATGCAAACTTAGCTCATTTTTCATCTGATTTTAAACATTTTACATCTGAAACATATAAAATGCAACTTTGAGATATTCTCAGTATTTTGATGCATTTCTGAGCATTTTTAAATGTTTTGCAGTTCAGATTTGACCCAAAAATGATGAGTATTTACACACTCATCAATCCCCCACACTAAACTGTTGCTAGTCCCTAACAATCTTTTGAGAAAAACTTAATGGATTTGAATCTCTTTACCAAAAGCCATTACTTCTGGAGTAGCCAAATGTTTTAGTTCAAGTAAGAACCATGGTACACCGATAACCATGTGATTTTGAGCAAATCACCAGCTTCCAACGGATTTGATTTGTCTTTACCAGAAGCCGTTTGCTCTGGACTAGCCAACTCTTAGATAAATTATCAATATTATCTTTGGTGAGCTGATCACCAATTATGGTTTTTCCACTGCCTTTACCACAAGCCATAAACTTGCGGGCTAGCCAACTCTTCACTAATTAAAGATATGGTGAGTCGAATACCATACAATTTTGGGCAAATTGCAAGCCGTTAACGGATTTGAGATATCTTTACCAAGAGCCGTTTGCTCCTGGATTAGCCAATCCTTTTGTTTATTAGACATGGCGGACTGATAACCATAAGCTGAGTAAGTGCAAAACACTTACTCCAAAAAAAAATTTTGGCCAAAAATGGGGGAATTGGGCGGTATAATTACATGATAAAATTCGTGAGAATTCCCCCCCCCCCCCCCCCCACACTAGAAATGAATATTGCCCTCAATATTCAAAGTACCGGCGGTTATGCCGAAACAAAGAACGTAAAAGGGAAATACTACGGCCATTATTTTGAAAGATTTTTTTTTTTTTTTTTTTTTTTTTTTTGAGAAAACTTTTATTCAACAGCGGGGGCAACTCCCCCACACTAGAGTGGTAGAAAGATAGAAAGAAGTCAGAAATATGGGTGAAAACCCATATGACATGCTACTGTTTTTGATTCCCGAGTCGCTAGCTTGACTCGATCCCCGCATTCATTGGTTCATGGGGAAAGTTTACAAATCCGGGACAACCACAGGAGGAATGTCCTCTCCAAAATAATGCTTCAACCGATGACCATTCACTTTAAAGTTTGGACCATCGGGTTGAGATAACTCAATGGTTCCATATGGAAATACTTTAGTGATGGTAAATGGTCCAGACCAGCGGGATTTTAGTTTTCCCGAGAAAATCTTTAATCTTTAGTTGAAAAGAAGGACTCGATCACCGACGTTGAAAATGCGGTTTTTGATTTTTGAGTCATGAATCTTCTTTGTCTTTTCTTTGTAGATCAAAGAGTTCTCGTATGCTTGATCACGGAGTTCATTTAATTCATTCATTTGAACTTTCCGGTGATCACCAGCTGTCTGAATATCAAAGTTGGCATGTTTCAAGGCCCAGTATGCCTTGTGCTCAAGCTCAACCGGCAGATGACATGCCTTCCCGTATACAAGCTTGTATGGAGTGCACCCGATGGGTGTTTTATAAGCTGTACGGAAGGCCCAGAGCGCGTCATCTAACTTATCCGACCAAGAGGCACGGTTTTCGCCTACTGTCCTTTCCAAGATTCTTTTAATCCCTCGGTTGGAAACTTCCACTTGCCCACTTGTTTGGGGGTGGTACGCAGTAGAGAGACGGTGAGTTACACCATACTTTTGCATGACTTTATCAAATTGGTCATTGCAGAAATGCGTACCACGATCACTGATTATAGCTCGTGGAGTTCCAAACCTAGCAAAAAGAGATTTTAAGAATTTCACAACAACTCGGGCATCGTTGGTAGGTAAAGCTTTCGCTTCAACCCATTTTGACAAATAGTCAACGGCCACGAGTATGTATTTATTACCGCGAGATGAAGGAAATGGCCCCATAAAGTCAATGCCCCAGATGTCAAAAATCTCACACACTTGAATGGCGTTTTGCGGCATTTCATTTCTTTGTGAGATATTCCCGTGACGTTGACAAGCGTCACAGGTTTTGACAAATTCATGGGCATCCTTATAAATCGTGGGCCAATAGAATCCGGAATCAAACACCTTCTTGGCAGTGTAGTTGGGGTTATGATGTCCCCCAGTAGGTCCAGAATGGCAAGCCTTGAGAATGTCATTGGCTTCCTGACCATACACACATCGCCTGATGACTTGATCCGCGCAAATTTTGAATAAGTAGGGGTCGTCCCAGAAGTAATGTTTTACATCTTTAAAGAATTTGTTTTTCTGTTGGGACGACATCCCTTTCACCACAAAGTTACCCGCATGGTAATTTGCAAAGTCAGCAAACCATGGGGTAGAAGAGTCTCCACGAAAAGAAACCACATTGAGTGTTTCAAGAGGAAATGTTTCATTTATTTCCTTTTTCTCGAACACATCTTGGTGAGGATTTTCTAGACGGGACAGATGATCAGCAGCTAGGTTCTCAGCTCCTTTTTTATCACGTATAATGATATCAAATTCTTGCAGGAGGAGAACCCAACGGAGCAATCTCGGCTTTGCATCTTGTTTTGCAAAGAGATATTTGAGAGCCGAGTGATCCGTATACACCACGCATTTGGTCAAGATAAGGTATGGCCGAAACTTTTCAAACGCATACACCACAGCTAATAATTCTTTTTTTGTAGTGGTGTAATGGGTTTGAGCTTCAGTCATAGTTTTACTTGCGTAGTGGATAGGCTGAAAATGCTTGGTTTTGTGTTGCCCCAAGACTGCACCGATAGCAAAATCACTTGCATCGCACATGAGTTCAAAGGGTAAATCCCAGTCGGGGGCAACTAGAATGGGTGCTTCCGTAAGCTTTTTCTTTAATGTTTCAAAAGCTTCGATGCACTCAGGTGAGAAGATAAAAGGAGCATCTTTTTCAAGAAGATGGGTCATAGGCCGAGCGATTTTAGAAAAATCTTGTATGAATCTACGATAAAACCCGGCATGACCTAGAAAACTCCTAATACCTTTGACGGTAGTAGGATGAGGCAGTTTAGCAATAACATCGACTTTTGCTCTATCAACCTCAATCCCATATTTAGAAATCTTATGGCCAAGGACTATGCCTTCTTTGACCATAAAGTGGCTCTTCTCCCAATTTAGACAAAGATTGGTGTCTTCACACCGTTGAAGCATTTTTTCTAAATGGGAGAGACATGTTTGAAACGAATCCCCAATGACCGAGAAGTCATCCATAAACACCTCCATTGTTTCCCCGATCATGTCGTGGAAAATTGCCATCATACATCGTTGGAACGTGCCAGGTGCATTACATAGGCCAAAAGGCATACGTCTGTAGGCAAATGTTCCGTATGGGCAGGTGAATGTGGTCTTTTCTTAATCCAGCGGATCAATGGGGATTTGAAAGTAACCCGAGAAACCATCAAGGAAACAATAGTACTCGTTCCCTGCTAATCTCTCAAGCATCTGGTCCATGAAGGGTAGAGGAAAATGGTCTTTACGGGTGGCTTCGTTTAACTTGCGATAGTCCATACACACACGCCATCCCGTAACCAATCGAGTTGGAATTAACTCATTTTCTTCATTTGTGACAACAGTTATGCCACCCTTTTTAGGAACGCAATGAATTGGGCTCACCCAAGGACTATCAGAGATCGGGTAGATTAAACCGGCATCAAGAAGTTTGAGAACCTCTTGTTTGATAACCTCATGAATCTTAGGATTCAACCTTCTCTGATGTTGGACTGCTGGTTTGAAGTCATCCTCCATTAAGATTTTGTGAGTACAAAACTCAGGGTTGATACCCTTAATGTCGGAGAGTTTCCAAGCAATTGCTTGCTTGTGTGACTTCAAGACCTTTATGAGAGCAGTTTTCTCCTCCTCAGTTAAGTCTTTAGCAATTATGACGGGTAATTTATCATCACCCTCCAAGAATGCATACTCGAGATGAGGAGGTAGGTCCTTAAGTTCAACCTCGGGAAATTCTTCAGTAGATGTTTGTACTGATTTGATTTCCTCAATTGTGATCTCTTTCGGAGGGAGCGAAGGTAATGGATCTTCATTTAACAATTGCTCGAGATAAAGGATATCTCCCTCCGAATCATAAACACCATCAATTCCAGGCGGAATTGATTCATCACTAGCAAGAAACTCATCGATCTCTTCCAGAAAGAAGTCACCTCCCTCAAACGGAGTGAGAGAGGGGGAAGAGTCGGCAATGATTGGTTTAGAAGATGTGGTGGGATCCCCACTCACAGAATTATGAAGATAACCAAGAAACTCTTGAGAGTACTCCTCTGAAGCAATATCAATTAAATCGACTCGATTAACTGATTCAGTATCATAATTTGAGGAGTACCTTGAAGTTTGATCAAGGTTAAAGGTAACAGCTTCATTACCCACACGTAACGTGATTTCTTGCTCAAATACATCAATAAGAGCACGGCCCGTTCTCAGGAATCCTCTTCCAACAATGAGGGGAACCCGATGATCGGCATCGAAATCAACAACCACAAAATCAGCTGGAAAATGGAACTTTCCTACTTTCACGAATACATCCTCGGCGATGCCAAGAGGACGCGATATAGAACGATATGCAAGCTCAAGAGTCATGCAGGTAGGAATAAGTTCCGGAAGAGAAAGCTTCTTCCATACTGAATAAGGCATCAGATTGATACTTGCACCAAGATCGGCAAGGGCAAAGCATTCAATCATTCCTGGAAAAACACAAGGTAGAAGAAATTTTCCAGGATCTCCTAGCTTCTCGGGAAGCTTCTTTAACAGAACTGCTGAGCAGTTCTCGTTCAAAGGAGTCTTAGCCATTTCAAATAGTTTTTCCTTATTGCTCAACATGTGTTTGAGAGTTGATGCAAACTTGGGCATCAGCATGATGGCATCCGCAAAGCTTATGTCAAAATGAAGTTCTTGGAAAATTTGAAAAAATTTCTCCATTTGATGACTAGCTTTCTCGCGGAGTTTTTGCTCATTTAAACGTGAGGGGTAAGGAATAGAAGTTTTGGATTTGGGGTTATCAACTGGAGGTTCAAAAACAACTCCAGGTTTGGTCTTGGGTTTCGGGACAACTTGAGGATGGACATTGCTGGTACCTCCGTTATTAGTAGGAAGTTCCTTGTCCTTTGTCGCCTCAGGTTCACTTTCCACTACCTTCGGGAGAGAAGAAGAAGAGGTAGTAGGAATAGCGGGTCCATCATACGAAGCACCACTTCTGGTTGTGATCGCCTTTGCATCTTCCCTCGGGTTAGCGATCGTGTTGCTCGGAAGTTTTCCTGAGCCCGAGGGTCGATCATTTAAAGACTTCTTAATGTCAGAAATCTGGCTAACCAATAACCGATTCATTTCCTCTTGGGATTTCATGAATTGCTTCAACAACTCATCAGATGATGGTCCAGTTGGAACAATGGCTTGATTTTGCACAGGAAAATTCTGGCCTCTATTGTTAGGATTAGGGCCTTGATTTTGGAAATTTCCTTGATTATTGCCATGAAAATACCCTGGGTTGAAATTTCCCTGACCTAGGTTTCTATTGAAATTTCCTTGGTGTTGGAAGTTTTGATTTTGATTTTGAAAACCGTTGTTTGGACTAAAATTACCTTGGTTTTGAAAACCTTGGTTTGGTCTATTCTGATTTTGATTACGGTTTTGGTTGAAACCGGGTGGTCCAGGATAGTGGTTAGGACGGTGGTTCGGGTCTATAGGAGCACGGTATTGGTTGCCTCCTGGATTAGAAATCCCGCCCACAGCGTTTGCTTCAAAAGGGTTACCATCGGTGGCCATAAAATTGTAGTAAGCATGGGGGCCACCACAAGTAACACAGACTTCCACTTTCTTAACTTCAGCAGGAGGTGAAGTTTGTGGAAAAGAGACTTTCTTTTGGTTGGAGAGAACCAAAGCTTGAATAGCTTCCGTGAGTTTGTCAATCTTAGCATCGGTGCTAGATTGACTCACGGGCGATGAAGAAGAAGGACCAACACTGACTTGGGAAACAACCGGCTTGCTTCGTGCAGTGCGGACTTTAGACTTGTTTTCAATGATCGCTAAAGCTTCTTTGACAGTTTTGCTTAAGAAATTTCCTCCAGCGGAGGAATTGAGAGAATCTTGATCAGATTGACTCACTCCATTATAGAAAGTATCGAGTTGCATCAACTCGGAGAAACCGTGGTGAGGACATTTGCGGAGTAACTCCTTAAAACGATCCCACGATTCACTGAAGGATTCATCAAACTTTTGAGTGAACTTGATGATTTCATTTTTGAGACTCGTGGTTTTGGAAGGTGGATAAAACTCGTTAACAAATTTCTTCACCAGGTCTTCCCATGTCTCGATTGATTGAGGGGGTTGTTTTTCAAGCCAAATTCGGGCTTGCCCCTCAAGAGAAAATGGGAACAGAAGAAGCTTGACAGCATCAGTAGGGACATTCTTGTATTTGATGGTAGATGCAATCTTGTTAAACCATCGAATATGAGAATGAGGATCATCCCTCTCAAAACCATAGAATTGACTTGAGGTTACAAGATTCAGTAACCCGGTTTTGAGTTCAAAATTTTCAGCCACAATGGTTGGGATAACAATAGCATCTCCATACCCGTCGATGGGTGCCTGGAGAAGCTCACACATAGGGCGTTCTTCCGCCATAATAACGGAAGTAGTGTGAGCAGTCCGGATCTCAGATCCGACTGATGGAGTAGAAAGTCTACGGACACGCCTTCTTGGAATCTTGACAAGCTCACGAAATGGGCTCACAGATCTAGAAGAGCGAGTGCGCATACACTAGAGTTAACTCTAAGGAATCTCAGAGTTAAGGAAGGGAATGGGAATTATGAAAGGAATTATGAAAATGGGGTAAGAAGAATCTTTTTGAGTTTTCTGGTTTTTGACAAGTAGATATAACAACAAATCCAATTAAAACAAAATCGAGGCAAAACAACAGTGAACTTAAACCAATAATCACAAGATGAATGGCTTCTTTGAAAAAGGTACACCAATCACAAGGACACAAAGGCAAGTTTTAATCTTTGGTTCGGGAACTTATTATGGTCGTACCCCCAGTTAGGTAGTACACTGCCTTGGTTTGTGGTGGTAATCTTTTATGTTGTTATTATTAAACAAAGAAAACGACAAATCTTTTTGTATTTTTATCTTTGATATATATATAGAAACAAAAGCAAAATATTTTTGTATTTTATACGTTTTTGGATGTTTTTGGGTTTTTGGATTTTTTATAAGAAAATATATATAGATATAGATAGATGATATGAACAAAGAGTGAATATTCAAATCACTAATCTGCTAAACGGAAGATAATTAGCACAGCTCCCCGGCAGCGGCGCCAAAAATTTGATCCGAGCTAAACTGTCAAGTTTTCTCACACAAGCTAGCCACTTGTGAATGGCTAACCGTAAGAAACTTAAAACAGTTCAGACACAAAATGCAATGAAGATCAGGAGAGTATAGTGTTTCCCCAGGTCGTTATGTCCCAATGAGTTGTGCGATGAATCACCAAACGAATAGTGATCGAGAGGATTTGAACGGAAAAAGGGGTTTTGATTACGAACAATTATACCTAAAGAAAAAGTTTATAAATTACAGGGGCTTAAATGCAAATTAAAGAAAATTAAAAAGATAAATTATATTAAATAAACGCTATCACTATTTGCAAAATGATGTTTTTGATTTTTCTTTTATAAAACTTAAATTAAAAACTACGTGACGTACAAAAGAAAATATGAAATTGAAACAATATTAATCCTAAAAATATGAAAATGACATTTTTACAAACCTAATGATAAGAGAAAATTTTGAGAAAAAGAAAATTATTTTTAAAACTATTTATCTAATTATTATTAATTAAAAACTATTTTTACTTATTTAATAATAGCCTAAAATACAAGAAAATATGAAATAAAGCTAGAAAAATGAAATTATGACTTAGAAAAATCTAAAATAACTAAAGATAATTTTAAAAACTAATTTTGTATTTTTCTGATTATTTTTGTATTTTTTATGAATTAAAAACTATTTAAAACTACTTAAATTGCTTAAAAATACAAATTTAACTAAGCAAAATCTGGAAAAATATTTTTTTGACTTTTTATAATTATATTAACCTAGGAAAAATGAAAACTTATTTTTTTGAAACTTTTCTGATTTATTTGTATTAAAAGCTAATTAAAATGTACTAAAAACTGATTTAAATGAAGAAAAATAGCAAACTGACCTAGAAAAATCTGAAAAATTCAAGAAAAGTCTAAAATGATATACTGAATCTAAGAAAAATATAAAAACAGTGGCTTGTGTGTAAGAAATTGAGACTGCAATGCAAGGTGCTTATAAATAAGCACTTGGAATAAGCAAATGAACACCAAAGAAGTACCAAACTGATACAGAAGCTTTAAAATGCCAAAACTACTAGAAATGAGCTAAATTTAACTAGCCTAAACCTCTGAGATGTTAACTGCCATGATTTGATGTTTTGAAAACCAAGTGCTTAAAACAGTTTTAGCCTACTACTTTGAAGCTTAAGCACAAGCTACCCAATAAGCTGAAACTAAAAAACAGAAGTTGGAACTTAAAATAGACCTGGCTAGCTACTTGTGAACCAAAGCTGAGCTTGAGATAAGCTCAATTGAGCTTTTGACAAGCTCTGCAAGGACTGAGAAAATTGCACTGTGACTATGCCCTGTCACAGGGCATTTTTGACCAAGTTGACAAGCTCTTTTGGGGCTTATAAAAAATTACTAAAAATCTACAAAAATCATAATAAGAAACTAGACCAGTTGAAGTTTTAAAACCCACAATTTCACTTGATTTGTTCCAGAAATGAGTTCATGAAAAATCACCTCAGTTGGGTGAAAAATGAGATTTTCACTTTTTGACTTTTGAAACAGATTTGATATGTTGACTTTTATGAGTTTTGATTCAATCTTATGAACTGAATTTGATGTTTTGTGATGAAATGAAACTACTGCAAGCTATCTCTATGTAATGCAAACACAAAACAAGCTTTTGCTTTTAAAAAATTCCAACAATTAAACAAATTAAGACAGATTACAAATGATTTTGACTTTGAGCTAATGCAGGTGCAGTTTGATGACTGCAATGAGTGCAATGGAGCTTAACAAGCCTAAACCAACAGGTCTTACCCACTGAACAAACCTTAAACACAGATTATGCAGCAATTCCAAACACTACTTAAACCACTGATTTGCAATGTAAAACTGAGTTACCAACTGAATTAACTTAGGCTAACACTGGAACTGAATCAAGTAATCATAATTACAACTTAATCAACAAAATAAAACTAATCCTAACCACAAATACAGATAATGCAATGAAACTTGAAAATGGACTTACATTTGGTCCTAGCCACTATGGCTTGCCAAAGAACACAGGAACCTCTAACCTATTCTAAACCATAAAATAACTCAATATCAACCCAAATCCATGCTCTGCATCAACCCACATTCATTTCCATTTCCATTTGAACCCAGTTTGACTTTCGTTGACCCAATACCAAAGTTGCTTGATACTTAATGATAAGCTTACCAAAAGCTGTAAGGAGCTTAAATAAACTTGTTTGAGCTTAAAAATAAGCTACTAAAAGCTTTGACAATAGAGTTTGAAACTGAAATTTTAAACAGTAAGCATGAAACTTGAAACCATACTAAAACTTTGAATTGAAACTTGAAAGTGCATTACAATGATTATCCAGCTAAAGTTTGATACATAGGAACTGATATTACAAATTTCTTGCTTAAACTAAAACATTTATATAAAAAACGACATAAAGGAAATTTTTAAAACTAAATTCTACTACTTCTTGCTTCTCTTTCCTCCTTTATTTATACCAATAAGCTTCCACTAGCCCTCTGAGTGAATCCCACTTGCCTTCTTGGCCTTTGGATGAGTTGAAGAGATTTTGGCCATTGGATAAATTTTTGGCGGGAAATTGGATATTTGCCAGTGGGGGTTGAGTGCAAGGGGGGGATGCATTTAATGCATTTTGGAGTTTGGTGAGGTGGAATGATAAGGGAGGTGAAGATGAGCTGGGGGATGGGAGTATGAGTGTTGCAGAGATGTTTGGTGGGGAAGAAAGAAAAAGGTGGGTAGTGTTTGTTTGACTTGGGGGTTTGACCGGAGGTTTTATTATTAAAAGGGGGGGTCAAAAAGGCAGGGGTCACAAGGGATTATTGCGGGGGTCCAAATGCAGTTTTGACAAGGGCCAAGGGGTGTAAAGGGTTTAATAAACAAGGACCTTTTTGTAATTTCTGAAAGTTGGAGGACCAAGGCTGCCAATTTCACAAAGTTGTTCCAAGGGACCAAAAATGACAAGTTCCAATAGTACAAGGACCAAAATAGACATTTTCAAATTTCCAAGGACTATTTTTGACAATTTTGAAACTTGGAGGACCAAACTTGTAATTTCTCAAAACTTTTGATATTTTTCACCAAAGGACTAATTTTGACAACTTATGATTTTAAAAGGACCTTTGGTGATTTTTCTTTTGAAATAAGTGCTCAGGGACTATTTCTGACAATTTTTGAAACTTGGGGGACTGAAACTGCCAATTATGCAAACTTAGCTCATTTTTCATCTGATTTTAAACATTTTGCATCTGAAACATATAAAATGCAACTTTGAGATATTCTCAGTATTTTGATGCATTTCTGAGCATTTTTAAATGTTTTGCAGTTCAGATTTGACCCAAAAAATGATGATTATTTACACACTCATCACCCCGAGCGAGGTTCCACCAGAGGGAAGACCAAATCTTGGCCTGATCCCTGGTTTTTAGCAACATTGGTTGTCCTAGAGGTTTTCTTGGAAGCTGAACCGACATGCGGCTTCTTTCCCGTAAGATCTGTTTGCGATCGCTGATTTCTATGCTTCGTCATTCTAGTTCTTAGTTCTTAGTGAATGGTCCCACGGATGGCGCCACTTGTTGATACAAAAGTTGGGCGTTCCTTGTTTGGGCTCCGGCTCTCGTACCAATTAATGATTGTTGCTTGAGACATGCGCACTAAGAGACAGAAAACACCGTTAGGCTTACCGTGGGATTGTCTCCCACGATTATCCTCCGGCGTGAGAGTAAGTAATCGATTTAGGGTTAAAGGAGAGTTAGGGTTTGTAGATCGTACCTTTAACGAGGGATGTGATTCCCTTTATATACACACGGAATTCTTGTTGGTTCCGTGTTCCTCAACCTTCGGCGTATCCCGCCTAAGTCGGTTGGGGAATGATTATCTCCATAATTAGGAGATATCCGATATCGTGTTCCGTAATTAACATTGGGCTTGGGCCTTCGTGGGCCCAAACACTTATCGGCGTAGCCCAGTTCTTGCTAGGCTTATTAGTATTGGGCTTTGGTCGGGCTCATGACCCGAACATAGACTATACGTCATCACACATAGTTCCCAACTCTCTTCCATTTCTCTCTCTAGAACTTTCTCTCTCTAATCATATTGAACGCCTCATGTGATTATGGTTTAGTGTGTTTGTGAAATCCAATATCTAACACGAACACACAAAATGGTTTAGCTGAATCATTGATTAAACATCTCTAATTGATAACTAGACCATTAATAATGAGAAAAAAATTCCCTATGTCTATATGCGGTCGTTCAATTTTACATGTTGCACATTAATACGAGTGAGACCAAGTGCAAAAGATACATACTCCCCTCTATAACTTGCTTTTGGCCATGAGCCAAATATATCCCACCTTGGAGTTTTTGGTTGTGCAATATATGTTCTTATTGCACTACGAAAATGAACAGAAATGGGTCATTAAAAAAGGTTAGGAATGTACATTGGATTTGAAACAATATCTATTACAAAATAGCTTGAACCTTTAACAGGTGATGTCTTCACTACACGTTTTGTTGATTGCCAATTTGAGGAGCAATATTCTCCATCACTTGGGGGAGAAAAGAAAAAGCAAGAAAAAGATGCTACATGGTGTTAACCATCATTATCGTATCTTGATCCTCGCACAAAACAATGTGAGACTGAAGTTCAAAAATAATGCATTTGCAAGAAATTTCAAATCAATTTCCTAATGCATTTACTAATTCAAAAAGAGTAACTAAATCGCATATACCGGCTCCTAATACCCTAGATCGAGTTGAAATTCTAGATGGAAAATCTGATGATAAAGTTACTCAAGAGTCTAAATCACGTTTGAATCGAGGAAGACCAATCGGTTTCAAGAATAAAAATCCTATAAAAAGTAAAGCAATAGAAAATACACTTGCTCACGAGGAAAGTATTCATGAAGAAACACCAACTGATTAAAACTTCTTTTGAAGTAGAAATGAATGATAATACTAACGACATTTTTATAAATTATAGTCACACAAAACTATTGTGGAACCGAAATGATATAGACATTGTTGATGAGAAATTCTCTGATGTTGTTGCATGTGATATCATGAGCGGAGATGATGATCTGGAACCAAAATCAGTTGTTGAATGTCAAAAGACTTGATTGGAACAAGTAGAAAGAAGTGATGCATGCTGAATTAAATTCAATCAATAAACGAAAACTTCTTGGATGAATTTTTTTCACTCTTGGAGTTGTAAAACCAGTAGGGTACCAATTGGTTTTCATTAGAAAACAAAATAAGAATTATCAGATTATAAAATAAAGATATACTTGCAGCTCAAGGTTTTTCTGAAAGAATAAGAATCGATTTTAGGGATACGTATTTTCTTGTCATGGATGCAATTACTTTTGGATATTTAGTTAGCATAGCGATTTCTGAAAACTTATAAAATTTTCTTATGGATGTTGTTATAACCTACTTATATCGTTCACTTGATAGTGATATCCATACGAAAATACCATATGGTTTTAAAATACCTCGGGCATTAAGTAAAAAACCCAAAGATATTCTTTATATGGATTGACGCAGTCTGGACGCATGTGGTATAATCGTTTAAGTGATTATTTGATAAGCAAAGGATATAAAAGTAATATTATTTGTCCTTGTGTCTTTATCAAGAAGACTACATATGGGTTCGTAATCATAGTTTTTTATGCTGATGATCTGAACATCATTGGTACAGATAAAGAGATCAATGAAGTTGTTGTGCACTTAAAGGAAGAATTTGAAATGAAAGACCTTGCTAGAACAAAATATTGTCTTGGTTTGCAGATCGAGCACATGCAAAATGGCATACTTGTGCATCAATCAAATTATACCAAGAATGTCCTCAAATGTTTTAGTATGGACAAAGCAATCCTTTAAGCACACCAATGGTTGTTAGAACACTCAACATTGTCAAAGATTCATTTAGACCATGCGAAGAAAATAAATAGGTCATTGGTCTAGAAACATCATACCTTAATGCAATTGGAGCTCTCATGTACCTTACCAATTGTACTAGACCCGATTTTCTTTTGCAGTTAATTTGTTAGCAAGGTTCAGTTCTTCTCTCACGAAAAGACATTGGAATGAAATCAAACACATATTCTGATACCTTCGAGGAACTACCGACTTAGGTTTATTTTACTCTAATGATTCAAAACAAGGATTGGTTGGTTACGCAAATGCAGGTTATTTTTCTGATCCTTACAAAGCTAGATCTCAAACTGGTTACGTGTTCTTGAATGGAGGCACTGCAATTTTATGGCATTCTCAAAAGCAAACACATGTAGCAACATCATTAAATCATGAAGAAGTTATTGCACTACATGAATCTAGCAGAGAATGTGTATGGTTGAGGTCAATGACACAACTTATTGTAACTTCTTGTGGGTTAGGGAATGAGAAAGCCCAACTCTCATCTACAAAGATAACACAACTTGTGTTATATAAAAAGTGACCAACGAAACATATACCCCCAAGATTCTTTACATATACTCAAGACCTTATAAATGATAATCAGATAGACGTGAAGTACGTTTAGTCGAGAAATAGTTCAACATATTTTTTTCACCAAGGCACTCCTTACTTCGGTTTTCAGAAAACACGTTCATGCTATTGGAATACGACGTGTACAAAAAATGTGACTCTAGGATATTTACATCATAAGGAGTCAACTATACGCCGTACTCTTTAGCTAAAGTTTTTTTCCCATTGAGTTTTCTTTAGCAAAGTTTTCTAAAAATGAGTGTTATAAATGATCAGTTAAAGTATGCAATAATATATGTCATCTAGTCAACAATAGATTAATAATGTATCTATTACTTGTCCCCTTATTACTACACTTGTGAAACAAATAGTTAAATCTAGTAGTATATATACTCCATTACACATTGAATAATATTCTACCAAGTTCACCATTTAAGTCGATCTTTCTTCTTATTTCTCTTTAATCTCTTTTCAAATATTTTGACTATATTGGTAATATTTGAATAAACCTAGTTAATTATAACAAGGGTTATGTTATTAAGACCCCTCTTATGATATTACAATAGAGGGTTTCGGTCATAATATACAAACTGCGATGCACATCGTACAAACCCGCGATGCATAAGACCTCACGAAACCCCCTCTATGGGAGGGTCCAAATAACTTGTCCCTTATAACAACGACAATTTCTTCCATTAAAAAACTTGTCATGTCATATACACAACTTGTTACCATGTGATACTTTTTTGAGAAAAATATCAAAAGGGGCCAAAAATCCAACATTGATCCATTATCTAGTCATTTTTAACATCCTTTTCCCATTTTGGTCATGCTCATCTGATCAACTGCTCGAATCCACCCATTTATTGACACATGTTCTTTTTATAATATTTTAAGGTACAACTAATTATTTATTGATTTAAGCTGATTTTATTAAATGTCTAAAACACCCTTTTTAACCTTACCACCACACATATCTTATCCATCCTTAAAGATAGATCTGTATAAACACATCAAATGATGGCAACGCTGGCCAAATCAAGACGTTTTGGCATTCATGTCTAAAACACCTTCTTAACAAACAAACGCATCAAATGTGGCCGGATTTAAAGAATTGCCAAAACGCATCAATGTCCAGATCCAGAGTGTGGCCTGATTTACAGAATTGATTGCTCATGGCATAAGTCCAGATCAACACGTTTTGGCATTCATGTTTGAAGGTCATTTTAAGAAAGGTTACCTTTACTCAAAGAAACCCTTCTTGATTATGAGAAAAATGGTAGATAATGATGTTCTTCCTAATAATATGCACATTTACAATGAATTCATAAAAGGTTTTTCAGAGAACGACGTGATGGACTTAGCAATGAAGTTACTTGCAGAGGTCCATGAGAGAGGATTGAATCCCGATGCTTTTACTTACAGATCCCTCATTTTTGGGTACCTTGATGTGTTTGAAAATAGGCTAGCTGTGAAGATAAGTGTATTGATTTCTTTCTTTTATTTCTAAACTTTGTAGATGTGCTATGTTTTCTTTGCATTTTTTCTTTGTAAAAAAGCTACAAGGATCATGTATATACAAGGGTATTCTTCTAGTAATTTGGTTACCTTTCTAGTTTTTTTTCTTGTATACAGAAAATGGTTAGTTGGGTTACCTATCTACTTTTTTTCTTGTATACAGAAAATGATGTGGGTTTGGAGATGTTTGGCTGAGCAGTTGAGCAATGGTGATTAAGCAGTGGTGGTCGAGGAGTTGAGCAGTGGTGGTTTAGCAGTTGAGCAATGGTGGGTGGTGGTTTAGCAGTTGAGCAGTGGTGGTCGAGAGCGGTGGTGGTGGAATGGTAAAGTGATGAAGGTAGGTGGGTAATTAACAAAGGGAAATAACAAGGGTATATTTGTAATTTTGGAATAAATATATATATATATATATATATATATATATATATATATATATATATATATATATATATATAGAGTGAGGATCACGTGCGGATATTTTTTTTTAGTGCGGATGTACCTCATCCGTTGATCTTTTTTCATTTAGCGGCTGAGATTTGACCAAATTCATCCCTTTTTTCTCTCCGTATCTTTTTATTTTTATTAGAATATTCTATTTCCTTATTTTTCTCAGCTTTTTTTATTTAAATTTTTTATCGAATGGAATTACCTGATCAGTATTCTCGTATCGGTCCTGATCTATCGGTACATTTTTCATTAAAAAACGCTGTTGAAGGTATTTTTATGATAGTTATTCTGATATTAAGGTTTTATTATGATTTTGAGGATAGTTACTCTGATATTGCTATTGTTATTCTGAGTATTAGTACATTTACACTTTGATGTTTCTATCGTTAGTATGATAGTTATTCTAATATTAAGTTTGTTATTCTGATATTAGGATAGTTATTCTGATATTAAGTTTGTTATGCTTATATGAGGATAGTTATTCTGATATTAATGTTATTTTTGTATCTTTTATCAATATCCTTAATATGATTGTTATTTTGATATTAATTCTTTATTTCTGATATGTGTATAGTTATTCTGATATTAATAACGTTAATATGATAGTTATTGTGATATTAAGCTTTTTTTCTTATTATGCGTTTTAAAACCGTTTTATATATTTATAGTTATTCTGATATCAATAACCTTTATATGATAGTTATTCTGATATCAATAACCTTTATATGATAGTTATTCTTATATACTTCTAAACATACAATTTCAAACACAAAATTATTATGGCTTGTTGTCCCTCCCATTCCGTTGAAGATATGCAAATGTACGTTAAAAAACAATGTGAAGAAGATGATGTGGCTCGAAAAAATGTTATTATAGACGTTATCAATTTGTTTGAGCATGCAAGGGTAGAGAAGCAACGTATGAAGACTACACGATTTGCAATGATATTACGCTTGAACGAAAATACGTTATTTAAAAGTTTTTGATGGATGAAGACAGCAAAGATGACAATATTTTCTGATATTTTGTGGGTGTGTGTTCGACAAATACAGAACAACATCAATACCAAAATCAGTTGGAGCTATCGGGAGAATAGGAAGATTTGACTCAAGTTCGTCTGCTAGACTAGGAAGATTTGGCTCGCATTGAGGAAGACTAGGATTTATGATTTATGTATTTCGTATTGTTAATATTGTTTAATTAGTATTAACAGCAGTAGTAACATTTGTTGCAGTAGGAGTAATTTTTTTTTTTTGGAGTAACACTTGTTTTTTAAGATAGTTATTCTGATATTTAAAACTGGAATATTATTTTAATAAAACATTTTGTTCAAGTTTATTTTATTTTGTGATGTTTAATGATTTTAATATGATAGTTATTGTGATATTAAAGGTGTGTATATCATTCAAGTATAGTTCTTGTGATAGGTAAGAAAATAGTTTTTGAATAATAGTTATTTTGATATTAAAACTGTTAATATCATTGAATGATAGTTATTGTGATATTTTATCTAAATATTTGTTCAAGGTAGTTGACGCAGCAGTAGAAATAATTTCTGCAGCAGTAGTAGCACTTTCTGAGATGCTATTAATATATCTTTCAAGGATAGTCATATTGAGATGCTATTAATAAAATTTGTTGTTGCAGTAGCAGTTTCAAGTATAGTTACTGTGATATTTTAAGTAAAGTTGAGTTTTCTATGGTTTTTTTTTAGGTGATTCAATGAGACAAAATTGTGCAAGCAATGAGTTTGTTGAAGATGAAAATTTGTCAGTTGATGTTAATGTTGAAGAGAATGAAGAAGTAAATTCACCAGATTTTTTTACATCAACTTCAATTTTGAGTATCTGGATACTCTGAAAACGTTTACAGATAGGAGTCGTCATTTTTTTGGTACTAACACGAGAAGTCGTTTTACAAATTGGGATATGAAAAGTGGTCTAGACTGTTGTATTTAAGATCGAAACGTTAAACAGGATTTGAGACTAGAATAAGAGAAATGTCTGAATCGTAGTGTTAATAGAAAATTTGATAGTTTAAGAAATTGAAATTGAAAGAACCATGGAAGAAATGACGTTTCTTTAAGGAATAAGTATTGTTATGGAGGTAGCAATCAAACTACCGGAGATGCTTGTTATTTTGGTCGAAGTCGTCGTATTAGAAACATACGAAATATTCGAAGAAGTTGTGATAGTTTGTTTCATGGAAGGTGACCATGTTCTCAAAATTGTTGTTGTCCAAATTATTCGTAACTTCAACTACATTTTTTTAGACCACTTAAATGAAGAAGTAAGAGAAGTTGTAATTGTAGTTGACTGTTTAAAAGTAGAAGTTGTTTGAGTAACGAACGTGTTAAAACAGAGTAACTTAGTGGATTTTTTTTTGGTATCTTTTGAGTTGAAATGAATTTTATAGTGTCATTGATATGAACTTTGACGATGACGTTGTTGTTTAAAATAATTATCGTAGAGTTATACTGATAGGAACTTTCTATATAATTATCGTAGAGTCTTTCACGATGATGACGACGTCTTTAATAAAGATGACGACGCAGTTGATGGAACTTGTTTATAAATCTATTTTATAGTGTTATTGATAGTAAGTTACTATAATTGTCAAAATTATAGTTTTATTGATAATAAGTTTTTGATAAAAGAATGGATAGTGTTCTTGATATGAACTTACTATATGTGTGGAAATTATAGTGTTATTGATAGTAT
>BPTQ01000004.1:108726886-108742394 GCA_019973895.1 Chrysanthemum seticuspe
ATATATATATATATATATATTTAGGTACAATATGGTTTTTGTGCCTTTTACGGGTGTTGATAATCATCAAAAATGTGTAATTTTTGCTTGTGGTTTACTTTCGAAAGAAGATGTTGTTTCATATAAGTGGCTACTGCAAGCTTTTCTTAACACTCATATTAAGGAGTCGTACCTTGTTTTAACAGATCAAGATCCTTCAATGTTAATAGCTATACCAGATATGTTTAAAACTGCTAAACACCGGCTTTGTATGTGGCATATAATGAATAAACTTCCTACCAAGGTATTTATATATATAATTTTTTTTTAGTTATTATTATTATTATTATTATTATTATTATTATTATTATTATTATTATTATTATTATTCTTTTTTATAGATCGGTTCTAGTATATGTGAAGAAGGAGGATTTAAGAAACGTCTATGTTCTCTTGTATGGAGGGAAAGCGATAAACCTGTTGAATTTGTTCAGAAATGGGAAGCTTTATTGGATGAATTTGATTTAGATAAGCATAAATGGTTGAATGATATGTTTAACATAAAAGAACGTTGGATCCCTGCTTATTTTAGAGATATCCCAATGAGTGGTTTGATGAAAACTACTTCACGATCTGAAAGTGAAAACTATTTTTTTGGTCATAATTCTAATTGGAGTTCTACTCTAGTTCATTTTCTTTTTCGTTATGAAAGTGTCTTAGATCAACAAAGGAATAATCAACGTGTTCTTGATAATAATTCAAGAATTAATAGACCTTCATTGAAAACCAATCATTTAGTTGAACAACATGCTGCAGAATTTTATACTCTTGAAGCATTCTATGTGGTTCAGGCTGAGATTGTTGCTTCTATTGAGAGTTGTACTGGGTCTATGAAAAACTTGGGTTATGTAAAAGACATTGATAAAGAGTGGTTTGGAGAGTTTAAGGTATTGTCTTTTTTAAATAAATAAGTACTGTGAAGATTTATTTTTTTTTTTTTTTAATTCATTATAAATTGGAGTTAATTTTTTCATTTAGTTTTTTCAGGTTGATTATGATGAAGGAACTCGTTCAGTTAACTGTTCTTGTCTACATTTTGAAAGACGTGGTCTATTATGTCGTCATGCTTTTTATACTCTTAGAGCATATGGTATTAACAAGATTCCTAAACAATATCTTTTAAGACGTTGGAAAAAAGAAGCTGTTGTTTTACCTCTTCTTGGATCTTCTTTTAAAGCAAATGGATCTTCAGGTAGTTGTATTTCTAAAATTTATTCTAAAGTGAATTCTATAATCAATCATTGCGGATATGATGAAGAAAAACTGGGTATATTTTTTGAAAGATTGAGCATCTATGAATCTGGATTGGAATCATCAACTGTTGCACAGTCTTCAGGAAATAAAGAGGATAGTATATCATCTATGATTGTTATTCCTAAACCTGCTGCTCTTGATGTTTTTCCTCCTGATATTGGATCAAATAAGGGTGGCGTTACTGGTGCAAGATATAAACCTTCTAATAATGATGTCAGATTTAAAGATCCTAAAGAATGTGGGAAAAATTTGAGAAAGTGTAGAATCTGTAACATATTAACAGATCATGGTTTCAGGAATTGTCCAAAGAATCCAGACAGGAAACTTCTTAGTGCTAAGAAAGACATTAAGAAGTCGAAACGAACCGGAAAGAAAGTTAAAAGGAAATCAAATAATGCTAATGCTGAGCACGGTACTGAAGAATTTAACTTTAATGAGTAAGTTAGCTTATCGTGTCCGCGTCGGTTTTGTTAAGATTTGAATCTGCATTATTTTTTATTTATTTATTTATTTTTTTTTAAAGCTATAAAGTCAAATTTATGTACTGGGATATTATCAATGGTATTTCTTTATATTTTTTTCATTATTTATTTTCATTTTGTTAAATTGTAATGTTGATTAAGTATTTTATTTTTTAAAGTTTATAAAGTGAAATTCATACTCTGATATTAAAAAATTATGTACTGCGATATTAAAAAATTATGTACTGTGATATTAAAAAATTATGTGATTTTTTGTTTTAAAATTAATTCATTGAACCATTTTAACACAAAATATGAGTTTGATACAACTCGTTTTTTCATCAGAAGATAAAGTTAAAAACACAAAATATAAAGTTTACAAACATAAATACTAATTTAGTCTTCATCAGAGTTGCAATTATCTTGAGAATCTTTATCTTGTTCTTCTCCTTGATCACCCATCTTTTCAAGTTTTGCTACTTCTTTCTCATATTCTTTTAATGATGGAGATTTCTGATAATCATAGTCATCTTCAGATTCATCAATATACTTTATTCGTTTAAAAATATCACAGTCATATTCTTCTTCTTCTTCTTCTTCTTCTTCTTCTTCTTCTTCTTCTTCTTCTTCTTCCTCCTCCTCCTCCTCTTCCTCTTCTTTAACTTCATTTTCTTCTTTTTTAATTTCAATTTCTTTTTTAACTTCTTTTTCTTCGTCATTTTTCTTTTTTTCTCGATTATATTGTTTCCTTTTCTTATTGATATTTTTGTTTTCCATTTTTTTCTTTTTTGTGTTTTTGCTTTATGTGTTTTTTTCACAAATTTTGCTGTGATATTAAGCTATTTATACATAAATTAAAATAATCAAATTGTTTACTGTGCATGTAATGATTGATTAAAGAAACAACTTGACCCGCCTAATTTATTATTACGACTATTGAGGTTTATGAAATTGCATCTTATTAAAATGTTATTATGAAATTGCATCTTATTAAAAATAAGAAAACAACATAAATTAATATCACATTAAAAATTAATAATAAATTTTATAAATATCACACAACATAAAAGAATTGATTTAATTAAATATATAATAAGTTTCAGTTAATTATCAGAGTATAAAAAAAAATAGATATCACAGTAGATAAAAAAATATTATATTAACAATATTCTGATTAGAAAAGGTTAATTTTAGTAAATTTAATTGAATATGTGATATCGCAATATTTACATGATTAATGTTATTATTTTATTAAATATCATTTTTTTCTTTTTGCGTTTTTGTTTTATGTGTTTTTTTTCACAAATTTTGCTGTGATATTAAGCTATTTATACATAAATTAATATAAGCAAATTGTTTAGTCTGCATGTAATGATTGATAAAAGAAACAACTTGAGGCACGTAATTTATTATTACGACTATATAAGAAAAAGTTAATTCTAGTAAATTTTATTCAATATGTGATATCACAATATTTACATGATTTTAATGTTATTATTTTATTAAATATCACACTAGATAAAAAAATAAAATAAAAAATACATAGCCGATGGTTACACCATATCATTAATATTACAAAGTTAAAAGCATCTCTTTTCCGTCTATATAATGGATTCAAACGATCTCAACGTTGTGGGACAAAATGTTTAAAATTTCGTCATGCACCAAGCCCATCTTCATCAAGTGTCCAAAGTTATCATTGCTTGCGATGTCACCATGTTTCTTTGACAATGTCGTTGGTTGCAATGTTCATTTCACCAAGGGCATCTTCACATTGTAGCCTTGGACGCTTTTTATATTTCGGTAAAATATCTAAGTTTCTTATCAAATAAAAAACCATAGTATATCCTCCAGGATCATGAATAACAAATTGGAAAAAAAAATAGTAAATTCAAATACATAATTTTCAGTAAGAACACTTTTTGTTTTTTTTTTTTTTTTTTTTTGGTGAACTAACTTTGTTATTGAAGTGTGGGATAGATATGGTTGTAATGTTAGGTTTTTATAACAAGAGAAAGTTACTTTTTTGATGTGATTGATGGTTTGTAGCTCGAGGCAAAATAATATATTAATATTTTTTTTGAAAGAATGTAAACGAAATGTAAAAATAATATATCAATATCTTTTGGTCGAATATCTTGTGATTTGTCAAATCATCACTACATCGAGCTACCAAAAATGTCAGAGAAATTATCTCTGAATAGACGTGAATATTTTTTGTAATTGATCATCATTTTCTTTATCAATATAATATATATTCGAAATATTATTACAATGAAATTAAAAAGATATATACTAAATTATTTGAAACTAGGCTTGATCAATTGTATATTTACGTTAAAATAATATAACTCAATTAAAATTATCTAGTAAATTAAATATAAACAAAATATACTTATAAAAACATAATTTTAAAAAAGAATATTAATTAAAAACTATATTAAAATTAAATGTTAAACTATTGACATAAAGTGATATTTTTGAGTCTCGAGGAGGTACTTTTTCAACACTATAATTAATATCTGACATGTATGTTAGTGTCTTATACATCTATCTTTCAAATTATTTAATTTACTGTGATATTAAGAGAATAATATTATAACACCGTACTAAATAAAATTACAGATATATTAAATTTAATATCACAGTACATCAAAATTATTTATATAGTGAAAATATTTAAAAATAAAATTTTAAAATTAAACATAATATTTGACAAAACATCATTAAATGGAGACATAAAAAAATGTCATAGAAAAAATATTGCTGTAGACGCGAAGATTAAAAAAATTAATTGTCAAATTTGATTCTAATTTAAAAAAAAATAAAAATAAATATATAATTAATTTTGTTATAATTGTTATTTAACGTAAATATACAATTTACATTCTTAAACTTTAATATTACTTATAAATATTTACTTTAGCCTGATATTAGTTTTTTCCTTATATTTTTTATTTATATATTTTTAATTTTCATCTTAACTATTTATTTTACGTTTTTAAATATTTAGAAAACCATCGTATGTCTAACTCTGATATTAAGAAAACCATCGTATGACTAAAACGTGAAGAGTAATATTTTATTTCAGAGACTTTGATATTAACACAATATCATATATTAAATAACTAACTCTGATATTAAGACAATATCATATATTAAACAAACAAAATCTTATATTTGGAAAAATGTTAATATTTTCTATCAGACATTCATTTTAAAAAACTAATTCTCAAATTGGTTTAGACTATGTTTTAGAGAATATCATATATTAAGAGAATTAAATCTGATATTAAGGCAAATATGGTATTGCCTTAAGGCAAATATGGTATTGCCTTAATATCATATTTAATTGTTTTAATACAGTATATGATAATCTCTAAACAATAGTTACTATTAATATCAGATTTAATAACAGAGTATTAAGTTACTTGTTTAATACTTTGATATTAAATCTGATATTAATATTAATAAACAAGAAACTCTGATATTAATACAATATTGATATTATTTTAAACAAAACTAACTATTATAAAAAAAAGATGTTATTTTAATTATGCTGTAAGAAAAGTTACTATAAATGATGACTAAAAAAAGCAATATTAATGAAAAACTATATTAAAATTAAATGTAAAACTTTGACATAAAGTGATATTTTGAGTCTCGAGGAAGCTCTTTTTCATCACTATAAATTGTATGTCAGTGTCTTATACATCTATCCTTTCAACAGAAAATCAAATGTGATATTAAGACAATACTAAATAAAAATAGTGTGATATTAATTTACGGAGATATTAAATTGTTATTAATATTATTATAATTGTTACATTTAATATAAATATACAATTTACAATTTATAATTGTTATTAATATTATTATAATTGTTTCAAATATAAATATATAAATATAAATTATATGTTTAGATTCTTTCAATGATATTAATTTATTATTTTTCCTCGATATGCAAACCATCAATCACATCAAAAAAGTAATTTACTCTTGTTATAAAAACCTATCATTACAACCATACAGATTCTAAACTTTCGTCACAAAGTTAGTTCATCAAAAATAAAAATTACTGAAAAATTATGTATTTGAATTTAAGTTTTTTTTTTCCAAATTGTTATTCATGATCCTGGAGTATATGCTATGGTTTTTTATTTGATAAGAAACTTAGATATTTTACCGAAAGTTATATAGATGAAAAAGGGGTATTTCAAAGTTGTATAACTTCATTTGAAATTATCTTTTTCGTCTATTGTATGTATCTTAACAGTAGTCACGCAAGACGTACTAAAACTACATGCGGTGAAGGAATTGCATGATCTAATTCAGAAAAATCATTATTGATTTTCTTCTGAATGAAGATATCGATGATAGCCGTCACGTAGAAGAAGCCCCAACTACAATACAAAAAGTTGGGGACACTTGATGAAGATGCCGTTGGTACGTGATGAAAGTTTAATTATTTTGCCTACCTATGTTTCGCCATGCTCATCAGAATGAGCATGAGTAACATATTAGGCATTTCTGAAGAAAAATATTGGTTGTACTACAAACAAGTCGTTTGAAGGACAACCAATATTGGTTAGCATCTTACTGGTCCGTCCATAAAATTTGAGCACAAAGGAAGAGAAGGACAGTACAATGCATATAAGAGCACAACTTGGAGAAGATACAAATAACATTTTATTGGTATGCCACTTCTGCGCAACATCGTACAACTCCCCAATAACATACCAATAACTAAAACATCCTCCCTCATAAAACACCACTGAAATGTTTTTGAGTCCCCCAAAAATACCACATAAAAAATACACACTCACTCACAATACACAAAAAAAAAAGAAAAAAAAAATGGCTTGAACAATTGCATTGGCTGAAAACGTTTGGCTCATGGATAACAAGATGCTCTGGTATGGCTGGCACACGAATGGCATGCATTTGGCACACCAATAGCACCTCATACATTGTGCTCTTAGAAATAATATTATTCAAAAGAAATCATGTAATATATAACTTTGTAATATTAATTATATAGCGGAATCATCATCTATGTATTTTTTATTTAATGAAATAACGTTAATCATGTTGAAAAATATACTTGATAAATTATATTAAGAATATTGTTAATTTAATTTTTTTTTATCTAATGTGATATGTATTTTTTAAATATAAAAATTTTCTTTTGATTTTGATTTTTTATCTACGGTGATTTTAGGGTTTATAGATTTGAACTTGACATAAAGTAATATTTTGAGTCTCGAGGAAGTAATGTTCAAGACTATAAGAGCACTAAGTTAATAAATATCTGACATATATGTCAGAGATATTTAGTTACTTCTTTCTCATATCTTTTGTCTATGATATTAAGTTATTGAGATATTAAATATAATATCATAGTACATCAAAATTATTTATATAGTAAATATTTAAAAATAAATTTGTAAATTAGACATATTTGTTAAAATAAATATTGCAAAATCATTGTGATATTAAGACAAAATATTATAAACAAATTTCCATTGCAAATATTTAAGTCTTTGTTTTTCATAATCAAAAAATCATAACCTCGAGACATAAAAAAATGTAAGAGAAAAATATTGCTCAAGACGCAAATAAAGTTTTTATATAGTGTAGAAATGTGTAGAAATGTGTTTGAGTTAGTATTTATATAGTGGTGAAGTTTTAAAAATAAAGTGTTTTTTTTTTTTTTTTTTTTTTTTTTTTTTTTTTTTTTTTTTTTAAATGCAACGGTCAAGTTAAGAAAGTGAGGAAAGTAAACGTCTTAAAAGTCGGTTGAACTCCATATCGGTCGTGGGAATTTTTTTTTGGTTGCTCAACCGATGTTTTTGGGCGTGATTGTGAATATCACAATAATTTCTTAATAATAATATTTTTAAAATTTGTAAAAGTATGTGATTGGATATATCACAATAATTTCATAATAATAATATTTTTTTGGTTAATGAATGAAATGGGTCGTTTGAGCTAGTTATGATTTATCAAATCACCATCACTTAAATATATTGAAATATAAAGTTAAATTATTCCAATAAAAATATCATAAGAAAAACTAATATCATAATAATATCAGAATAATTATTTTAATTGTATTTTAGAATATTAAGTAAGTTAACATACATAAAATTAACATATATAATTTCTTTTTTTAATATCATCTTGTTTTAAAGAAAAAATTAATATCATAGTTAGTTGTTATAATAAACTTAGATAAAATAATATATGATATTTTAGAATATTGACATATCTTTTTTTATTTATTATTTATTTTTTTTTTTGACATTTTTTAATATATGATATTGTATTAATATCAGAGTTAGTTGTTTTAATATATCATATTCCTCTTTAATATCATAATAATGATATTAAAGAGCAATATCATATATTAAAAGTTGTGTTTGCTGTAAGTATAAGTAAAAGTGAAGCAGATAAAAGTCTAACTATAATAAACAAATAAATGTAATTATTAAGTTTTTGTCTTTCCTAACACATACTTTTTACAAAGTCTAAAAGAAGAAGCGCATACAAACGAAATAAAATTGAATATTTTGTATGTTTTTATGACGTTACATATTAATATTTCCTTTAATATCAGAGTCAGTTTGCTTATGACGTATATATATTCGAGTATCTGTTTGTTAAGTAATTTTCAACAGAGATATTTCTCAGATACTATTTATAGTTATTAAAGATTCCTCGAGACGTAAAATGCCAGTTTATTTTGTGATAATCTTTAAAGTTGCTTTTGACAATACACAAGACAAATGAATATAATTATTATTTTTCATACTTATAGTTATTTAAAAAATTAAATATAACACTTATTATTTTTAAATTATTATTTAACTACTAAAATTTTTTAACAAATTTAAATTTAAAATTTAACATTTATTATGTCAATATATTATTACAATCATATTATTAACTTACTTAATTACTAGTTTGATATTATGTCAATAATAATTGTAGTGATAAACTATTACTCTGATATTATTAACTTATTTAATTACTACTCTGATATTATTAACTTACTCTGATACAAAGGCTGCTTTTCTTATTTTTTGAAAACTTTAATTGAAAATTTAACGCATTTTTGAAGTTGGAGGGTTTATTTGCAATAAAAAGTCTATTCAGTTACAATATAAATAAGTCTATTCAGTTACAATAAGATACCATCTCTGCTCTAAACCTAATCATCCTCAAAATGTCTCAAACTCCAATTATCAATGAACTCAAAAACATTTTTGGAACTAATCAACTACACAACTTGTTCAAGTGTTTATTTAATCAAGAAGTTACAGATGAAGAAGGGATTATTCAGTGGCTTGGCGAGCGTAGAACTGAGTTGGTTACTAAGGTTGAAAAGCGTACAGAGGCAATGACTGAGGTATTGTCTCTTAATTTCGATGAAGAAGAAGCTGCGGATAAGATCTATGACTCCCTGAATGACATTCAGGTCATGGAGCGTCAATTGTTGGATTCGCTTGTTGGCATTTTGATTGATATGCGTGCAATTGTCAATAAAAAGAAGGAGCATATCACCAAGATGGAGAAGTTTGAAGAGGGAGAAGATGAAGAAGACGGAGAAGATGAAGAAGATGATGGAGAAGATGAAGATGAAGAAGTTTGAAGATGGGGGGTTTGGCTGTTTAAATCTTTTTGTTTTAATGATCTTTTGTAGTTTGGTATGTTGCTTTGTTTGTTGGTTATTCTAGAAGTTTTATGCAATTTCGTATTATGTAGTGCGAATTTATGGTTTAAAATTTATAATTCAAGTATATATTAAAGTTAAACATCAAAAAACTAACATTTAGTTGTTAGGCATCTCACAATGGTTAAACAGTAGAGCTAAACTAAACTATGATATTTGAAATCTGTA
Organism: Chrysanthemum seticuspe; assembly: GCA_019973895.1. Classification (NCBI taxonomy): domain Eukaryota; kingdom Viridiplantae; phylum Streptophyta; class Magnoliopsida; order Asterales; family Asteraceae; genus Chrysanthemum; species Chrysanthemum seticuspe. The sequence goes on from BPTQ01000004.1 coordinate 108,736,544, forward strand.
GGCCTAATTCTGATATCAACAGAATATCATATATTATTATTATGTTTAACATCATTTAATAACTCTGATATTAAGGCAATATCATATATTAAGACAACTAAACTCTGATATTTAAGATAATATTAATATGTATACGTCATAGGCCTGACTATGATATCAACAAAATATCATATATTAAAACAACTAACTATGATATTAAAGACAATATAAATATGTATACATCATAGAGCATCTCACAATGGTTAAATAGTCATAACTGAAATGAAACACATCATAACCCTGATAAACATCATAACTTAAGTAAAATTATTTAAGTAATTTATATATATTAAGACATCATAACTATGATATTAAGATAATATTAATATGTATACGTCATAGGTCTAACTCTGATATTAACAAAATATCATATATTAAAACAACTAACTCTGATATTAAAGACTATATAAATATGTATACGTCATAGAGCATCTCACAATGGTTAAACAGTCATAACTGAAATAAAACATCATAAATCTGATAAACATCATAACTTAAGTAAAATTATTTAAGTAATTTAAATATATTAAGACATCATAACTCTGATATTAATATTTTTCTTTTCAAACATTCTGATATTAAGTCAAATGCTTAAGACTTATCTGGTTTCATTTTTTTCCTACAAATAGTATTTAACACACTTGCAGATCTTTTCAATCCTGAGCTAGAGCTTTCTTTATCGAGTACCTCCACTGTTTCTTTTTTATGTCCCTCTGTATCTATTTCTTCCTTAGCTGTCTTATACATCTTCTCAACTTGATCATCTGGTATATGAGATAATTGATTCTTTCTGCAACCCTTTATATTCTCTAAATAAGTTTCATGAAACATTCTTCTTTGCTTAACAGTAGGTGGTCTGAGCTGCTTCTTCTTAAGTCTCTCAGCAACATATAAGTTCCTTCTTTCTTCCATGTACCTCTTTAACCATTCATTTTTTTCCTCGATAGTGTACATTTGCATGTCTTTCTGAGTTTGCTTGTTAGCAAGCACCATATGTGCATCACATTGAACCCTTTCCTCATCCCAAGCAACTACTAATGCTAATGTTTTAGCTTGTTTCTCAGCATCTTTTCTTTGTTTTTCAAGAAACTTTTGATTCTCTGCTTCATATGTAGCACCTAATTCACGAGCCAGTTTAGAATCTTCTTCAAATGTAGCACCTAATTCCTCAGGTATCTCAAGATCAGTATCTTCAACAAGTTTTCCTTTACCCTTGTTTATATCTTGTGTTGATGATTCTATAGCCCTAACAGGTGTAAAAGAAGGCTGTTGGATACTAATACCCTTAACAATTGGTTTTGATTTCTTCAAATCAATCATCACCTCTGCGACACTAGAAATAGTGTTATGGCCTCCAGCAACACTTTCTTCAACAACCTGTGTATATTCAACTGCTTTACTTTGGTGCTCCAAAACTACTTCTTTACCCATTTTATTCACTACTACAAAGTTGTTCTTATCACCAAACTTTCTGTCTCTGCTAAACTTTCTGGAAACTTGTTTTCGACCATTCTCCTTCAAAATTGCTTCATCAGCAGTAGAAATATGAGCAGTAGGAACATTTTCTTTAGCAGTACTTTCATCCGCTGCAATTTCGTCAAAAACTTTTGAAGATTCTATCCACTCGTCTGCATATTTTATCAAACTTTCTTTATGCATATTAATATCATGCAGTAAGATCTTTGTTATATACCTACTTCTCAACACATCCAGCTGAATTTGACGATTTTGGTCATTTTCTTTTAAAAGACCTTTTTCCCATTGTTTGTCTTGATCCTCATAAAGTTCCATATGAATCATTGTATATAATCCACAATTAACTTTATCTTTCCTAGTTCTCCATTTTAGTGGAAGTACTTCAGCCTTTGAATCCAGCAAAAGTTCAATTTTCGGAGGATTGTGATGAAGCAAATAGGATGCTAACAGACTTTTCTGTAAAAATAAGAAATTAATGAGAACAACACAAAAAATATAATGTTGTTTAAAATTACAATCATAATCAAAAAAATAAAGCAATTCTTACCACATAATCAAAAACATGCTTGTATTTACCATCATATGAAGCATCTGACTTACTGTTGTCTAAAATTACAGCACGACCATTTGTAATGTTGAAAACTATTACATAATAGTGCTCATATGCAAGAATTGGAAAGAAGACCTATTAAAAGTGAAATTAACATTAAATAAACATGATTATTGTTATGTTAATATTAGTAATAGAGTACATCAGTAAAAAAAAAATTGTTTAAAAAAATTAATGTCAATATTACCAGTTCAATTTTCTCCATTGACATAGCTTTTTTTTCATTTTGAAACTGATCTTCAACGTAGCTTCGAAACATTTGAGAATGGCCTTTTATATCTCTTTCATATTCATCCAGATCTTTTGGCTATTAAAACAAAAACAAAGTGCAAACTTACAAAAAACATATTTGTGTATAATAGAAGAAAAATTAAACATAAGTAAATAAAATAATAAAAGTTTTGAAAATGTTAACTTACAATCATCACTGTTTTGAAGTAATGTCTAAAACTTTTTAAAGTATCCTTTCTTAATTTTTGTAGGACCTTAGATTTATCAACCTTATCACAAACCCAACACTTATACCACGTTAACACAAACAAAGCTTAGAAATAAGATGAGAAAGATGGTGACTTGAAGATATAAATTCGTGTATATGTGAGATAAGATAAACACAAGATGTTGTATATTCAATAAAGAAAAACACACACACACACTTTCAAGCACACCCCTCAAATGACCATTTGAGGGGTATTTATAGTACAAGACACATGTTGCCCTAAAGGCTTTCCATGGGCTTGGCTTGGGCTTCGTGGACTTGGATTGGATTACATATAAAAGAAGGCTAGCTTATCTTAACTATTAGCCATTTAGCTTAGCCCAATCCACGAGCCCGTTGACTATTCTATCACGATATCTAACACACGTTACAAAGTTCCTAATCGTGAATGACCATCACTTTTAATAAAACTATTAAGGCTAACAATCTCCCCCTCAGGGGTGGTCATTCAAATGATGCTCCACTTGATTAGGTCTCTACTTTTCTTGAGCTAGGACTTTGCGTGTAGATATAGAATAGTCTTGATTCTTTGTTCCTTCATTCTTTGTGATCAGATAATGTGGTTGTCTGCCATTGTCAACTTCGTTGGTTAGGTGTCTCCACGTCATTCTCCATTTCTTTCTCCACCATGCTCACACTTCTATTTGTCTTTTGGTTACCAATGATGTAGTTCTGGAGTCTTTAAACTTTGTAGATTCTTTGACATTGACGAAGAATCATCTCCTTTGATTATGATGAGAACTTTCATGTGTTGTTGGTATGAGCATGTGGCGAGTCTGCACGATCCATCCGCTCCGGAGCTTCCATAAGAAGAAAACATAAAACAAGTTAGTAATAAGCGGATTCCGGCACTTACAAGTTTGAATTTCGAGGGTGTTAACAGCATAGTGTGAAAACACGTCTCTAATTCTCACAGAGGCCGTTCCTGAACTGGAGTCCCACAAGTGAGATAACACGATATACCGAAGTACATCTACAGTTCAGATGAGTCGCTGAGGTACACCGAAGCATCACCCCACGACTGTAGACCGTTTGAGACACACTAAGCGTAATCCACGGAGAATTACCGAAGTGATCTGCTGTCAGGGCTGCTTGATGTTGACCCTGGCAGGAGTTTCCATTCAATCACTGAAGATCACAGATGTGAAACTTCTCATAAATGTTCTGGCAAATTGCTAAGATCTGCGTAGGACTCTAGAATATATCACTTGTGCCCTTATAGATGAACAGCAAGCGATGTCATGTCAAGTGTTCCTATGAGATCTTTTAATGAATCTCGTGGCTCTAGACTCAATAGTGCATTTTGGTTTTCCTGAGCAGAGACTAGGGAGAGGGTCTCCTTCTTCAATACCAACCAACTCTAAGAGAAGGTCAATAGATTATGTAGGGTTCCCAGTGAGAATGAAACAAATCCTTTTAAGAGGAATTGAGTGGCTAGAAGGTTTAGTGCAGTGCGTCACTGGGTCCATGACGTCTTTGTCTTCAATACCAGTATCAACTAGTAACAACTAGTAGCATATGTATTGAATCCGGTTTCTGCCCTAAGGTTGAATATGGAGAGCTATTTCTTTTCACCCTTTATCATTACATTTCCTTTTAATTCTTCAACCCCTTCTTTCTCCTTCCTCACATTACTCCTTTTTTCAATCATTCCTAAGGACTTCTAATACTAACTATTTGTGATGTCCTTTGGTAGATCCCTCCGGCTCTGGCGGATCATAGGACTGATTTCCTATTCTTAGTCACCTTATAACTCCATGACTGTCCTATTGTTGCCATAAAACCATTTTTCTTGAAAATCTCTCAAAGTGTTTTTGATGGAAAACATGTTTGGAACACTTCGAGAGTTTTATATTTTCAGAAACACTCCCCCTTCACATGTGCTCATAAGTTTTGACAGAAATCTGCACATAGAGGGTAGAGTTCGCACTTTTTGAATTGATCGACTTTAAATGAACAAGACCGATTCGAGACACGTTTACATCACTAGAGAACTAGCTTGAAATTATTACCCGTCCTGGTCAAGTCCATAGAAAGTTTCTCGAGATGGTACATAATTGTTCGTCAATTCATTGGTTTCGTCTGAGTCGAGCTCATTTTGAGATTCAAACAACGATTTTGATCACATTTTAATCACGTCTCCTCCCCCTCAAAAATAGCATAATCGTGATATTTTTTGATATCAACGGATTAAACAACAATTTAGAAACTTTTGGGGAGACAAACGGATTTGATTTAAGCATGAATTTGGAACATTTTTTTTTTATACTCCCCCTTTAATAAAGCATAATCAATTAAAGGGTTTTAGAGGGAGTTATCTTGAGCACAAAAAATTGCACAATCTTGAAAAGGTGCTCAAGATGATGATGATTTCTCACCATTTTTAAATGTAGTGTACTGAAGCGTACACCTCATTTTTCGATCAAAGCACGAGTTTTGATTTGAAAATAATCAAAAGTCATCATTTTGGTCCGGGTTTCGTACTGATGTATACGAAAGCCATTTTATTGAGAAATTTTGAGAAACGACATGTTTTTGAAAACAAATTAAAGAACTCTCGCTCAAGCATCTGTACATGCCCGTATCATTGTTGAATGACATTTCTAGATACGTACAGAATATCGATTATACAAGAGACATGTCGTAGAAGAATATTTTTGGATTTTTGATTTTATATTGTTTTTGTATTTTTGAAAGTTTTATATTTTTATATTTTGTTTTTGTTGGTTTTTCAAATTTTGTATTTTGTTTTTCAAAAATATTTACAGCTTGTTTTTGTTTTATATTTTTATATTTTGAAAGTTTTTATGTTTTTGTTATATTTTAGTTTTTAGGTTTTTATAAGAAGATGCTGTACAGAGAACATATTAGCTATAAGACATGCATAGATCTTTACAGTAAGTTGTTACTATGCCCGTACATGTCTACGAACTCGCTCTCAAGAAATTAAACAAAAGTTTTTGTACAGCAAAGAGTTTTAAAGAGTTATTTTACCGAAAGCATATGTAGTCATGCTTTGGGCCTGGTTTTACTACTGAAAACTAATAAAAGTTTAGTTTTGAGCACGAAACTAGCTTTTTACTCCACATGCGAAGTCATGTGATGTAAATTTTTACCACTCTTTAGTAGTAGTAGAACTCGTGGAAAAGTTCTAACACGTTAAAAAACACGAGTTCTATTGAGGGAGATTTTGGGAAATTAACTAATACGAAATAATTTCCCGACAG